>JAPQRP010000007.1:5263100-5303283 GCA_037367295.1 Apogon hyalosoma | reverse complement strand
GTATTTACATGTATGTGTTATTGTATTATGTGTTATGTAATTCATATTATATTTGTTCATAGTAATATGAAGCCAGAAACCAAATTATTTAATAACAGGCATATTATAGTATATAGTATAGATATGTTTAGTCTAGGAAGGATATTATTGTTCTTAATTATTTATGGAGAAGGGGTGGGAGCTTATAAGTTATGCTTTTTCTCACTCCTTTTCGAATATGTATTATACGTCTCATGTCTTGTGTTTAAGTGTTTTGTTAATTTATTTTCTTCTGTTTTGACATTTGTATTCGAAATAAATACATCAGTCAATTGGTCAATCGATCAATCAATCGATCAGTCAATCGATCAATCAATCACAGTTTGGCATGTCGTTTATGGATTGTGATTGTCTCTCTCAACTCACCGTATATGTTTTATTGGTAAGTTGTGTTTTTTTTTTTTTTTAATAAATTACTAGAAATTTCAGGTAACACCACTTGAATTCCAGACGACCCCACGTGGGATCTGGACCCCAAGGTTGAAAAACACTGATCTAGTGGCTGTTAGTAATATTACACTTTCCAATACTTTCACATTAGCTTCATTTGCCACCTGACACAAATGTCACGTAAGTACATAACAAGTATGTGCTGTCCTCCAAAGCTCTCAACGTGGCTCAGGGGCATGGACCTGCCCAGTTGTTAATAACACAGTAATCCCAAGCATTCACAGAAGATGAAAAGAACAAAATGTCAGACATTAATTGTTCATAAGTGAAGAGTACCCTCAGGTTTTAATTTGGATATGACATTATTTATATCTGTGGGAACAAACTCTGTGTTTTAATGATCACTGTAAGGAATTAATGATGCCACTGAAGATGTATTAGTATGTTTGCTGAATGTTCTGCCAACTCTTGTGGTTTTTTTTTTTTTTCTATAAATGTATTTGTGTTATTAGAAAAGAGTGCCTTGTGTTTGTTGGTCCATTTAAGAAAAAGACTAAATTTCAATTTTAGATGTTCAGTGATAAAGCTGAAAACTTTTAAGTTGCATAAAAAAATAAATAAATGGAGACTGGATTAACATTGTTCAAGAGCTCATGGAAAAACTTTCTTTTACACTCAGATTACAGAAGGACACATCTGTGAGATCAGATTTTTTGTAAACACTGCAATTTGACTCAGTACATACATTTATCCTTTTACCTATCTAGCAACTTAGGTAATGAAAGTCCACCCTGCCCCCATTTTTGTGTTTTTTGTTTTTTTTTCTCTTTGATTGATATTGTGAAAGAGTTAGTTGTGAAAGACAGAAAAAGCTATACTTTTGCAGATTTTCACATTGTAGACTAAATCTGCTATTTAAAAAAAAAAAGTTAATATTAAAAAAAAATTATAAAAAAGAAATTGCATAAATAATGACTAGCTTAACAACAGCGTTTGAGTTGAATTGCTCCGAGGTAGTCATAAATATAAGGTGTGGAACAACACCAACAGACTAAATTTCAGCCTCAGGTATTGAGCTGAACTGTTAAATGACAGATTTTAATAATGGAAAACAAATAGGTAATGACAGTATTTCTATGGAGAGTTATTTTGCTGGAAGACAGTCATAAATATAAGGTGTGAAATGACATGAGAAAAAGGAAGGCTTCTTGTAAACTCCCATCTTCATCAATCATGTCTGTGATTAATTGGTTATGTCAAATCACCTCTGTCTATTTGAACTCCTATCCTTTTCTTCCTCTTCCATCGAACTGTCACCTCAGTTTGATGAAGCGTTATCAAGATCTTGTGATTTCCCATCATTCACGACATACTGTGGTCAAATAAGGACAAGTTAAGATTTTGTTTGTTGGAGCCAGTGAAGGTTATGTCTTAGCTGTAGATGCACTCGCGCAAACCAATCCATTATTCTGCAAAAGTGAAAACAGATGATACCGGAAACCTACAAACAAACTGCAATATTTTTGACCAGACTGATTTTACTGAACAAGGTGTTGGATTACCGCCCCCCCCCAAGATTTCAAATATTATCATGACATATTTATGGAAGAATCTTTTTTGTGTTTCAGAAGGTGTGGCTGTATCAGACAGACAAGCAAATGCAAATTAGCATTATTTTTTATTGTTAACAAGAAAAAATAACAAAACTAATATCTGGCAGGTGTAGAAGGGAGCATGTGGTTTTGGAGAATGCCATTATACATTGCCTGGCCAAAAAAAAAAAAAAAAAAAAAGTCACGCATGCAATATTTGACTGCACCACCTTTGGTTTCGATTACAGGAGACATTCACTGTCACATCTTTTTTTGCTGCATAATGCTTATGTAGTGTCACAATAAGGTTCATAATAGTTTTTCCATCCATTTTTGATTACTGATGATGGAGAATCGGACCGCTGCATCAAGTCTTCATCCCAGTATGCATTAGTTGGAGTTCAATGAACAACCTGGGCAAAAAAAGTAACTTCCTGGAATTAACTAAGCAAATAGTTCAGATCCTTCCATGGGTAAGTACTGCAGTGGTTAATAATGTTTCAGCTGTAGCAGGTTATTTAACTCTAACTGATGCAGTAGCCTCGTATGTGTTTAACAGATTGGACAATGCCAGGATTGATCAGGATCATCAGGGTTGTGATAGAATGGTTCAGGGAGAATAAGACCTCATTTTCACACATGGATTAGCCTCCATAAAGTCCAGACTGTGATTTGGGATGTGATGAAGACTTGATGCAGCGGTCCGATTCTCCATCATTGAAAATGTATGCAACTTTGGATGGAAAAAATATTATGACGTATATTGTGACACTACATAAGCATTATGTGGCAAAAAAGACATGACAGTGAATGTGTCCTGTAATCAAAACCAAAGGTGGTGCAGTGAAATATTGTGCATCTGACTTTTTTTTTTGGCCAGGCAGTGTAATGGTGGAGTTAACTGATTTAAGATCGATTCTTAATTCGATGACAACTGACAAATGCATGGGGTGTCCAAAAACTTTTTTCCACCGCTGTGTGACCGTCCCCTTTGTAACAACCACAATGCATTTCAGGTTTTTCATTGAGTCTATTTTTTTTTTCCTAAACCTTGGACAGTTTAGTTTAATTCAGGTTTTCTGTTCTTTAGTATCAGTCAGTATCAGGTGACAAATATCATTTGATTCAGGACAACATCAACATTTATCTAGTTCATTTAATGTTGCAATTTACACTCGCTTAGTTTGAGAAAGGACACATCATAAAAAAAATACTGTACTTTATAGAACCTTTAGGAAGTTTTTAATTTCCTATTCAGAAAGCTATATGGATATTTTAGACTACCGAATGCATCTAACCTTTCCCAAGTAAATTAGAGCAATTTATCAGCTCAAATTAAAAAAATTATGATGAATTAATCCTGCCGAGTATTAGAGTTTGAACCCAATTGCTATGAATCCTCTCAATGTGCAAACAGGACATATGTGTTACCACTGGCAAGGTGAGAAAATCAGTTTCGTCTGATGTTTTTAAAGAATATTTGTCGGATCAATGTTTCTGAAAAAGTGATTTGTATGAATGAATGATGTTCTCTGTCGTGGAGGGTTTAAGATATCCAGCTAACACTGACCTAGATTCAACCAGTAAGAGTAAAAACAGTGGTTTGTATAAAATCCCAGCACAGGAACAAGATTATTTTCATTATTTTAACCCATAAAGACCCAAACATCCACTGGTGACCAAAACCATCTACTGATCTAAAATGTTTAATATCTGTTGATTCACTAATCCTATCAATCCATGTAAATAACTAGTATAAAATGCAGTTTGTCATCTTTTCATGGTCATCAGATATGACCCATTTGGACGTTCAGAGGCTCTGTAGTGAACGTGGAAACACCATCATCTTCTACAGCATCAATTCACCAGTAAAACCCATGGAGTTGGATCAATGACAGTGGATGGACACACTTGTTTTTGCATTCAATGTCTGGTATCTTTGCGGAAAAAGTCCCTTTTTTTCTTTTTCTCGTCTAATAGCTATTGAATTTACTCTGAGCTTTAATGAACATGATCAATGACCTAAATATAGGAAAATACATGTTTTACACTGAAAAATGCAAAATACAGTGGAAAAATCGCTTAAGAATTGTTAAATAGAGGGAAAAATTCCTTTGGGAACTGTCACAAAAGTCACACTGAGTCTTAATGGGTTAAGAAAGATAAATTCAGTCTATCAGAAATAACTGTGTTTGTTGCTTGTAAAGGTTCTCAAAGGTTAGAGCCTGTAAATGTCAAGTCTTACATTACGAAGTTTATTTTCTTTCATATTTCAAAAAACTCAAATGAGGTTTTTCTCAAAAGCTGCAGCTGAGGAGGCTCTCGACCAGCAGACAAAACAAAACCACACTTAGAGCACATGCAACACATCTGGAAGTAATTTATGACCTTACAGCATCTCCATATCCTCATGTGAGCACTTTATAAATGTCCAATATGAACCTGCCTTGAATATTTACATACCGGTGAGGCTACCCAGATATTTTTCAAACAATGTTTGATATTTACGAGTGAAAATTGATCATATTAAATTAAAATGGATGGTAAACACCTCAGATCCTGTATGTGTTCACCATATCACCCTCATTTGTTCATTCAGTGCATTTCTATCTTATTGACTGTCTACACTCCCTAGCCAAAACAAAAACAAAAAAAAGAAAAAGAAGGCTAAACCCAGATTTAACTCAGCAAAGAGTTTAAATCCTTGCATTAGGTAATTATAGTAGGGATTAATATGTTTCAGCTGCAACAAGTTTATTTTTTATTAACTCTAACTGATGCGGCAAATAACTTAAAACACAGGTGTCAAACATACGGCCCGTGGGCCAAACCCGGCCTGCCAAAGGGTCTATTCCAGCTCGCGGGATGAATTTGTGAAATGAAAAAATTACACTGAAGATATTAACAATCAAGGGTGTTAAAGTAATTTTAGTTCAGGTTCCACATACAGGCCTATTCAATCTAAGGTGGGTTGGGCCAGTAAAATACTATCATAATAGCCTATATATAATGACAACTACAAAGGTTTTAGACTAAAAGGTTTACAATTTCAAACTATCCTTTCACAATAAATGTGAATAACCTGAACAAATATGAAGAACCTGAAACATCTTAAAGGAAATACGTTCAATTTGACCAATATTCTGCCTGTTACTAAATGTTTTGTGTATTTGTTGATCCACTGTGATCTGTAAGTTTTAAAGAACATTTGAAATTACAACTATTTGTTGTAAGAAATTTCAGGTTGTTCATGTTATTCACATTTTATAAGGAAAGTTTGTAAATGTAAATATTTTCATAATGTAACTGTACTTTTTTGACTGTTATTATTTTACTTCAGATCATACTGGGCTCAGTGTGGGACCTGAAACAAATGGAGTTTGACACCCCATAAAGTGGATGGTGCCAGGGTTCATCAGCTTTATTGGGCTTATTAATCAGTGATTCAGGAGTCTGAGACATCATTTTCACACATGGATTGGTCACCACGAGTCCAGACATGAATGGGATGTGATAGAGAAGACTTTACTCAGTGGTCTGACTCGACCATCATCAAAACAAGATCTTGGTGAAAAATGAAGGCATGTCGGACATGACATCGATTATTTGTATTATTGCAGGAGCATTGTGTGGCATAATGGATGACATCTTCTAATCAATGCTTAATGCCATCTGGTGAAATATTGTGTGTGGGACAATAGATGTTCATGAGTACCTTGCTCAAGGGCACAGACAGGAGAATTAGCCTATGTACACCTGGAGGAAACCAATGCAAAGAGAACAGACAAACCCAGCACAGAAGAGCAATCAGAGCTGGAACCTTGGAGCTGGAAGGTGAAGGTCCTAACCACTGCACCACCCAGAGGGACATCAGCATCCAAAAGTCTTCCCTTAGACTCTAAGATTTGGGTTGGTCAGGTTCAGAAAATGAATGAATGAATAATTACAAATCAGACATGGTAAAAAAAAAAAAAATCAACTACACTTTGCATTTAGATGTTTTAAAAAATACAACACAGACAGGCCTAAAAAGTTTTAATGTTGACAACTCCAATTATTAATGTACCAGTTTTTTGGATGTATTTTCAACTCATTCTAAGTTTGAGTTCCACTTGTGCAGCTGTAACTGTAAATGAGGTCATGTAGTTTGTTTTTGTGCGCTCCATAAATGTGATTTTGGTGGTGGCCAAAATGACTTGGGTAATGCACCTATGAGCCTTATGAAAAACTATAAACATCTGTGTTTCCAAAAGACCACATGGTGAGGAGGTGGCTGCACCATTACACATGACAATCTTATTCATATCCTGTAGTGTGGTGTGTCATTAATCGAATCCTGTCACATTATCTGTGAAGACTGTCTTTCTGAGAGTGGTGTAGCCAGATTTCATAACTAGTTAGGGGTTTAAAACCCTCAGTGAGAGTCACACTTAATGCAGTCATGAGCTGAACAGCATCCAACAGGCTTGCAGGCACAACCGGATCTTGTCAGGCAACAGGACAGATGTGTTTAACTGTTATTCAATCACGTTCCTGTTACTCAGAGGACATGCCATCGTAGTACAGGAGGGATGAGTTAATCAGACCCAAAGTACCCCTGGGTCCAGACAAAGGACCAAATATAAACCAAAAACCATAAAGTACAGCAGGGGTCACCAACCCTGGTCCTACTACTAGAGCCACTATCCTGCATGTTTTAGATCAGGGGTCTTCAAACCCGGTCCTTGAGGGCTGGTATCCTGCATGTTACAGATAGTTCCCTCCTCCAGAACACCTGGAAGCCATTACATTATTATCAGGCTTTATGATGAGCTGATCATGAATTGAACTAGGTGTGCTGGAAGAGGGAACTATCTAAAACCTGCAGGATACCGGCCCTCGAGGACCGGATTTGAATACCTCTGTTTTAGAGGTTTCCCTCTTCCAGCACATCTAAAACATGCAGGACAGTAGCTCTGGAGGACCAGAGTTGGTGATCCTTGATGTAGAGGAACACCAAGGATACTGACAGCAGCCACGGTAGGCTCTGACACACATTCATACACATAGCATGGAATGTTGTAATATGGATCTAAAATTGAAGCTGATGCAGGAGTGTGTAGGTGTAAATCCACTGACACCAGATCCTACCTCCGAATGAACCTGCTGGATAAAATATTAGCTTCTCACAATAAGCCAGTGCAGTTCATCCAGGGGTCAGTGGTCTCCTTTGTCTTATCTGGACTGTTTTGTGTGCTCTTTGATAGTGGGCTGTTGATGACAGATATGATGGACAGGTCACTCAGCTGCCAAATCAGACTTTAACAGTGGTACGTTTGTCGCAGCGTTAGCGTTACCTCAGTGAAGTCTGCCATTTTCTCAGCTCCACTCCTTTGTCCAAAAATGGTCACTTAAAGGTAAACTCACTTTATTTTCCCTGTAGGGAAATTGGATCTTGTGCCAAATTTAACATAATTTGTGACCCAAACTATGTCAGAATGCATATCTGAGGTTTAAAAGTGGTAGCTCTAGTGTTAACACGTTACTAATACACAAAATGCAATAAGAAAAAAAGCATCTTTTGAGTACAAACTGGAAAAACATCTGAACAACAAATAAAGACAACCAGGGTTTTAATAAAAGACACTTTTTATTGACTTGTCTGTTTGTCATCTTTTAATGTAGAAGAAGAGCACACAGTATGACAAGTGTAATAATTTAAACACTATATAAATAAAATGTCATGGCCATGGTTTAGATGAAACTGATTCTGTGCATAAAATATTCAGATGTAACAGATGAACAACACATTGACAGGAATAAAGCATCAAGCAACAAAATTGTAGCACTGGAGACGTGATATACACTTTTGTATTGATGTTCACCTGTGTGAATGACAGACGCTCTCGTGGGCGCAGGATGCTTTTGTAGGCTGAAAGGATGTGAGTAAACTGGTACACTGTGTGGCTCTAGGTTTCAGGACGCATCAAGACCAATTCAGGTTAAAAAATAATAATTAAAAAAAAAAAAAAAAGGAGAAAAGACGCGAAGGATAATTTAAAAAGAGAGACAAGAAAAAAATCTGAATTTTCAAGAATTTCTTTTTTTTTTAAGTGTAAATGCATGAGATAATCTAAGAGTATTTAATTTTTCCTCTCTTTTTTGTCACAAATATGATTTTAAAATCTCATAAAATGTTAGAAGTTGTTCATTGAAGTTTTAAGACTATACCATTAGAAAAACGTTCCTTGTAAATTAATAACTTTTGTTTATTTAACCTAAATTGGTCCTAATACACTGAAATACACTGCTGTTTATTTTCTGAAATGTATGTTATGTGTCAAAATAACTTAGGAGATGAATGTAAAATAGAGATAAACCTGAGAATGTTAATTTGGAAAAGTTGTGTGTTAACAAACAAGGGCTGTGCTTTAATTTTGCAAATGAAGCTTATATTAAACATAAAAGCAAAATAGAAAATTGTTCATTTTTGAGCAAAAATACATCAGTATTAATGTTTGGCTTCATTATAGTGAAGAAAGTAGATATTTGTCTTGGAGAAAATTGGGCCAATTTTAAATATGTATGACAAAAAATGGAAAGAGGATAACCTCTGCCAGCTCCTACACACCAGTGTCAACATTTCCTCATAAAATGTGTGTAAATCATTTTGACAACTCCAAGAAGAGAACACGTACATTAAGTGTTGCAGCATGTACAGTTTGTGTGTTGCCAAAGTAAAGGCACTACAGTGGGTTATTGTGTATGTGTGTGTCTGCATTATCATTAAGTTTGGGTAAAACTTCAGTCCACTTCTGTCAGGCCACAGGGTCTTCTGAACTCTTGGCCTCGTTCGTGAATCCACTTGTTTGAAACTAACAAAACAGAGAAAACATTTTAGCACAGATGAGCTACAGCAGAAATGTCAAACTCATTTTAGTTCAGGTTCCACATTCACCCTGATATGACCTGATGTGGGCCGAACCAACAAAACAGTAACAGTGAAAAAAGTACAATTACATTATGAAAAAGTTTACCTTGATAAAGTTTCCTTAAAAATGTGAATAACATTAACAACCTGAAAAGTCTTAAGAAAAATAAGTGCAATTTAACAATATTATGCCTTTTTATCATTTACTCATGAACATTACAACTCAAGCGAGATACACACATAAGGATTTTCTAAATCTTGAGAGATTTTGTATCTGTTACAGACCCCACACATGAAGACAAAAAAATCAGGCACTGAACAGTTCTGATCGTACTGTGTGTGGTGTGCTCTGATAATCTCAACACAGCACAGCACATGTAACGATTCTGTCCCACCACTGATCCCAAGACGGAAATCTTGCGTGATTAAACGTGATCTAACAAAAATGAAGAAGAAGAAGAAACATAGCATGACTCGGGATCAGAGACCCCCCCCTCCCCCCTTACATCCGGCCACAGATGTCACTAAGCAGCACATACCAGAGATGTACCGATGGTGTGTGTTTTAGGCAAAAACAAAACCCCTAAAAGTGAGTTACTATGTAGACAATGGGTTTAAACATGGGTTGGGTTGTGGGTGTAATGTGCACTGGTACAGGTGGGTGCGGGTTTGGAAAAGTGGACCTGTGCAGGACTCTGCTTGGGAGTAGTCTGCTTTCCCCACACACGAAGATTTTTCGTTGAGACTATTGAACAAGTTTAATATTTACGATTGTCGGCCCCGACCCGTTTCAGAGCCGATTATTGGGACAAATTCACTCTTACCACACCTCAGACCACAGGATAATCTTAAAGGATAATCTTAAAAGACATAAGATAATCTGGTGTTTGCCGTCCTTGGTCAGGAAAGGAGAAAATCGGGACAAAAACAGCCCGATTATCTTTAAGTTTGTACCCTGCTTTACAGATGACAGTAGATCTACAAATACACAAAACGTTTAGTAACAGGTAGAATATTGGGAAAGTTACACTTCTCTTAAGACACTGTAGGTTGTTCACATTTGTTCAGGTTATTCATATTTTTTGTGAAAAGATCATTTGTAAATGTAAACATTTTCATGTAATTTTACTTTTTTTTGCACAAAAAAACCCCTGAAAATTTTGTAGTTGTCATTATTTATAGGTTATTATGTTATTATTTTACTAGTCTGATCTACTTGAGATCACACTGTCCTGAATAAAATTACTTTAACATTCTTGATTGTTAATATCTTCAGTGTAATTTTTGCATTTACCACATTCATCCCACAGTGGTAAAGAAGATGTGTGTCCAATTTGAAAAGAATCGGACGAATAGTGTCTGAGAAATCGGTTGGACACAAATATTGGACGCGCAGAATTCCTGGTATATCTATATACCCTTTCCTCTAAGGCGGGCAGAGGTATAACAAGGTGTGAACAGAGTAATTTTCTTCATGTAATCTGCCTAAATCTGTGAGAGTGAATTTCAGCCTGAGTGTGTTCCAAGTGTAATATAATTACTGTGTGTGAAGTCTGACTCACCCCATTTACTCCCCACTAACACAGGACAGGCTGCGTGTCTGGTCCGGTAGTCTCCCTCACCACTCTTGAACAGGTTGTACCAGAAAACTGCTGTCCCCTTGGGAGACAAGAGACAAATCCAAAACAAAAAAACAAAACATGAGGATTCCATACAAAGTGAGACAGATGTTTGTACTCAAAAAGGGCTTGGAGCGTAGGTGGCGTCAAGCTGTGGCAGTAAAATGAAAACTCATTTTCCTCATCCAAAAGCTTGGCTGAGTGACAACTTCAAGATAAACACATTTGCAGAAAAGCATGAGGAGAATGTACTGGAGACAAAGTACATGTGAAAGACAAATGTATGAGGATGGTACAAAAACACACAATTGGGAAAAATACATATATTGTTTAATGTCTTCTAATGATGAATTCAAAAGAGTTTCACGGGATAAGATAAGATAAGATACCACCTCAGGGAAATTGCAGTTGACAGCAGAAAATTTTGAAAATAAAGTGCAGGGAAGACAGAAAATATACACTTGTGAAACATAAAATATAGAGAGGAAAGAAGAAAAACTGCTATTTATAGAAGTATTATAAAAAATTTAGACTTAAATATAGATCCACTTTTTCCTTTAAAAAAGATTGTTAACATTGGAATAAATGACTCAAAGAACCTCAGAACGTGATCATCATTTCAGGATGATTTTTGGACTAAAAACTCCAACACTCCAACTGCTATAAACTGTGATATTGATAAATCTGTTCTTCCCACAAATACATGGATAAACACACTGTACTGCCATCACCTTTCGAGGCCAGATTGCTGCTCCAAAGTCAGGAAAAACTGTTGCACCCCCTGCTGTTACATCGCTCATCTGAGAAAAGACAACAAACTTGATGAAACCTCGTTCTGAGAAAAAAGTACTGCACTATTCAACAAGTCCCAAAGAGGGCATCAACTTAAAACACATTTCTGGCATTGGACCATACAGATTTATTGGCAATTACTGGTTCCAAGAAATAGAAATGATGTAATTACTATGATGGCGATCAGTTTTGACAATGTGTGAACATCAATTGCTGCCAAGTTAACTGGATAAAGACCGAATAACTGACACTGAAAAAAAATAAGACACAAGAAATGACATGTCACATAACACAGTGTAGGGAAGTGTGTGGAATACAGTGACGGGTGATGAGCGACGCCTAAGGGAGAAACCTGATTCATATTAAAAAAAAAAAACAGACATACAACACAACCCCATTTAAAATAATTGACATAAGCCTTGTTCAACATACATTATTCTTATCACACAGGTTATTTTCCCTCACAAAGGGCTTAAGTAGATCTTAGATTGATGTCATACTTGGATTTAACTTGCACCAACTCAGGCTTTCTGCAATTTTAAGGAAGGTCACCTTATAAAGCCAGCAAAAACCATCATGCATTAAATATAAGCCCTACTTCACTACTGTACAGGCAAAAAAACAACATAAAGGAAAATCTGAATCCCGGAATTCACCATGCAGTGTTTGAGCCCGATCTCACTGATATCAGATGAAAAACAGATTTAACTTATTACATCTGGATTTTTTTGCCAAAACACCTGCAGTGATTTGGAAATTAAATCCCACATCTGTGTTTGATGCAGTGCATCCTTAGAAGTTAGGCAAAGG
The DNA here is from genome assembly GCA_037367295.1 of Apogon hyalosoma. Taxonomy (NCBI): domain Eukaryota; kingdom Metazoa; phylum Chordata; class Actinopteri; order Kurtiformes; family Apogonidae; genus Apogon; species Apogon hyalosoma. The sequence goes on along the minus strand of JAPQRP010000007.1, from coordinate 5,291,131 downwards.
TTTTTTGTTTGTTTTTATTTTAGTTTTTTTTCCCCTTTAACTGACTGATATTATTCCCTGGTTCTGACGTCAAAGTTCACCACTTACAGTGAGCATTTTTGCTTTTCAACAGTTTTCTGTAACCGTCATGCATGTCAGCCATCTCATCATCTGATTCCCCGTGTCCTTGCGTGTAATGCAAGGCACAGGGGACCACTGTTCGTCAGATTTATTGTTATTATCACTCTCCCGCCCAAATGATTCATAGGAGGCGAATGATCTTTTCCAAAAATGTAGCCACGGTTCCAGGGATTCAAATGAACCCATGTTTGAAGACCTAGCTCTTTTTAAAGTGAAATGGCCAGCAGTAGTTTAGGGCCAACTCCCTCCTCAGCTCCTATTCAAACCAATACAAATTTGGACCAAACAGATCTGCTTACTCCTGCTGAGATGACTGTTTTTACACTGCCATAAATTGGTCATTTCTCACAGTACAGACAAAAAACTACATCTGTGTGTTCCCCTGGTCTGTCTGCCACTTATGTTAATGCTAGTTTTCACCTATCGTTTACGGTTTTCCCAAAATTCGCAGGAGTTTGGGAGCAGTTTAACAGCTTTTCAGAGCATAAATAAGCGTGGTTGTGTCTGTGTCTTCACTGCCTGCACTGTTTGTTGTCATGGTAACGAAACCTGTGGTCTGTGTGGCACAACTGCAGACAGTTAAGATAATTAAGGCTCCACAACAAAAATAAAAAGATGAAAAAATATAGCTACAGTAAAATTTAAAACAAATACATTGAAATAATAAATAATGAATACAATAAAAATAAATCTATTTAAACAATAAATATAATACAGCTCAAAACCTTCCCATAAATTCTCTGTGTGAACTGAATGAGCTCAGCTGGGATCACATACACAGACACATGGAGCTATTCAATTAAAGGAGCCTATTTAAACAGTGCTTTAATAGGACTGACACAGACTGTGGGAGGTTTCTCATCTGAATACAGGTCTACAGAAAGTCTGTGGTGACGTTAGTCCACAAACACTGACGCACACATTCCACATATGAAGTGAACCGGGAGCTATTTCTTGCTTTTACGTCGCACCTAGCCAAGAGTCCACCGATCTGGCAAGAGGCAAGCACACGGGTTACATTTCCTTTAAGAAATGTAGGAGAGTCTAGTTTACGTTTGCTCTCTGCAAACATTCATGCCATTTTGAAAGATGAGCCTCAGGAACTTGCTTCAAAAACACTTAGAAAACTTTGATTTATTATCTCCAGCATTGCCTCCATTATCCTCGACAAGGAAATGCACTAAATCAATGCACACAATGGACAGCAGTGTTTCAAATCCCACCAAAATTTCAAAACAATTTTATAACAGAACCTTTGCATTTGCTGAAATAGGGGTCATTTGCACTTTTGACAGATTGGTATGGTAGTTATATTTGCGGTGAATTATTACAAATTACCAGAAGTTCAAAATTAATTACAGACCATGATTTCATTGAACCTTTAAGGAAACCTTGTATAAATTAACAACCCTAACAAACTTAAGTACTTTATTGTATTTCTGTTTTTAAGAAGCCACAATGCAATTTACCTGCAGAAATAATGACATATTTATGATATCATCCATATTTGGTAAAAGCACAGATCAATAAGGCTCAACACACCCACAACATGCAACAGTCCTCCTGGATATATTTTATATTGTTAGAAAGAGTACAATAAAGAGTGGTTTCTACAGCAGTGTGTTAATGGGGGATGGCCAACAAAACTCTCCACAATAAGCACTGGAACTGATTGACAGACAAACTAAGAGGTTGCTGTCATCCAGGCTACTGGATATTCAACCCATTTAATTTTGAAGAGATTTTTCCCTGAAAGGCATAGAAATATGACAACCAATTCGTAGAGCAATGCTCGAGTCAATCAGTCCAAGTCCAAGATTGAACCAGAGCTTATGCATACGCCTGGAAAGCTAAAATACAGGAGGGATGGAGCTGAGATTCAAGGCGCCTGCCACCGAGCTCCTTCAACCAACGGCGACTGGATCGACATACTTACGTAGTTTAAAAAAGTTGCCACACGATTTCCAGTGCCTAATCTTTTGAAAGCATCAGGCTCATCTCTCTACAAAGATAAAATTAAAAGGTAAAAACACATGGAGACGTTGCACAGTCACACACACGTGTACTTACGTAGTTAAGGAACGTAGCGAGTCTATTTCCATCGACCTTGAGGTTGCTGTCAAAAGGACGCTGCAACAGATGTTTACACCGTTTAACCCATCACTGAGAAGACTCACACTAGGAGTCTACCACTAAGGGCTTTATCCAAATCAAACTGTCCGTTGTCTGTCAAAACACTGCATTTGCAAGATTAAATGCATATTTCATTGAAGTTGAATACATAGAACCATTACCATTAGTGTTATTGAATGTTGTTTCTCTAATAGCAGGTGCAAAGACATGTATTAATTACATTTTTTTCAATGCCTTTTTGTTTTACATTAAATCAATTATTTTAAAGTTAAACTGAAATTAGATGTACATAACATAGAGAGCTCTTGATCACAAAAAACATACATGTATGCAGGATGTAACATACATGGAGCACACTGCTCACACCTGAAAGTGAGGCCCAATCAGGAACAGTAACTGACAGTGGACAGTGGAATGTGTACATCAACGTACACATTCTCACACATTCATACACATTCACACAGACATACACTAGGAGTCAACCGGTTCATTGGTTTGGCCAAGGATGGTTTATAAACCATCTGTATCAGCAGTACGTGGACCCACTGTGAGCTTTCATTCCCACTGGAACTATGACACCTTATGCATCAATGTAAGTAAACTATTTTTGGAACATATTTCAGGGTTCTTACAGATTTCTACAAGTTAAATTTAATACTTTTGAAGACCATTTAGAACAGAATTTCACGGCCAGACTCCTAGAATTTAAGAAAAAATAATTATTTACTCCAAGACATTGATTCCAACCATTATGGGATTATTTCTCATCAGGGGCTGCAAAGATAGGAATAATTGGTTCCTAATTTCAATATAAATTGTCGGGTTAGAACAGGTGGAACTGAGTAGACCAACTTTACTCTCTTTGCAGTTTGGACACATTTAAACACAATTCAGTGAACAAGTTTATGGCAACATAACTTAAGATGTACCATATCAAATTTAATACCTTTAAAAGACTTTTTTAAGGTATTAAATGCAGATTTGTAATTCAATACTTTTAAGATCCTGAGGGAAGCCTGATATTTACATCCAGGATAAGCTGAACAAAGTGCTGCAGCCTGAACAGGACCATTAAAAACACAGAATAAAAAAGTAATAACAATAAAGCAATGGCAATTATGAATAAGGTTTAAATACAATTATACAAGGGGGCTTCAAAAGCTTTGTGGAGAAAGGACAGTTTGAAAAAAAAAACAGTTTAAGTTATGAGGTTTATTTTTCAACATATGTTCCATCGAAGTCAATGCACTTCTGAAAGCATTGATACCAGGCTTTAAGTACATCTGTGTAAAACTGAGGGCCATGGGATTTAAACCATGCTGAAGCTATGGGCTTTTTCCACAAACTTTCTGAAGCCCTTTCATAGTTATAGACAAAATAATTAGTGAGCTAGAAAAATTAACAAGTAAAGGTTCATCTTTAACCTTGATTTAACAGCAGATGGAGGATGAAGGGGTACGACTAATGTCTAACAGCCGCAAATGTAAAAGCTTCACCACTTTTTAGCTTTTGGGAATATCTTAAAGTTTTGCATTCAGACCAAGATGTCAACATACATCCTTGATGCTGCATTTTATTCCATCTGCAGGTGTCATAAAGACAACTGAGGAAGACTTAAATAATCACTACTCTAGTTACAACTTCTGTTTTTGCAGAGAGACTCATTGTAAAAAAAAAACAAATGGTATCATCATTGAGATAACAAAGGTAGCTTATATTTAAACAAAAGTTGCACTTTACATAAGGCAGTTTTATTCCAATATATGAACATGATAATATAGTTGGGTATGGTATGGCATTTTAGTTATTCAATTTTCTAACAAGCATGGTCATTAGAATGTAGCTATTTACAGTAGTGGGGTATTTGGGTATTTATTTTTGCTTTAAATTAGATGGTCACTTGAACAATGGTCTTGTTTGTGATTAAAGTTACAGACTTAAGATCCAAATTATAATTATATTGGCCTTTGAAAATTCACCACAGATCAACCTCTGACATACACAAACACACACACGCACACACACACACACACACACACACACACACACACACACACACACACACACACCAAGTAAACTCACCCTTGAGAAGTCATAATGTGGCTCGTACTGTCCTCCGACTCCATAGTTAGCAACCTGGTCAGGTGTTTTTTATGAAAAACTAGTGATTAAAATGCAATGATAAACCACCAACATTAATCTACATTCAGCATTTAATTAAAACAAACACTACATATTTTATTGTTTTTTATTTTGATGTCTTATATATTCATTAAACAGAGTCTTTATAATACAAAGGTGTGTTGGCACCAAACCTCTCCTGTATGTTCTCTAGTAGAGGTATGAGTATGAAGTATGTGAAACATTAGTAATCATGACAACGTTTCAGTAAATCCACTTTATGTTGAGGTTGTCAAGGAAATACCGATTACATCTTTCTTTTGTAAAAAAGGATATTACAAATCGTCTGACTTTGATATGTAATATTCTTTAATCAGTTTCCATTGTAGAAAACATGTGATTGAATTACAATTTCTTAAAGAATACAGTCTGTGTTATATGTGGCCCAACAATTTAGTCTCTGTAATTCTCTGATGAATCTGATTACCTGTAATAACTCTGCAGTGTCTACTGTCAGGCCTGTGATGTCCTCTATCCTCTGATTGACTCTGGCAATGACAGGATCATCTTCTCCTTCCAACCACGCACTACAGAAACATTGAGATGCATGAACATAGGACTGAAATATAAATATACAACCATAAAAACTCAGACAGTCATACAGTCAAGCCTAGTACAACATTGTGTCACAAAATGCCACTGCATAATTTTGGAGCCTTTAAAACTTCTTGAATTCAATAACTCGAGGCATAGTTCATGTTAATTACAGATGATTCCCATGTTTACAAATGCTGAATTCATGTCGGCATCATGTTACTACATTACATCTGCACAAAGGTAAAGGATGAAAACAAATACTGACTGAATGAATGAATTTTTAAATAAATATAAGGATAAGTAACAGCAGTTTAACCCAGGACAGTAGTCACAGTGTCTTATGACAGTGTTCAGATTTTCTGCTGTAACACACAGCTATAAACAATTTGCACTGAACAAAGTATCCTTTAAACCATAAAAATAGCCATAAACGAATCACATGTTTGTGTGATGAACTGACTACAGCTAAACACACGGTTTTATTATATCTGTGCAGAATACATCCTGAATGTTTTGTTTGAAATTACAAACTGAATACATTTAGGCATAAGTATACTTTAAAGACTAACTTTCCCAAAAGGATGAACCAGAAAAACCTTTTGGAGGGACTCACCTTTTGGACACTCTGTACTGGGCTGTGGTCAGAACACCTGTTTTGGGGTCACGGACAGTTGCTCTTGCAAGCTTCAAAAAGGGGAAAAAATGTAAGTACTGTTTTTCATCAATTCCACCACAGATTTATTTGAGGCAGTGAAGAATCAAATAATCTGGCTAGCTGTGGTTTAGGTCTCACCCTGGGTTTGGCCAGCTCTTTTATCTTATCAATCTCCTCATTGGACAGAATGTTCAGGTAGCGTACAATGTGGGGACTGTCCCACTCGTCCTCCTCCTTAACCGGCTTCAGCAGGAGTCGAGGGTTCCTGTAACCGTCCTGGTAGCGACAGAATAGACGGCTGCGCTTCGCTTCCGTCTGATATAATGTAAAAGGATAAGTGATCATTTTCCCCTTATGAATACAATCTGAAACTAAGCTTTAAGGTCATGTGTTTCTGCATTTAAGGATGTGCGTCAGTATCTAATCATCGAATCATTTTAGACCAAACACTCAAGGCAAGGTTAACTTTTCTCACCATTTTGATTCCCTCTCCTCTGCATAGTGCCTCATATGTCTCTCTTTCTGGGAGGTGGTCTTTGGGTCTGTTATAAGTCCCCAGCTGGATTGGCTCTTCTGAGGCAGGTTGGTAGGCCTGATTCAGTTCATTGAGCTGCTTGAACAGCAACTTCTCAAAGTAACGGAGGTTTCCTCCTGCCCTCTGGTGGCTAGGATCTGTAAAAACATGGCAATGTCAATTTGTAGCTATACATTGAGCTGTAAAAGGTGCTACAGTGCAAACCATAAACCTAATTAATTGCACAAAAACTGTGCAGTCATGTAAAAATGATCAGTAATTAATCCAATAACAAACATTACTCCATATATAAACACAAAATATTCAAAAACACATTTAGGAGAGTTCCCAGGTGGTGAAAGAGAGTTGGTTAAAAGAACAAGCACACCCTCTTGTGGCTTCTTGAGGAAGTGCACTGAATTCTGAGTGAGTACAGGAATAACATCATCAAACACTACTGCAGGATGCCATGTCATGTTGAAGCAAAAAAAGTTTAGTGTGCTTGAGTGATAGAAACCTTGCAATAAATAGTGTGACTTGGCTGCCATTCAAAGACTTTTTAAAGAGGAAAATGTACAGTTCACAAACTGAATCTATCCAGTGTGAGCGCTGCCTCCTGCAAAAGGCCAAAAAAAAAACAGTTGTATTTTTATATTTGTTTAATTTATACATCATACTTTCATTAATCTGCAAGTCTGTGTGCTCTTTTTATATAGTGAATATCATTACTCTTTCTGTCCATGAGGTGTAGTATATGTATGGTCTTAATTCCATCCACTTTTGTGGCACTTAATGACACCAAATAACTCTTAAGTCTGTATTACCTCAGCCCATTTCACTTGACACATAAACAAGCCCACCGCAGCTCTAAAAAGATGGCCTGCAGCTGTCAACACAGCCCTTGATGCTGAGACTAAAATAACGGTTACAAACCACAAAGCCCTGCTCAACTTGGACTACACTCTACAGCTCAGGCAAGCACGTAGCACCAGTAAAGAAGAGACAAGGTGATAAGTAAAACAGAAAAAGAAGACACGTGTATGAGTCAAAACTAAACTAATTATAAGCTGTGGTCATATTGCTCAGCTAACTAGACTAAGAACATAAACCCATGAATCCATCATCGGCAACAAGTGTTTATATATCAGTTGTAGAAGTGCCTCAGTTCAAACATGTACATCAGTTACAATCTGGGGTGAAATAAAGATGCATAATTTCTAAAATCTCTGCTAAAATCTAGTTTGTTTATTCGGCATTATTGGTAGGGGCCCTCTTCCTTTATTGTTTAGAATAATTTCATTTTATGCTGCTAGAGTAGCCAAAGTGCTTCATTAAAGTTCAACTGGAGACTGAAAAGGAGAGAAAAGACTGGTTTAAAATGAGGTCTAAGCCATAGATTGTATATAATTGGTGAGCTGCTGTTTTGAAGCCAGTAGTGATTTGGTTGTCACTATTTGGCTTTTTGGAGCCAGAGGTGACTTTACATGAATGCAAGGGACGGACCTATTGGAGCCCAAGGGGTAAGAGCCCTCTGTTGGGGGTCATGGATGAGCTAATGCTAAATGACAGCTTACTGACTCGGTAAAGAAAACAGGCCAACTTCATCAAGCACTGGGTAACAAAATAATTTAAGGTTTTCTTACCTTAGCCTACTAACCATGACTACATTGGAGCTGTCTGTCGAGAAAAACAATGTGTTTTATTAAATAAACAGAAAGTCCAAGGCAGCACAGAGATCTAATTAACAGAGGAAAAATTTTAAGACAAGACTTATTTGATTGCCCAAATGAAACAAATATTTATTATGTCAATTTTTTTTTTTTTTTTTTAAAGAAGTTCAAAGCAAATCTAAGGTTTTGTCCACACGGTGGGGGGTGGGGTGGGGGTGGGTTGGTGTTATTGTGTCATAGTTCAAAAATTACCATATTCAGACTCAGATCAGGACTGGCATTTGAAACACCCATATAATTAAAAATGTTTGTGAATAAGGGAGCTAACCCCAGTGCCCATCAGTAGTATTACAACTTCCAGATACTTCCACATTAGCCTCCATTTTGGGCCCAAGATCTTGTCCTTGAAAAGACCTGTGTCCAAAATGTTTTTAAAAATCAAAAGAATTATACTGCATTGGAAATTGCTTCATTCATTCATTTTCTGAACTGCTTTATCCTGGAGAGGGTCGCGGGGGTGCCTATCCCAGCTACGTTTCGGGTGAAGATGGACGTGCCGCCACTTCATCCCAAGACAAACAATCAGTCACTCTCACATGCACACCTATGGGCAATTTAGATTTACCAATTAACCTATTAAGAGCATGTCTTTGAATGGTGGAGTAACCAGAGAGAACCCACAGGGAGACTATGCAAACTCCACACAGAAAGCCGCCCCCCCCCATCAGCTGGTGTTGGAATCGAACTCATGACCTACTTGCTTTGAGGCGACAGTGATGCACATCCTTACTTACCAATGGCCACCAGGCGGCGTGTCAGTTCAATGGCTCGAGGTAGGTCACCCATTTGGTACACCGAATAGCTGAGGTAGTCCAGAATTTCTGCCTTGGTAATCGCCGCTTCCTCTCCGGCATCCAACTGTTTCAAGGACTGCTGCATCCACAGCACAGCGTGGTAATAGTCTGCGTCATTATACGCCGTCTTCCCCATGTCGAAGCAGTCGTCCACTGTGAGAAGAGCATCGGACTGCATGCCTTGGCAGGGTTCACAAAACATTGGTTTAAGTCAATCCAACAGAAATACTGAACTTAACAGTAAACCCAAACAATGTTCTTGAAATGTCCGAAGGCCAGATATCCAGGGGAGAAATACAAACACGCTCATTCAGGCACATACAAACATAGTTGTTCAAAATGTTTCAGATGGATGTAGTTTGTCTCCTTCTCTTTCTTCGGTCTTCCACCCTTGTAATAATTTCATGGTCTATCAAACATTTGGTTCATGTGTTGTAGTTACCGGGCAGTTTTCCTTTAGAAAAGGCTTCAGAATCCAGTTGGTACGTGTCCTGCAAACGCATCAACGCCTTGGCTGCGCCTGTCTCATCCTCCTCATCTGGGAAGTACTGTCTGTGTACAGACATGTTGGAGATGAATCCTGGATCCAAAAAAGAAAGAAAAGAAGTTGTGGATATAGGATATATCTACAGCCGTTTTACATGACTGTGTGCTACATTTGACCATGAAGCAACAATGTCAATCCACCTTTCACCAATCAAGTGAAAGGTGAACTGAAATGGTGGATTACTTACACTGGTACATTGTGCTTTACTTTTAACACATTTTTGACAATGAGGGGATTTTTGTCGCTTTTGCAAGACTCAGACCACAGTGAAATATAACATGAAACAATAAAACCAGAAGATAAACATTAGGGAAATAAGACATGTCTTTTGATCTGTCGGTCTCGTCAGATTTTCCCTCGTTTCTCTCACTGAGCCACGTATGCAGATTCACTTGATCAGCACATATGAAGAATGGGTTCTAAGTCTAAACATGTAAACTCTCAGGTTCAGACACACAAAATCTGGCCAAATATGCAGATGTGGAGCAGCTGCAGCTGAAACATGACAGCATCTGTTCCCTGTCTGTTCAGTTGGAGAGCAGAATACTTGAACAGACCTCAACAGTCATTTCCGTTTTGCACCGCAATCACTTCGCTCACATCTGCTATTTTTTCTTATTTTGCGTTTGCCCCATAGAAACAAGTGTATTGTCAGCCTTTCAGAGGTATTTTATGATGTGAAAAGATATGCAGAGGACCTTCAGTGGAAAACGTCACATTCTCAGTCACTGTTGTCCAAGTGTTCGATAATAAATTACATGCATCACATTTACCAAAGAAACACAAAATTAGACACATTATCACATTACCCCCCAAAAGAAAAAAGACTAGAGAGAAAAGATCAGGATCTTGTGAGAAAAAGTTATGCCCAGTCAATCATTCATCATCATATAACATGAAAACTAAGGGGAAGAAACACAGATTGTTATGTAAAAATACAACACACAGCAAAATGCAGCAAAGTGAGCTGTACTTTGTTTCTCCAGTGTAGAACTACAGCTAAATAGTTTTTCTTTGAGAAATGCCACGTGCTTTCATACAGATATAGAGATTTGAACAAAAAATAATGTAAACATGCCACACAATCCACTCACCTATCCTATAATAATCTCTAGAATTAATGTCTATGTACTTTCAGGCTTAAAATACACAGATGACACCATAAGCACAGAAACAGACTCTTAAACTCCAGCACACAACCATACCAAAACAAGTGTATCTAAAGAACAGTGGGCCTCACATAAGAACCACTTCGATAAGCAAATTTATTTTTGAATGCCACATATGACTGCTTTAAGAGAATTTGAGACATTTAAGTTAAAGTTTAACTTTGTTTTAAGAGTGGATAAGACCTGACGTATGAATGATTTACAGTCTGCCTTAAGCCCCCGAATGAAAACCACTCTGACTTTGTATCTTTAACCTCCTCTCAAACAGAGATGTTTTTTTTTTTAATGCTAGATCATTCCCTCTTTATTCCTGTCACACAAAAGAGCTTCTATTGATATTCATCCACTTTACTGGTTCATTTGTTATTTGTTCATCTACTGATTCCAGACAGACTTTAATATCTGTTATGGTATTATGTTATACATTTTCCTGACATAAGGTTCTCATATAGTATAATTGGGGTGTTATAATGTTCCAGTGTACACAGGTGGTACATTTGCACAGCCCTTTATACTGTTTTCTGAGTGATGTGGAGGTTTCCTCACCATCCGAGGGGTTCTGCAGCACCAGGCTCTCCAGTTCATTCCACTCTGTGTTCAGTCTCTTCATCAGTTTGTAGGCATTGACTGGATGGGCCAGGTAGCCCTCTGGGTCAGTCGTAGAAACTCTGGTCAGGGCATCCAATTTGTTGGCCCAACTAAACACAGACAGAGGGAATGTTACCATTATTATACAGTTTCTTCTATATACATGACACAGACATTGTATACATTAGAAACAGATGCTGATAAACCAGAACTTGGTTTCCATAGCAGCCAATTACAATATTAGGCTCCTCAGCTGGAATTACCGACAGTGAGGGAAGATAAGTAAAAAAAAACAAAAAAAAAACAAAAAAAAACAATTTTATAGGTTTATATTCTTTTATGTTGACTTCCAGATTTATTATTTTCCATGCGTCTCTGTAAAAAGGTTTGCTCTTCTGCCAACTGTCCATTATATTTAAAAGCAGTATCTCAGAAACAGTTTGAAGGAATTTCTTCAAATTTGGCATTAAAGCTTATTTAGAGTTCAAGGACACATGATCTTTTATGGGGTAAAATACAAGGATAGTAGATGCATCTGATCGAACAGAGTTTGTGTTGATGGTCAATGATCCTGTTTTATTCATTTATTCAAGTCAGTTCTATTAATCACAGAAAGTGACAAAGTGACAATAAATCTCATAAAGATATTGTGACATGTTGTCATTATCACTAAGTTGACAATTTGTCGACCCACAGTTCAGACCTTGTTTGGATGATTCAATCTTAACAGATCTTTAGTTCAGCTATTGACAACACAAACTGTACAGAAAATAGAGCTGATTTGTGGTTTTATTGTGGCAGTTTTCGAAAAACAGCACTAAGTTAACAGAGCTATAATGTAAACTATCAAATGGCACAGCACATTAAGATTATAAGACAGTGTTATTTTGACTGGCTGTCAAAATAACTATCTGTGAGTTTTAGTTTGAAGGAGAAAACTTGATGAAACAATAATAAAGATGTGTGTAAACAATGAGCTTTTTTACTTTATTCAATGAGTGATACAGTCTGTGGATACATGGTAATAATTCAATGGTGGTTTAGTAGCTGTAAAAATGTTCTGGTTCACAATCTCCTCCAGCTGTTGATAGTTTTGGAATATCAGAGAACACAGAACCCCTTCTAGTATGTAACATTTTAACTTCCAGGTGATAAGGGGAACTGGAGGCTGATTTGAGCCCATTAATCAGTTACCTCTGGTTTATGTATCATGTAGTAGAAACATATTCAACTTTTTCAGAAATTCTAAGCTAAACACAAAACAAAAACTTAAAGGATAGTTAATACTGAGCAAATCTCTGACTAGACACATTGTTGATAATAACGTCAATATTTTACTCAGCTTGTCAGTGCTATTGACTTATAATGAAACAAATATTAATATTTACACAAAACTGTTAGTGCTATCAAAATGTCCTGGTTAATAAGCATCCATGAGGATTATGAGTATCTGCAAAGAGAGTACACAATAACAGTTCAACAGAGGAGCTGAATTCAAAGAGATAACCTCAAAACCACATGACACACCCTGTGGTCACTGCAGGGTTGCCATTAAGTTACTTGGGGCTGATAATGTACCTTTTAACAGAAGCAAGCTTGGTCTCTTCTGCTTTTATGTACTCCCTTAGAGACTGGACCAACTCCTTTTCAGTGTAGATTAGATCTGTCATTTGCCCTAAACACAAAAGAGACAGAACAACAAAAAGACAAGTAAGTATAGTCTTATCCAACATGTATGGCTTTTTAATTAAATAATTAAGTACAAAAAACACACACAAAACTTTAATTCCTCATCCCACTGAATGTTTCACATTACTCTGTAAGTCATTGACTTTGTTAGCATCTGCACATTTGTAACTTTAACATTCCTTAAATAGTACATTTGATTACTAAACTGATCAGAACATATCCTCCAATCTTACATAGTTTGTAGTACAGCTGCTGCTGCCTGCAGCGCTTTGCTTTTAAGACCAATAAAATGTTTTTCTGGCAACATTGGTTGCCTCAGACTTTAAAAATAAATTCTCCACCACAAACTGTGGGGCTTTAATTGTATAGAATTACTCAGCAAACTACAGCGAAGCATCCATCCATGAACCCTTTTAGGAGGTGAATGGGGTGTGGGGTGCAGAGTAAACAATTCCATGGAAACACTCAACCTTGATAAATTCACAGGGGATGCCAGCGACGAGGAACAAATGACACTTTCATTGTTTCTGCAGTAACTGATGGTCCAAGTGCAGCAAATCAATGTGATTTAAGTTATTCTTTCACTTAGTGTAGTCTCCTGTGTCTGATACAAATGTATTTCTAAAGTATACAAAAATAAACCAAAGTTCTCTGTATTTATTTAAAGCATTGCTGGGTGTAAAATGATTTTAGCCAACTTCAGTAAGTATGCCTCTATAAAGGTATTTAGGGCACCTACATTACAGAGTTTATTGACTGCACAGCCACATCCTCCATGTATAATGTCTTTACACCAGGGAACAGACTTTAGACATACCAGGGTTTCCACTAGGATATTTTTCTAGCCTGTCCAGAGTCCACAAAAATATGTTTAACCACAGAAATCTGTAACTTACAGCTCTTGTTCTGACGACAGTATATTATAAATGCAAATGCAAAAAAACCCCACTTTTGACATTTTAATGAAGAGTGATGTTACATACAGCCAGATTTACTATAAAGCTGTTCTGATTGACATTTTTTCTGTTTGTTGTCAAGTAGAAACTGAATGACGGGTTTTAAATAATCCATCGCAAAGAGTTAGAAGTGACAAAATGTTTAACTTCATCTGCCATTCAGCCCTCAAGTCACATCAACCAGGCATTGAACTAAATACTGACAACACTAGAACGACAGGTGGAATGAAGTCAAACAATATATCCAAGAGTTTAATGACACGTAAACAGACACAGAACATCAACTGACTGACAGATCAAGAGAATGACTGTGTAAATGAATTTACAGCTGGCTGAGCTTTCTTAGTTTTGTTTAGCACCAGCCACTGCTGAGGCCAAGGCAGGATGAAACAAGGTTATTTACAAAATAGTGATTAGGAGACATTTGTTTAAGTAAGGAGTACCAGAGAACAGCAGGGTTGAAGTTTTAATCCTCTGTTTTGTGATTTACTGAGGCAGATGCAAACCAGGAAGACTTCAAACTTATGTTGATGCTTTCAGTGGTGCTCAACATCATGAGAACTAGCCTACTAGCTGTAAATGTCACAAGCTAATTGGGCCAATTTATTTTTTACTAGGAAAAATTTAGCTATTACTGCCTTATACAAAGCCTGATGCAAAAAAACAAAAAACAAAACAAAAAACAAAACACCTCACCACTTTTTGGTTTAATACTATACATATCTAGCAATGAGCACAGGGGTGAGAACAATTTCAGGATGCTGACTCAGTTTTAGTAATATTATAATCAAAGGTGCAGGAACAGGAACAGGAATAACTATTTATTTTAAAAGCATGAAGCTTTATACTGTGTGGCCAGACATTTGAAAAACAGCATTTGCTTTCTTATAATTTTTGAACTAGAAACACTATACTAAAGAAGATTTTGCAGCAAGAAACTCCCACAATTGACAGAATAATTGTAAAATAAGTGAATATTCCTACCAGTTCAAGTCTTAAGCGGGGTACACACATGAGGATTTTCTATATCTTAAGAGATTTTTTTATCTCTTCCAGACCCCACATATGAAGACAAAAAAATCAGGCATTTAACAGTTTTGATCGTACTGTGTGTGGTGTGCTCCAATAATCTGAACACAGTACACCACACACATAACAATTCTGTCCCACCACTGATCTAGAATCTAGTCCTGCAAGCCAGAAATCTCACGTGATCAAACAAAAATGAAGAAGAAGAAACATAGCATGACTTGGTAGCCCCCCCACTTTACCTATGGAAGTGAAGACCTCTGCATGTGTGATCCAGCAGCAGCAGAGCAGGACCAGGGAGATGCAAGACAGAGACTTCCTCATTCTGTCTCCTTTAGTAACCTGCAATGCAAACCACAACCAAATCATGTCACAACAGATTTACATGGTTTAAACACATGCAGCAAAAATAACCCAGTTCTGAGAAAAGGTTGATTGTTGTTACCAGAACCAACTGTCACATTATTGTCCTCCTTGACTTTACACATTAATGTGACTTGTGTGTTATATCTGACAATAGGTTTTTTTCCTTTTGTTTTTTGCTCTAATAGCTGCTAAATGATGACTGAATCACTCCAACTGAAGGCTAAGTCACACATAAACAAAATGAAGTCTGCCAACTCATCAGTTTAAGTATCCAGAAAAAAAATTAGCTGATGTAGAACAATATTCAGAGTTTCCATTATGTTTCCTACAAATGAGTCACTACTGCCTACTGGGAAGCATGTTTTCATATTATCCTCAATTCCCAGATCCAACTTAAGACAGAGCTGACAATTTGGAAAAACACTGTTAACCACTACTACTTTATCTACCTTGATGCAGTATTTCTGTATGAAATCAAGTCATATATTGGTACGAATTCAAGTTGTCGTATTTTCCTTGCTGACAAAATGATGAAACCAAGGTGCCTATAATAGTAATAACAAAACAAACTGTTTACTTATTAATAATAGTGAAATATCATTTGTGGAAATGTTTTTTTTTTCCTTGTACCAAGCCACTTTGGCTGTTATTTAAGGACAGCAAGGCAACCACTTGCCTAATGAGGAATATTCATGACTAATGCCATGACTAATAAAGCTCAGTGTCCTTTCTCATGCGATTATGAAGCAGAACATGCCCTGCAGAGAGCCTTCTTTTACAGATGTTTGTTTCTGACATTTCAAGCCCCAAAATATCTAACTAGATATACTAAATATACAGAAAGCAATAAGGAAGTGAATTGTAATTGAACATAAACAGCTCTAAAACACGTTGTTTCAGTACCTGTGGACTGGTGACCTCTTTGTCCCTGTGGCAACCAGTGACATTGCTTTCATTATAAATAAGAGATGTTAACTGGGACAGAAGAAACACTAGCTTCAGTTTTCAACAACTACAGAGCCAGGGACAAAGCTTCAGCTGAACAAAGAGGACTCGACACTGAGTTATCACCTGGATGAAATGTCTTGTACTTGGCCCAGCACTAAAAGCAGCTTTGTTTGTGGTTTAAGTGAAAGGGGACACTATTGGGCTTTATCCTGTTGGATTTTGTCTAAAACTGCTGCACCACATCACTGCATAGATAACTGCTTACCAGTACAGTCAAAACAGACAGAATAAACACAGATCCATGTTTTTATCTGCACACCACCTTATCATAGTCTCAGAAAAACAGAGGTACATATGCAGAAACCAGCACTTATGCAGCTCGTCTATGATAAGTGTAATAATATGGTGAGGACTCTGCTCCAGGGGAAAGTATACATTTCAGTGTCAGAACACCTGCTGATATTAGGTAACTCTACTTTCTACTGTTCTCATAAGGAAAGCAGAACCCTGAATATTATAAAAGATGCTACAATAATAAATATGGTATAATTATATCATATATCAATGGCATTAATCAGTGATCCACTGATGCTTTGTTTTTCTAAAACACATGGCAGAGGCAAGGCGATATGGTGTATCTGCAACCAGTAAATATCTTTAATGAGGTAAACATCCCAGACAACCAAATGGTATTTATACTACTAGTAGAGCAGGGGTGTAAAGTAGCTCAATATACACAGCAGGTCAGTGTAAAGCCTACAGGCACTTTTCCCACATCTGTTCTGAGACTGAGATTAAAAACTTACGAGAAATATTTGGATACGAATCATGTTAGCATTACACTGGTCAAAAGAATTCACCCAAATTTACTCATACTTTCTGGCTTAGGAGTTAAATCATTTTATCACCTTGTTTAACCTAAAAATGCTCTATCTCCTCTGGGATTTGGCAGATCTGCACAGCTGTCCAAACTTGTTGGAAGCTGCCAGCAGGTTCAGAATGACAAATATGTACATGGATTTAACATGTCAAAAAGTAAAACATTGTTTTAAGCTACAGGCTTTTTCGAACAGATTTCTGCTTAATATACACCATATGTATGTAGTGTTTTTTGTTTTTTTTTTTAACCTACTTAGCAGAATCCTTGCTAAACCAAACTAATACTAAACCTGATGCAAAAAATACAAAGATTTAAGTCTAACATCTCAACATTATTTGTGTTTTCTATAACTCTACATAGTTTTTATATCTGAACAAGTCACTTTAAATGACATGACATCTACATGTTTCCAACAGTTGAGTTTAACTCTCAGCTTTCTGCTGACCAGTCCAGACACCCACTCCCATTATCTACCTATAAATGAAAGGACCACATCTCTGTTGTAGTAATTTACAGCCTCAGTGCCCTCCCAACCCAAACAGCCCTGCCTGTTGTTGCAGGCTGTAACACCAATGTCACATTCCTGGAAAGAAGCCTGTAACAGTGCTCAGCGGTCCTGACCCCAACTATTCTGGCTAACATACTGTAGCCAACAGCACTGAGCAGAGGGCTACACAGAATAAGATACTATCTCTCTTACGAACAGAATATGACATGTTGTATTGGGTATAACAACTGAGGGAGGGGAGTGTTTAGGAAATGCAGATTGGTTATGTTAAACAGATTTAATCCAGCCACAGCTCAAAATAAAATGATGAAAGTCACCAGAAAAAAAAAAAATTGTGACAGTAGCTGGCCTGAACCACTTGTGAATAGAAAAAAACATTTTACATTTCCTTAATTTGATTGTTTAAATAGCCAATGGTGCCATCCACTCCACTACTTTCTATAATAACTTAAAATGCTTCAAAATTCTTAAAATAGACAATCAAGACCCTTTTATATCTGAAAAAATCTGAAAGGGAAATTTAGAAGAAAAAAAATAATGTGACCATGAACATATGGGGATGAAAAGATCAACACTGAAACAAACAGAGCTCAGGCTACAAAGTTCACTTTTTATTTAAGACAAAAATACCACTGGCATATTAATCTATTTCCCTGATTTAAGGAGCAAAATATTTAGCACATGCGCTCATAAGTCTGAAAAAAAAAAAAAAAAAAAACAGAATCCAGAAACCAACTGACGCATTATCTCACATATCATTATCTCTTAAGTCAGCAATATTTATCTACTTAATTTTGGCGAGATAAAAAAAATTACACAATTTTGATAAAACTTCCAGGCAAAGAAAAACAGTAACATTTGTTGTTAAAAATGGGAGTCTGTGTGGTAAAAATGGACTCAGAATAAGCCAATGTACAAGTACAAGTATATAATGTATGCACAGGACACACAAAGATAAACAACAAACGGTTGATGCAAAAGAGGTATTTTCTGACTGATAGTATCATAATCATTTAAGTTAAAATGCTTTACACCCAACACGATGGTAAAGATAAAACACGGACTTTCACAATAATATGCTTTAAGAGTATAAATTCACATGTGGTATGTGCACGCAATGACTCAACAGCAGGCTGTGAACATGCTGAGGCAGTTCCTGTCTATCACATTTTGTGAACTCTAACTCTTTCTCAAAAAAAAAAAAAAAGCACCTTATGCATCATGTATTAACTCTTCCTGTTGACATTTCAGTTTCCACTGTAATGAAAATATTCTGCCATTTATTTAAAGCAATGCTAGATAATGTAAAATCCAAGATGAATAATAGAATAGTGCACTTTTTCAGATCACACTTAGCTTTTCTACTTTGGATCTTCATTATGCTCTATTCATCAAGGAACAGAAGTCTGACTTTCACTTCCCGAAAAAAAAAAAAAAAAAAAACACAAAAAAAAAACAGACAACAGGTCAAGGAAATGCAATTTGTAGTCCTGAAGCAATTTTGCAACAGCTACACCAAGCCAATGGAGGAAAAGGTCAGAAGTTCAGCATGAACTGTCAATAAGATAGCAACATTAATACTTCCTTCATTCATTTTCTGAACCCACTTTATCCTCACTAGGGTCACGGGGGGGTCGCTGGAGTCTACCCCAGCTATTTATAGGCGAAGGCGGAGTACACCCTGGACATATCGCCAGTTCATCGCAGGGCTGACATATAGAGACAAACAATCACTTTCACATTCACACCTATGGGCAATTTAGATTAACCAATCAACCTATCAGTGCATGTCTATGGATGGTGGGAGGAAGGCGGAGTACCCGGAGAGAACCCACACAGACATGGGGAGAACATGCAAACTCTACCCCCATCGACTGGTGTTGGAATGGAACCCAGGACTGTCTTGCTGTGAGGCATGAGCGCTATCCACTGCACCACCATGTCGCCCACCATTCTTCTTATTATTATCATTCTTCTTATTATTATTATGCACTTTCTGCACACCAATGCGTACAGCTGTATCTTTGCATAGTGACTTCTGATGATGCTACAAGGAGACGGCATCAGGTTGGCAGAGGGTATAGCACCAGTCATCTGCGATCATACAGATGACAAACTTCATCTTTGCGATCTGATGTTGATGTAACAGCTTTAGCCAGTCTAAGTCTACTAATCCAAAGCACTGGTTTGATAGCCAAATTAAATGATGAATTGCTGTTGTTTTATTTAGCATCTTCGTTATTATTATTTCTTTGTTTACTACTATAGACCCTTGTGCGATTCTGAAAAAAGTTTAAATGAGGTGAATGAACAGCCTCTGAGAACATCTGAGTATAACGAGTCTAAAAGCTAAATTCAACAGTTCTGCTGACCATATGTGGTTGACACAGGGAGAAATTTATTTAGCAAGCTGAAAAAATATCTGCAGCATCTAAACATAGAGCCTATAATCTGTTTTACTTTCAGTGCTGACTATTCCTCAATTGGATTAAAATAGTAGGAAGGCAGACTCTGGGAGTACCTGTAATCTTTCATCAAATTGCAGTGTTAATTAATAGGTTCACTGCTGCCTGGTTAGTGATCTCATTCATACTGTACTGAGAGATAAACATTTATAGCACAGGACTTGTTTCAGACAAATAGTAACATAAAGACTGGAAGTTGCATGCATTGGTTTAGATAGGCAGGCACCCATAATAAAGGTAGTGTTAAAGGGCATAGTGTACATGATGTGAAAACACTAAGGACACATAAAAACAGTGTGTTTCAATAATGGTAAGTATGTTGAAATAATAATAATGAGCAGTTTGTACATTGGCTTTTCTGAAACAGTTATAGCCACACAATGTCATTACACTGTGTTATTTTACATTTGTAGTACATGCCACTTGTATTACAGTCTAATTACTAATGACAGATTTGCTGCGTTGCCTTCCATTTATGCTCAGTGCAGAGGCTGTCACATCCATTTACTGCCAATGTGCTACATATAAAGTAAATAACTGCAGGGAGCATCACTCAACTGGGCAGCATACAACCTTTTTACAAGGACTGCATTTGCTCTGCCATTTATGCAACTTACCAACGGTTGACAAAAGTCATGCTTAGCCTTTTGTTCATGAGAAAGCCTTTTAGTATAAGTCCGCTTCTGTTATCGACTGCATGAGTGAATCCATAAACCTAGCAACAGCATGACTGAATAAAGGCTGAGAGGGTGTTTACCCTTCTGTCCATCCATAAAAGCAATAGGGAAGCACATTAAGAGACGACACATACTCCTAGAACCAGGGATGTATTCAGTAACCACCATTTTGTAAAGGAACTAAAGGTTTAAGATTTACACCTGGAGTCAGTTTTGTGCCACTTCAAATACTTAAATCCATATAACAGAATGAGTATTAATTTCTATTTGTAGAACATCCACGTCATTCTTTCTGCTCATGAGTTTTCAGTGTCTCTTTAAGTGGTAACAGTGTGTAACAAAAACTACTATTGGTCAAGCAGGGGAACTTAAATCAAGGGGTGAGAACCTTATCTCCAAAATGAAATTAATGTGGAAGTAGATTAATGCCAACCCCATAGACTTATATTGGACTTTATACTAAAAATACACGGAGCTCTAATTTCCAATCTCATTAGTTATTTATCTGGTGGTACATCTTTAAATTATTCTCCCATTGATCAGATTTCAAGTCAAATCAAATCTGCTGAGTCAGACTTATGGGGTTTTGGTTAATTCAATAAACTGCAGAACTGAAGAAGTCTCGTGGATGAGAGACAAAATGTTTTCAAAAGAGCTAAACCAGTCCAGCTGAACCGAGAAGAACTGCCAAGAAGAAGGATGACCTGGGCAAATGAGAACCTACACAGACATTTATTCAGTTAAATAATGTTTTTCCTGACACATTACTAACCAAACAGGTTAATAGGATCCACTAACAAATCTGCACAATTACTATGTTATGCAGTGCTTGATGAAGTTTATTGTTTATTAAGTCAGTAAGTTAGCGCTTAGCACTAGCTCACCTCTGACCCCATGTGATCCCATAGGCCAAGCTTGCACTCTGTTATTTTAATTTTTAGATTTGGTGATAATTAAGGCTGTGTTACAGCTTATGGCATGCATTTTCTGCCTGAAAGTTTCTTTTTTTTTCATGTAATCTGATGTTATTCCCTCTTACAGGTCTATTATACACTTTACAGACACTTTTTGGATTCTCTGGGAACCATCGAGCCAAAAATGTTCACAGAAAAAACCTGCTAGAAAATCATACATCAGTATGTTCCCTGCTTTTTTCCTTCTCGAATCTCTAAAATCACTTCAGCTCTGCTCAAAACTACCAAATGTTCAATAATTGTCAGGATTTTAACCTTTTAACTGGCAGTCAAACCGCATAATTCTTGAGAGGGCTGTAAGGGTGCTGGGTACCAAGAGCAAAGACGGGGTAAAACCTGTATGTATCTGCAGTTCATCACAGGGCTGACAAATATATATTCACACCTACCAATTTAGATTTAAAATGATCAAATTAATCCATTACATTTATGCATGTCTTTTGACAGTGGGCGGAACTGGAGCACCTACAGAGAACCCAAAAATTATATAAAAAAATTTTACAGTGACATCACATATCCAACCATCTGGTATCTCAAGGGTTACAATCCTGAAATTATTGAACATCTGGTAGTTTTGAACAGAAGTGAAGTTTTAATTTAAAAACATTTATGCAGTAAAAGCAGAAAACATGATACATGGAGATTTTCCAAGAGTTTTGTGCAGGTACATTTTTGGCTTGAGGGTCCCCATATGTTAGTCAAGTATATGGATGCAGGGGGGTTAAGACAGTCCCTGGACCCCGGTGGTTGTGTTTTCTGGAGTCGTGAGGTGGCAGATCCCAGGTCAGCTCATCACCTCCAGCTGAAGGGTTGCGCCGATGACGTCATACCAGGACACTTTCTAGAAAGTCAGCCTTCAAGTCTTCAGCTGTGTGGTTTAGTGGGTTTCCTGCAGCCCACCGTCGGCCACATGTGTGACATGTACGTTTCTTCAGCCGTGCTGAGGTTTTTAAACCACGTCCCTTTCCGTGTGAAAGTGTCATAACAGTGTGAGATGCTGAGCTACGAAGTTTCAAAACTTTCTCTCTTTTCGTCTGGAAACAGTGTAACCCAAACGCCTCGCAGTCTCACATTACCCAGTAAACATGTCGGGTACAAACACCGACCCCGTCCAGTAACTAGTCAACTAGACTGTACTTTCCTCCAAAAACAGGCATGTCAGGCTTGTACGAACCCGCTGTCCTCCTCAGACCTGTTGTACCCGAAAACTGACGAACATCCCAACATGTTGTGGAGGCACGAGCTGCGGCTGAAGCCCAGTGATGTGAGGGCAGAGCAGCTCCAACTGGCGACACACACACACACACTTACCTGAGCCTTCTGGGCTTCAAAGATCAACGACACACTTTGGGATGTGGACGCAGGTTTTCTTGGCTCCCCGGGGTTCTGACTCGGACGCACGGCTGTTTTTTTTATATCGCTGCCACGTACAGAACCTCCCCGAGCACAGGCCGTAATGACCCAACGAGCAGCGCACGAGCATTCCTCCTTCGGTTTTATTTGGTGCCTTCACTTGTGCCTCGTAAATTTCAACTTTGTGGCTGTAAGCAGTGTTCTTGTCTTCACCAGGACGGGGAAAGTAAAAAAAAAAAAATAAAAAAATACCACTTCAGAAATTAGAAATTAAAAAAAATATATTAGTAAAGATGATATATATGCATGCTCCAACAGGACATTTGGTTAGGTTATTATCAAAAAAGTAAGTTTAAATTGTATGATAAGATCTAGCCAAATGTTATGTGGTTGTAGTCTCCCCCACTACTCAATCAATCAATCAATCAATCAAGCAAGCACAATATAAAAATGACATTAAAACAAAACAACAATATAATCATTATCATCATCAACATAGCCTTAATTCACACAGCATCTTTCTTTTGTAAAATGTATTTTTTAGTGTTTTACAGGCAATAATTAAATAAGATTAAATAGTATAAAAATGATAATGCAAGTAAAAAAGGCAAGAGAAGTGGGACCAAGCACATAAAATACATTAGTAATAAGAACATGTATTCATTCATTCATTCATTTTCTGAACCCGCTTTATCCTCGCTAGGGTCGCGGGGGGTCGCTGGAGCCTATCCCAGCTACATAGGGGCGAAGGCGGGGTACACCCTGGATGAGTCGCCAGTTCATCGCAGGGCTGACATATAGAGACAAAAAATCACTTTCACATTCAACAATTGCAATTTAGATGAACCGATTAACCTGTCAGTGCATGTCTTTGGATGGTGGGAGGAAGGTGGAGTACCAGAAGAGAACCCATGCAGATGCATGCAAACTCCACACAGAAAGGACCCACCTCCACCGACTGGTGTTGGAATCGAACCCAGGACCTTCTTGCTGTGAGGCAAGAATGCTGTTCACCGCACCACCTTGTCGCCCATAATAAGAACAAGTGAGTTAAATTAAAAATTATTTGCTTTGAATGTATTTAAAAATATATGTAGTTCTGAAAAGGAAAAAGTTACATTCATTACAAGTGAGGCCATAAAATTAGGTCTTGAACTGCTTCTTAAACTCAACTGAAGTTGCTTTTCTAATCTGTGGTAGGAGTTTTCTCCAGACCTTTGCTGTTTAAGAACAGAGTATTGTTTCATCAGGCTTTAAGTAGATCAGTGTGGATTTAGTTATTAGGTTGTTATTAATTAATCATATTGAACATTTGCATTGTTTGCCTGTTTTAGCTTTTATCTGTTTAAAATCACTTTAATAACATTGCCAATGATAAAAAGTCAAGGTGATGGTTATGTTTAAGCTCCAGATCTTCTTGTAGCTAATGTTTAAAAAGGCAAGATCACAGTTTAATACTTCTTTACACCTTTTTATTTTCCTGTATTCCAGCCTAAAAGATGATAATTAACACTTAGAAAAAAACCCAAAGGCATGCAGTGCATTGCACAGTGTTTGCTCACAGAGTTTATTTTAGTAGAATACTTACGGTAATGTTGTCCATGCAATCCGTCACGTTTACAGTTTGGTCCTAGGTTTCCAAGGCTTGTTCAGTGGATGGTCTGAACATGTGGAGAAAGAACATCTGGACATGGCTTTTCAATTATCCGCTGTTCTTGAACTTTCTGTGTCTATTTCTGTGTCTGCAGTGTTTATAGGCTGTGTTACCTTTATGCTCCAACTAAAATGTTAAAGACAAATGATGAAAATGACATAAAACGACTAATGCTGCAGGAGGAATAATGAGAAGACAAAATGAATTTCACTGTTAGGTCCAGAGTCATGTGACAAAAAAAAACAAAACAAAAAAAAAACACCCTAAAAAAAGACTGACACACATGATGAAACATTGTTTGAGATTGCAGTACATGCTTGCATCACCTGTACAAGTCATACGATCCACTTTGGCTCATAATATTTATGAGGAAGGTTTTTAGATGTAACTTTTAAGCTGTTAAATGCAGAAAGACATTTAGTAATTACCCTAGAGAAAAGTGTGATGTGAGAAACAAAGTATCATGAGTGTGTCACTATTGGAGTATTTCTTTATAACGTCATTTTATGTTTTTTTTCTTCTAAATATCGTATTTATTTTCTTAATATGTTCATATGATTTCTAATTTACAGTCAAGCCGCTGTACTTTGCAATATTGTTTGGGAGATAATGCAGTGATGAAGCCGAGTTTTACCAGCAAGTGACGCTGTTGCTCCAGGAAATCACAATATCAGCTGTTTATTTATAAGATAAGATAAGATAAGATAAGATAAGATAAGACTTTACAATATACAAGCAAGTGCACAAAAAAGACAGGTAGAAATAACCACAAGTGAGTGAAAAATGAAATATAGAGAAAAAATAAGAAATTTGGCATTGATATGAATATTTATATAAATATAGAATTAAAGTTCTGTTCAATCAGTGAGAAGCAGTGGTGATTGATTACTGATGCTTGATTTGGGTGGCCCACCTAGAGACAGTTTACAGAGCATTTATAACATTTCAACACCTTATGTTTAATCTCACTTACATTACATGGGGCTCAGGTAAATTATCTGTACGCAAAAATATTACCAATATTTGTTTCACTCACAAAAAACTGCGACCAGTATGAATACGTTTTCAAACCACAATCAAATCATATTCCTCTGAAAAATAAATTCATGTGGTTGTTTTTCCTCAGGTCTGCCCAGAGGATTTGTTTTCACATTTTCAAACATTTTAAGAACTCAAATCAAACAAATATGTAATTTCAAAATCAGGCCAGTCAGCCTGGGAGCTTTCAAATAACAACATTTACACATATTTATATATTTATAATGATTATAAACTGACCAAACAAAACAAAATCCCGTGGGAGTTTTAACATTTGATTTATATATCAGTTTAGTTTCAGTTCCTTCTTATTATCAATGTGCGTAAATTAATATGGAAACACTCAGGCTCATATTTGTATCTACATAAAGCACAACCCATCATCATTCCCACAGATGTATTCTTTAAAACAGTTAGTTTACTGCATGAACACATACAAATCCGAGCCTTTGTGATCCACTTTTGGATCAGCTGAGAAAACCAGGACTGCATTATTTATAGAGGTTAAGTTTTGCGGTCATAGAGCATTATGCTGCATATTTTTTCTCAGAGCTGTTTTTTCTAATCTGCCACATCATGCTACAGGGCACAAGGCGGGCAGCATTGCTTTACTCAAGTTAGTCCACTAGGTGTCAGCATAATTCAACAAACAAAAAGAAAGGCTCCATTCTCTGCACATTTCCTTTGCTATTCCAGTGGTAACTTGTTCCAGTTCACCTGAGCCAAAGTTAAATGTTAATAAGTGAATTAGTGTATTTATAAATACTGATTTATTTTTATTTTATTTTATTGATGAAGCAAACAATCCCTTCTACACTGATTTATTATGGTTTGTAACTTGTAATGCTTCAAATCTTAACCCATAAAGACCCAGAGCTACCTTTGTGTCAGTTCCCAAATTATTTTTTCTCTCTAAACCTTTATTAAGTGATATATCACTATTTATCATAATATAATAAACACTTATTATAGATAAGTAATCTTACTAAAATAATTTTCATTTGTTCCATTGGCAGATTTTTTGACTTGAATTAAGCCAAAACATTTTGAATTAAGAAAAAAAAAAATCGGCCAATGGAATAAGTGAAAATTATCTTGGTAAAATTTCTTGAATAAGATTTTCAAGATCTATTGTCTACAAATCAGTTCTTATATCTCACTGAAAAGTTCCTCTTTAGGTGATTTTGTCTTATTTTAAGTGTGATGAGACATTTGGACTAGAAATGAGAAAAATACACTTGATAAGATTTAGATTTTTGCAGTGCATATCTGATGACCATGAAAAAACGACAAACTGTATTTTACACCAATTATTTATATGTATTGATAGGATTAGTTGCTGTATAGTTATCAAACATTTTAGATCACATTTTTGGTCACTGGTGTATATTTGAGTCTTTGTGGGTTAAATAAGATATTTTCCTAAATAAACCTGACTTTTTCATAGGGTGTGCATTCATTCCTGTTCGTTAATATACTAGTTCAGCAAAAAATAAAAAATGTTTATACTCTTTATTTTCTGCTTTTAAGCTTTATGACAGGGATTTAATGCAAGACACATAAATTGTTTTAATGCAGAACTGTTTGTCTGACGTGTATTATTCCACCAGTGTCACCCTTTGCTCATTGCCCACTTCAGAAATGTAATAATTCATTACACTGTTATTATAATCCCTGCTCCCATATTATCTGGTACATTTTCCGACAGATGAAACAGCCTATCTGTGCCTAACTTGTTGTCTTTGAAACATTTCTGCGGTTGTGGGGAGCTAACTCTCCCAGAGTCACCACAATAATGCAGAGGAATGAGCACTATCATAAATCTGGTCTTGTTGACACAACAGGGCGTCTCTGCTTAGCTAAACACTAAACTATTTTTCTTCCCATGCCG
This sequence comes from Apogon hyalosoma, assembly GCA_037367295.1. Classification (NCBI taxonomy): domain Eukaryota; kingdom Metazoa; phylum Chordata; class Actinopteri; order Kurtiformes; family Apogonidae; genus Apogon; species Apogon hyalosoma. The sequence goes on along the minus strand of JAPQRP010000007.1, from coordinate 5,263,735 downwards.
CCAAGGATGAGAAAAAAGACACACACATACACACACACACACACAAACACACAACGACCATCAGGTAAGTTTCACACCTGAACAGCGGCATGCACTGAAATTACCTGTGAAACTGTGATGTAGTAATTACAAGTAGAGAACTGAATGTTTGGCATGCAACACCTCTGGTACACAGATACCAATCAGAGAAGCAAACAAATAGTAAAATGAGGTTGAGGAATGTGTCATCTGTCTTTGATAAATGGTTTTGGTGACATTGCTTTTAAAAGTGATGTCAGTGCTTAAAACATGTTTTCATGCTCAGTCTAGAATCTGTGTCATCATGTTTTCAAGTGTTACATGATGACAAAATGACTACAAAAAAGACAATCATCTTCTACCACCTATTCATTAAGCCCAGGTTAAGGTTTTCCAGATGTTTCATGCGCGTCTGAAACCTGTTGTGTACTCGGCTCAGGCTGGTAAGACGTACACTAGAAGGGTCACGAGGTTAAAGACGGTCCCATGTTTTTCAGACGTGATTTAGAGTGGACACACACACACACACACACACACGCACACACACGCACACGCACACACACACACACACACACACACACGCACACACGCACTCACGCACACACGCACACACACAC
>JAPQRP010000007.1:5223105-5245161 GCA_037367295.1 Apogon hyalosoma | reverse complement strand
TGAATGTGATTAAACCAGCAATGATTATTATTTGGTATATTTGTAACTAGCTGTAATGTTCCCATATATATTTTATATATTTTTATTTTAACATTTCATTTATTAACTGCTGAATTTAACAGAACAATAAATATGATGTTACTCAGGAAGTACTCAGTATTTGAGTAATTTTTCACTAAGTACTTTTTTACTTTTACTTGAGTACTTATTTGGATGACTACTTTTTACTTGTACTTGAGTAATATTTTGCAAGTAACAGTACTTTTCCTTGAGTGTAATTTTTGGCTATTCTATCCACCTCTGGCAAAGACAAAGACTCCTCTTCAAGGAAAGTGTGGGATTTTTCACACCACTGGAGAAGTTAAATGTCAGTTCCACAGTTTGGTTCAGTTCCATGTAGATTTCTACTTTATTTGGAGCACCAAGAGGAAAGCAGGTAAAAAAAACCTTTCAAGAAATAAGATGAAACAAAAGCCAGACGCCAAGTAATTTCCTGCAAGTGTGTGTATGTCAGTAAGTGGGTGGCTGGAGTGATGTTCGTGCACCCATGTGGGGGTGAATGTGTGTACTGTTTTGTAGTCCCTTTTATGTTTCCTCCTCACAACTGCTGTTTGGCATTCTTGCACAGGGCTAGACCAAAGACTCTGGGTTTTTAGGAAGGATGAAATGAGAAAGAGTAGGAAAGGAGCAAAGAGCAAAACAAAATCTTATCCATACAAGCATTTTGAGAAGTTTGAGAGTGTCTCACAAAACTTCAGCACACATTCTTAGGAAACCAAACTTTAACCCATGACATTAAACAAAAACTCTGGCAGAGTTTTAATTGGTCTACTTGACAGTGTGTACTCCCTCCGAGTGTGTGTGGTGTAGTGTGTTGTGGGGGTGTTAAACGGCAGCTGTTGACCAGTAGCTGTAATTCACCCGAGCTCACAAAGTTCCTCAGAGAGAACACTACAAGCTCAAGAAGTAGACACTGCATGGTGATGGTGTGAATGTAAAAATCAGAGTTATTTAAGAGCCTGGTGGGAAATCCTCGTTTTTCAGCCTGGTCACACAGCAGACCCCCAAAAAATGGTTAAGATGGGATTTAGTTACAGACACACACATTACCAGAGCTGGAAAACCTACTTTGTTAAAGTTTTTGGAAAACTTATGTTTTGCTGCCTAAGTTTTAGCAGGTTTGTTTCTTCACTAAAAATGCATTTGTGGGTTATCATGAATTTATTACATTTTATTTTTCATCATTGCATGCCCTCCCAATATTTCATCCTAACTGCAATGAAATGATGACACATAAAACAAACAATCCATTGGGTGGGTCCATGGGTTTTATATCAGACATGGTGAATATAAGAAATAAAAGCCAGAAAGAGTTCTGTTGCTGACTTATTTCAACATTTGGAGCAAAGTTAATGCTCATTATTTTTCATTATATTTATTCTTCTTTTTATTTTATTCAAAGTTAATTGGATCTTTGCCTTATAGTCTCATATTCTGTATTGCCTTATAGTAAAATGCTGTTCTCCTTACACAGAAAAAAAGCAAGTAGTAATATCCTTTAGAGGGCAACTTTTTCCTTTTACACTTCCACTTAATTACATTTCAGAGACTGTACCTTAAAGAATTTAAAGCAAAACATGTTTACATGTCTGCAATTTCTGTACTTGACTATCACCAAGTCCATCAAGAAGGTAATTTGTGGGAATTTGCTTTCAGAAATGAATAATGGAATATGTACAGCTTTTCAGTCCAAATTAAAGTTCAGCTAGATAAATCTTCTATTTCTGATTCAACCAATATAGATATATCACAGGGTAAGTTGTATATATTTGGTCTTGTGAAAAGTTGATTTTAGGTAGGAATATTGTTATTAAAGTGACTTGGGCTAACTTACACATTTTGTTACCAGGTAAGTGCAAGTATCAAGTTGAAATGACAATTTCATGCATGGGCCAGACAACAGTTATGGCAAGTTAGGCCTCAAAAAGTTAAGCTACTCTTCAGATCTAAAGGTAATTACAGTCTCCACAAGAACAGAGGAATTTAAGACTGTTTAAAGACTTCCAAGTGTTAGCCTACATCCATAAAACTGGATAAAATTGATACCATTTGAAGTACTTTTATGTGACCCTACATTTAAGCTGAAGGTGTTGGAAGAATGTGGAAATAAATACATTTATTGATATTTTTTTTTTTTATTATTCAGAACAGTTTCAAAGGATATTATACAGGACATCACTGGTACAAAGTACACTGTTCTCTCGCTCTTGCTCTTTTTTTTTTTTTTTTTTTTTTTTAAAGAAAAAGGGTATCAATAATGTTCACTGAAAGGAAGAAAAAGAGAGAGAAAAAAGGAGTAATATAAATAAAGTAAATAGGTAAGTAAATGGATAATAACCCATGATATCAACCAACCAAACTTCTAGGAAATAAGACAAACAAAATTATGCATAATTACATATAAAAGTATACACACATAGTAGTATTTATATTCATAATACAAATAAACAAACAAATAAATAAATAAATAAATAAAGAGAAAAAAAATTGAAGGAACCTACCAGTGAACGTGCACATTAAATATTTGGATATTCAACCATTTTTAAATTTCTCTTGTTCAAGTCATAAAGAAAATGTGAGTTTCTCCATTGCAAAAATTCCGTGGATCACGGCTATCCAAAAATAAAATACTTTTTAAATTTTTTTTTTTTTGGTCTTCTGCTTGCATATTTATCGACAAATAAGTAAATATCTTAAGCTTAAAGGTTATCTCTTTTTATTTTCCAGGTAAGGGAGTTCTGTTTCTGCACTTTGTTCCTTCAAAAACATATAGCATTAGCACTTAGCATTCGGAATTAGCACAGTGGGAGCAGTGAGCTGTCATTAAAGGCGTTCAGGGACCGACTCCGGGTCTGTATCAGCACTATAGTCAAGGGCACTAACAGGAAAGTAACCTTCATATACCTGGACCTGATGGCAGGGGGAAACCAGAGGACACCCTAGTAGAGTAGACAGGCTAACTTAGCACAGAAATGTTCTAGTTGTGAGGTGGAAGTGCTAACCATTAGGCTTGCACCACCACTGTCCATATATAAAGGTTAACGCCAGCTTAATTTATTGTGCCTGTCAGTCTCTGCATTTTAATCATCCTAATACACGCACAGTGTCTAGTATTAGCATTAGCAATTAGCATTAGCACACAGAACACACTGTATGGATGTTATCGTAACATTAAGATAAGATAAGATAAGATAAGATAAGATAAGATAAGATATGTCTTTATTAGTCCCACAAGGGGAAATTCCATTAGGCCTATATATAACATGTTTAAAGCAAAGACATGAGGATTTAAAGGTCAAAATAAGCATATGGCTTTCGAGTTGCAAAAGTCAGTGGCGTACAGGCTTCCAAGTGTGGACACTGGTGTTTTTCTAACTTTGCAGCAGTGGCAGACCTGTCCCTGCCAAATCCCTGCTCCTGCCTTGATGTCTTTCTGCTAAGTCTGTGACATGATTGCCGGTCTTAAATTCAGGACCAGGCTTTTCCAACAAACCTTGGTGCTGATGCCCTGACTTGAACTGTGTAGATTTACACATAGATGAGAGGGTGGACAGTGAATCCCACAACCTGAGTCTGTGAATTTGTTGAAATGAGTCTTGCTTTGATAAATTGAACAGATGGCCTCAGGTCATCTAACTTCAGACTTCAAATAGTTCAGAGTTAGTGGATAAGAAATTGAAGTGAAGGCATTGCTACCGGAGCAGAACGACTTGTACAGATGGAGGGATTTGACTCAGTTTAAGGATAATGCTCAACTTATTTGTGGCCTAAATCCAGCACACCTGGTCACTGGAGTCATTTTACACAGCTAATGAGGAGGATGATGAAACAGATAAAAAAAAAAACGAGTCATCACTGGCTCAAAGTTAGTCTAGTGGTTAATTAGAACTAATGCATAAGGACCCAAAGTACAAATCTGTGACAAATATGGCAACCGTATGAACCAAAGTGAATATGCACTTGGACAGACCACAGCTGACGTTCAGCTTCCATTAATCCAATTTGACCGGTTAGTTTGGAGATGTGTCTCAGAGGCTGTACACACAGGCAAAAGTGACCCAGATCACATGGAATCTAACTTCCATATGTTGTCCAAATCAGATTTAGGTATGATTTTTTTTTTTTTTAAAGTACAAAGCTTTAGCCTGAAAACTCATACAATCTTTATGTCACTCATGACATTTGTCTGGACTGGAAGAGGAGGATACTGACTAATCCTGGGCATCTTCTCCAATATTCCATTTACAAAACCTCACTGTGATTTTAGAGGAAACCCAGCAGCACAATGCATATGCAATGCATTTCTTTCTTTAACTCCATTATTACTGTCACATGTAACGTCGTCATTATTGCCACCTTCTGATGACATCATACATCCTGTTTATTTGCTTTGAACCAGTTTATAGAAATGCAACATTTAATTTTCTCTTTTTATTTAATGGAAACACAGATGATAAATATAAACTCATACAAACAAAACAGCTGTGACAAGAGTTAGTGTTCAGGTGTCCAAATATTTTGATAATGTTACTTTTTTTGTTTTTTTTTTAATCAAATATGCATGTTTCCATCCATTATTTTACCACTTAGCTGTAGCATCACATACAATAACACAACACAGCATACTCCCTGAGTTGAAGGAGGCTGTCAGGTCCTAGATTTTTGTCCTTTTTTTTTTACTGTACATTTACCTTTAAATCTACAGCTACACCTTATGCTTTTCGTTCAATACTGCATGATTTCAAATTCATCCTCAAAACCTTTGTCTCTTGTTTGTTTTTTTTGCCAGCAAATCTAGAAGTGTTCTCATCCGACCACACTTGTCCAAATATTGGTTGACTCAGTTATTCACATTTACCTTTCATACATAATTCGGCGGTGGCTCAGTTGGTCATCCAATGACCAAAGGGTCGGCAGTTTGAATCCTGGCTCCGACTGTCCACATGTCGAAGTTGGTGTCTTGGGCAAGAAACTGAACCCTAATTTGCTCCCAGTAGGGTCTGGCAGCGCCTTGCATGGCAGCAGCCGCCTACTGGCAATGAGGGTGTGTGTGTGTGTGTGTGTGTGTGTGTGTGTGTGCGTGTGCGTGGGTGTGTGTGTGTGTGTGTGTGTGTGTGCGTGTGTGTGTGTGTGCGTGTGTGTGTGTGTGTGTGAATGCGAAGGTGAATGTGAGGAATTGTAAAGTACTTTGGGCACTATGAATGTGCATAAAATGCGTTATATAAGTTCAGTCCATTTACCATTTATCATAATTCAACTTTTCCATCTCTCCCTAGTGTAAAAACTGTTTGCAGTATTTTGAAGGTTTAGAGGAATCTAAATATAACTACATCGAAAACCATTATTTATCAGCCTCCACTCTGCATGTCATGTGTTTGTTATAATTCTTTTCCAGGTTGTGGTACAGGATCCAATAAAACATTTCTAAATTAAAATAAAGACAGGGCGCTTGTGCAGGTCTTAAAAGTTTTAAAAAGAATGGAATTTTGAAACGTTGTTTTCCAGACCTTGAAAAGTCCGGAATTTTGAGTGAAAGTCTTAAGTATGGAAAAAGTTTCTCATAGTCAAATTTTAGAGTATGCTTAAAGACACATAATCTTGTAAGATAAGAAATGCATGAGGAAAGCAAATAAATCATGATATGATTTCACTAACTGGTCTATACTGGAATGATTCTAGTGAAACTTTTTTTGTGTGATATCCATGCACTTTTGTGATTTTCATATGTTTTGAAAGTGTTTCTGTCCGTAAAACATAATTTACTGTGACATATACATTCATCCATTCATTCATACACTTATTAACATGAACTTTTCTACTACACACAACAGGTACAATCTCAACCAAAAGAGCAGGCAAACAAGTATAAAAGTACATAAAGTCAAAATCTTCGGGAAAAATAACAGTTTTGAAAAAGTCTGGAATTTCCATTTAGATAAAGAGCAAGCACCCTGTAAAGATGGATTTATCATGGAGGCTTGTAGCGTGGATGTAAACATTGGATTAAAAGTTTCTCTTCTGTCCTTTCTTTCACTTCATTGCACATGGACACTAGTGAATACAGTTTCCCTGCAAATGCAAATCTTACCCCTCTATTAAGATTATTATCTGAATAAAGCTACCAATAAAATGAATACTCAGATGTAACAGCCTGCTTAAACCTGACCATTCTGCATGAATCACTCTTTGTTTCAGCGCTCTCCTCCACAGTGTATTCATGATTTCCTTGTATGGTTGAACTCCAATGAACTCGCTTCATCAGGGACTTTCCCTTTGGTTTAAGATGTGTGTAATCTTTTAGTTCTGCTTCACAACACCTGTTCCTCTTGTGAGACCTCAGAGTGGAAGGTAGTGTTGTTCAGTGGTTTAGGTTTATCCTTTGAAGTGATGCAAAGTGAAACCGCCATGTGGTTTTGCAGAAAAAACTACTGTCACAAATAACACAATCCGTGGTCTATATTTTCTTTATTTTGTTGTAAACAATGCACCACATTAAGTGCTTTTTATAAGATACACACATAGTACAAACAAGCGAACGAAAATGCAGTTTACAGTACAAAAGTACAGAGTGTACTTTTTAACATTCCCATAACAACAAAGAAGTTTCTAATTACTCACCACAATTAACAGACAGAGGGATCAAAGGATGTGGATCTTGTAAAATCCCTTAAGACCCATTTAGTACCGTGGATTGAGAACACACAGCTACTGTGAATACCTTATGCACTATTGTGTCCATATGGAGCCTGTTATTACTCCCAAGTTGTCACACGTTTTCAACACCCGAGATACCCCTACAGCTTATCATTTTCAATGTGCAGGATACCAGATATAAGGCAACTTAATTCAACTGCTTTATTAATATAGTCCAATATGAAAAAGCTTTACAGTCATTATAAAATACATTACCATCTGTTCTTCCCCCTGAAAAAACTTTAATGGGGAAAAAAGCCAATGGTAGAAACCATAGAAAGGGGATTTCTCTTTAGATGCAGAGCAATACATGTTGCATGTACAAATATTTTGACAAATGATGTATAATATGTAGAGAAAATGTATGCATATTATTAAGGCTAATATTTCAAATAAAGACAGTGGTCCGACACATTCAGGGACTAGACCCTGACCTGACAGGAAAACCCAAGACACAGATGACTATTTTCACAGACAGAAGGGTGAATGACATACATTTGACCATATATGACATAGACATTGAGACAAAAACCTTTGTAGGAGGTGGTTGTGGTGAGACATTTGTGGACTTACATGTATCCTGTGTTTATTTTTGTATTCTCTGTCTGTGCCTTTCTTCATTTCATTCCGAATGTCTTCCCCCAACCTTCCATTATTTCTATACTTTTCAGTGAGATATAAGAACTGATTTTTAGATAATAGATCTTGAAAATCTTATTTCAAGAAATCTTACCTACTTTTGAATTAAGCAATAATTAAAAAAAAAAATAATAATCTTGAATTAAGCAAAAAAAAAAAAAAAAATCTGCCAATGGAACAAGTGAATATTATCTTGGTAAGATTTCTTGAAATAAGATTTTCAAGACCTATTGTCTAAAAATAAGTTCTTATATCTCACTGTAAAGGTATTCTTTAGATGATTATGTCTGATGTGTGATGAGATATTTTGACTAGAAATGAGAGAAATACATTTGGTAAGATTTTGATTTTTTCCAGTGTAACTGTAAGCCTAACCCTAAGACTTAAGATCATATGTGAAAAAGTGATCCCCTGGGGCAGATTTGAGTCTGGTCTAGGCTCTTGTATGGCCCCTGGGTTACATTTGACAGCATGAGGTCAGTTATAAAATCAAACATAGATATGTGTACAGTATCTATGCATGTAATGCAATTACACAGCATTTATTTTGAAAGTACTTTTCATCTGATGTATCTTTATTTGTGTGTCTGTGTGTGTGTGTGTGTGTGTGTGCGTGTGTGTGTGTGTGTGTGTGTGTGTGTGTGTGTGTGTGTGAATGCATCTTGCTGTAACATTTTGCTCTTTTGAACTGAAGTTAATGAGTGAGCTGTTAGATGTCACTTTCTGATAAACACATTTTGTTTGACAAAATATTTTGTTTGACAAAATATGGACTTGTACAGAAAAATATGCAGTATTCTTTGTTTATTTTATTGATGTCAAAGGTAAAGCCTTGTGCAGACTTTGTGGAGCTCAGATCGCTGTGTTTCAGGATTACAATTGCCTTAATACGACTAAACACAGACAGTTCCCTCTCACTGAAGACACTCTGTACTTAGTAATAATTCTTATTATGCAGGACTTAGTTCAGCCTGTTGGTCCAACCCTCCATAGGAGTATCAGCTTCTTGTGTGGCCCCCTGGGAAAAGAATTCTCCTCCGGGACATATAGTCCATATTTAGATGTCATACCCTGGCCATGAATCCCAGTGAGACGAGTTGGGAATGCAAATGTATAACCACAGATCATTAGACCCTTTATTAACAACAGTGGAACCTCACAGTGTGAGTGCACCATTGTACGAGTCATAGCTCGTGACTGTTTTTGTCTTGAAATACGAGTGGAAATCCGCAGTATGAGGGAGTTTCATACTAGCCGCTGCTAGTCCGGACTGAGCTCATACATGCTCCCCTCAACAGGAGCAGCCTCTGCTCGCTCAGTTTATGTGCTCAAATCATTGAGGCAACATCACAATCATGAGAATTTTGAGCGAAAGAGAAAATGCGATTGTGATCTCACGTGAGAGAAAACTCCAGAAATTGTTCTGACATTTTAAGGGAAGGAGATTCTCCTTCCAAACAATAATCCTCTTCCTCCTCCTCCTCCTCACCGCTCTACCATCTTCCTCGAGCAGAGATCAACTCATCTTTGAGGTAAATAAGTTAATAAAACCAGTTTATTTCTTCTGCATTCTACTTTGTTATGTTTTTAGAATTGCTATTTTCTTTCTAACTGCACTTTTTCTGTTCTAAAAACCACTAAAAAAAGGATTTTTTGGGCCCGGAATGGATTCATTATATTTCAATAAATTTCAGTAGGGAAGATTGATTTGTAAAACAAGTAAATCGCAAAACAAGCTCAGTCATGAAATAAATAAAACTCATACTGCGAGGTTCTACTGTATTCAGAAATGTTTGGTTTTATTTGATTCTTACATCTGCCTAATTTCTGCTTTCATGAGAGAAAGCCACTCTGTTAAAAAAGCAGTGCACTAAATTCATTGGATTTTCTACTAAGTAAACATCGATGTAAAGGTATTTATGTGAGATGTAAACATGCTTGACTCAACAGTAAAAGGGATGCCAAGCAGGAGTTGGCATCAGTAGTGTTGGCCTTGGGCTCCGTGTGCTGCTCATCTACCGTAAACACAAACAAAGCAGTGAATGTGTCGTCAACAGCAGGCAGGTGGACATGTGGGAAACATTAGTGTGTCTTTCCTGGTCAGATCGCTTTGAGCACAGCGTAAAGAATGCATTGTAGCAGCAGAGATCAAGTGCACTATCTATGCAGGAGGAATTTAGTAATTATTCGATTAGATCTGAATCAATACCAGACGATTCCAAAGCCAAACTGAGCCTGGGGCTTCCTTTTTCCTTTATTTTACTTCTTTCTATCTCCATCAGTGGGGGGTGTAGGGTCTGGTATTAATTTATCAGTTTCATATTCTGTTCAGCAAAGCAAATGAGGATCAGTGTGGTTCAGGAGTTCATGAAACTGCATGTAATCATTATTTATCTGGCCTAAGAAGAACCTAAGGGTACTTTTTAAAATCCAGATTCCTTTAAAAACTATTCAGTTAAGATATTAAAGGTAAAATAAAGATCAACAGAGTAAGGTAATGTAATACAATGTTGTAAAGTTGTGGTAAAAGCCATATTTATTCCTGCCGTGCTCATTAACTATTAATTGATCGGAAAATCATATATAACTGATTAAACCCCAGTGCTTCTGACCCAAACAGAAGTGAATTCCTCATGTGCAATGATCAGTGACAACCTGAAGATGTTTAAAACCTTCCCAAAGGCTTCATGTTAGCTCAGTCTGCTATAATGAGGGGGCTTGTGGTCAATTATGGTTTATCTTTATGACACTAGAGACACAATGTCTATAGCTCCTCTAGGTTTCAGTGGAGCGTTTGGTAGATGATTCATCTTGGTGAGCTTAATTAGATACTGAGAGTCAAAGTAGGAAACAGAAATTAAGGCTTTGGTACATGATGATACATAATCCAGTAGCTCATATTGCACTCAGATGTTTAACATATAGTGTTAACTACAGCATATGGCACAAGTAATGCAGTAGTATATTAAGTATAAATTAAGTATTAATTCATAAAATATTATTCACATGCACACTTGTTACTTCATTTATTGTCACTAGCACATTGACTCGTGGGGAACCATGTGTTCTAGATGTGGTAGTTTTTATGCTGGGGAGAACTAACTGTTGGGAAGTTTTATAAGTACTGTGTTTGGTGAATCATTCTTTAAAATTTAAACAATTAACAAATTAATACTGATATCTAGGGACTGAAGTTAGTAAATGCGTCATTCCTGTTTTTAACTTCATTTCCCATCATGCAGCGTGGGACTGTGCTTCCCGTCAACTGTCATGGGCATAGCAACGTGATTGTAAGGCTATTGTATTCCAAAATTACTAATATCTCCCAAAAATATTGGTCCTATTAAAGAAAAAAGATATTTGATGTTGAGATGGGACTATTTCTCAACTGTAGGTACATACACAGACAGACAGACATACACTCTGAGACCTTCCAGTATTAGAATATGGATTTTTTTTTTTTTGTCACTTTAACAAATTTTTTATTACTTTTATCTTTCTGTTTTTTTAATGTATTTGATACATATTGTCATGCTGTTGTATGTTTGAATGTCCTCCTTTGGGGATCAATAAAGTCTAACTTATCTTATCTTATCTTATCTTATCTTATCTTATCTTATCCTATCTTATCTTATCTTCTTCCAGAGGCTCCAGAATTGAGATGTGTCAGGTGTATTCAGATGCCAAATGCGAGATGTAAATTGTTAAATACCATCAATAATGTTTTTAGTTTTTTTTTTGCATTAAAATATTTCATAAGTATTAGGTCTAGGTTATATATGTTGTTGACTTGTGTACTTACATTATATATGATGTTACTTTGTTACTCTTATTCAGTTGCCTGTCAGTGATATCATGTTGTTGCTAATCATTCTTGTTTCATCTTCTTTAGAATTAAATGATAAAAAACTGTAAACTCCACATTAACTTCATACATTCGACTACATCAATAGCGGATCAAGAAAATTTAACCTGGGAGCATGGTACATGGGTATCCATGTGTATGGATTCAACAAAAGATCCACAAAAAGCTGTTTATTGCTATATCATGTTCTTAAATCAACACACTACCCAAGTGTTGTTAATGCACAATAGAAATAAAAAACAGTGTTAAAGCAAAACACGACTGTGCAGCTCACTATGAAGTAAAAGTATTAATAACAAAATGAAAATATTCCATAAAATAAAAAAAAAAAATAAAAAATATATAAAAAGCAGTAATTGCCTCCAAGATGCAGAGAAATAGAGGAAACTTTTGGTCACTTTGTTTGTTTCAGTGCAATGAGAAGCATCGTGGTACACTGCTATTTTTGTGTTTTTTGTTTTTTTTTCCCAAGTGCAGTTTTAACCCTAAAAGAGAAGAGGTTATGTTTTTCTACAAAATATATTGTTAACTGACCATAAAGTATTTTTCTCCATCCACTGTCATTGATCCAACTCCATGGGTTTTACTGGTGAATCAGTGTTGTTGAAGATGACGGTGTTTCCACGTTCACTATGGAGCCTCTGAACATCCAAATGGGTCATATCTGATGGCCATGAAAAGATGACAAACTGTATTTTACACCAATTATTTACATGTATTGATAGGATGAGTGGATCAACATTTTTACAAATATTTTAGATCAGTGAATGATTTTGGTCGCTGGTGTATGTTTGGGTCTTTATGGGTTATGAACACAAAAGTTAGGGGGCAGCTGGGGGGGTTGTCTTCAGTCTTGAGCCACTGTACAATCCACTGACTCTGCAAAATCGATGTAAACGTAACATGAACCCAATAATGGGAACTATTTTGAAGTTATGAAGTGGTTAATGGAAACTTTGCTGCTAATTCTGGACATTATCTCCACTCATGGCAACTTATATTGGCCTTTTATCTTTTATGAGAGTAATTGAAGCACTAAGAGTAACATTAGAACAGAGTAAGAGGATAATTTTGCCAATAATGCTGACATAGTTTACAGTGCACTGTCAGATCTTTAAACGTAAAGGTTTAGAGCAGGGGTGTCAAATGTGTGGTCCGCGGGCCAAAAGCAGCCCACCACAGCTTCCAGGATGAATTTGCGAAGTGCAAAAATTACACTGAAGATATTAAGAGTCAAGGGTTCAGGGACCATGTACAGACCATTGTGATCTCAAATAAAATAATATCATACTAAATCTATAAATAATGACTCCAAATTTTCTTCTTTGTTTAATGTGAAAAAATAATATTACATTATGCCTATAAATTTTTCATTTTCATTAACAAACTATCCTTTAACAATGTCTAAAGAAAATTAAATGCAATTTAAACAATATTTTGCCTGCTTTGTGCCTTTGTAGATCCGAACCGTAATGCACATGTATAAATGATAAGTTGAGGTATAATATTGTTAAAATTGCACTTCTTTTTCCTCAGAAATTTCCGTTTTTTCAGGTTATTCACATCTTTTTTATTTGAATGGTTTGTAAATGTAAATAATTTCTTAATCTAATCTTTTTTTCTTTTTTGCACTAAAACAAAGAAAAAAATCTGGACTTGTCATTAATTATAGGCTATTATGTAATTATTTTACTGGTCTGGCCCATATGAGAACAAATTGAGCTGAATATGGCCCCTGAATTAAAATAAGTTTGACATCCCTGGTTTAGAGGTTGGGATTTCATTTGAAAGAAGGAAAGGAATATTGTGTAATAACTCTGTGTATCTAGGTGTGTATTAAAGTATCTGACAAGGGAAGGATGTACACCCCTTACGAACATTTGCCACTGCATGTACTGTGAATGAAACTGCCCAGATTTTTGTTGCAGTGATGAAAACATCAACATCCATGATCCTTTGCTACTTACATTATTTCCTACTGCATCATTAAATGCTGTGCTTTTACAACGAAGGTAACAGTGCTCCTTATTCTGACCATGAACTAGTTCAGTGTTTGCATTGTTAGTCTGTCCTGACTGTCATCTAGGACAGGCTGTAAATGTTAAATACGTGCCTCTGCTGAAAACAGTTATACTGGGCCCCTGACAAGATGTGACACATCACAAAAATTACATATAATAGCAAGTTTTAGACATGCAAACAACACGTGACCTCACATATCCACATACCATATGCATATTCATGCTTTCATCATGAACATGTGTCTGTTAACTGTTACTGTTTGGAAGAGTTTGAAGAAAACTTTGATGTGTAAACTTAATGAGCACTTCCAGTTCCTGTTCTTCCAGCCAAACACTTACAGAAGTTTCAGGTGTAGCTGTACTTGCAATCAGCTAGTGCTCATTTATACTCCAGCTGTGTTTTTTATACATATGTCAATGACTACTCAGTAAGGAAACAAAATATCCCTGAGAAAACATTAATTTGCCTTTCCAGTTTCCAGAACAAAACATTACTATTACTGTAAGTGTCCCTGAAAATCATGTGACGGAAAAGTTTCATTTTATTTTATTGCATTTCATTTCACTCACTTCATTTCATTTCAATGTTACAAGGATTTAACTGCCTACAATGATGCTTTCAACTGTGTCCCTCATAAATCAAAATTGGTACATTAAGTGTTTGCTTTTATAGTTAGACATAAGCATTGACAGCACTTCAAGCATTTTAAGGGATAGACAAAGGCATCAGGGCTTGGTTTAATGCAGAAAAGTTTGCAAAGATGTGACAAAAATATAACACAAAAACCTAGAAATCCTCCAGGAATCTGTTAGTCACTAGTGGAAAATTGATTTTATATCTACTGGTGAAGATAATATAACTGGAAGTACATTATTGGCTTATATTTAAGAGCAGACCTTTCTTATAAATTGGGGAAAGCCTTGACCCTCAGTGAAACCTGAACAGTGAATGGTGTGGCCCTGGCATAAACGTATCAAAGGATGTTGATATGAAATAGATTTTTGGTGCAGAAACATCAATCAATCAATCTTTATTTATATAGCACTTTTCATACAGTGAAATAGTGACATAGACATTTTATGTATGTGGTTTGCAGCAATGTACATCGTCATTTTTTTTCTGGTTTGCTATGTTGTCGCTATAACCTCACTGCACAGACAGAACATAATCAGGCACAGATCTACGCTTTATCTGTACATTTCGAAGCCTACTGACTGAAGAGTAGCTCTACTAAGTCTTCTAATGTGTTTAATGTTTATGTCAACACGCAGTCTGCACACACTCTAAATGTATTATTCATGTTAGAACACTTCTCATATAATGAACTGTTCTGGAGGACCCATTCACATCTGTTTGTTATTCCGAAAAGGGTATGGACCACATTAAATATTAACTGCAACATGTGGTCAGTGGATGTGAGTGTGTCTATCTATGTGACCAAGAAGCATCACCATTCCATTAGTCTGATTATGGATAACTCCGTAGAGGATGATTCTTATGTTTTCAGTCAAATTTTCATAAAAGTTTATCTTTCATCCATCAATTTATGCATGATGTGGATAAATAAATCAAAATCAATTTAATTTTGCTAACTTTTCTGATAAAGATAAGTATTTGCTTAAAGGAAAGACTAAACTCTTATAACACAGCATTGGGCCTATAATGATCTTATGCTATGAAATCATCTGTTTTTCATTTTTGACTCAGCAATATTGCAACCACATGAATGAAGCTCCATGGTTTCCCTACAACTATTTGCCTCCCCATGGAACACTCCAGGCACAACTCTGTAAGTGGCACCATTGTTTCCAGCCTGTATCATCCCAAACAACTAACCAGTTTTAATGCAGAGGACATTAAGCTACTGACTGTTATGCGAGTTGAAACAAAGAATAAAAAAGGACGGGTTTTTTTTTGTAATGCATCAAAGATGTTCCCAATCAGGAGCTACATCTGCGGTAACACTGGTCTGTAACAGACTTCTGGATGTCACTCAGATTTGTGTTAGTCATCCCAAACCCAAGGCAAATGTCAGATACACACTAATGGGCTCTGGTAAAACAATGATTAATATGATTTTTTTCTGAGGTGATTCAATACGTTTTCGTGTCTGTCCACAAACTTAAATTTTAGTTAATACACAAAAAAAGACTGAAGAATAATGTAGTAATGGTGCTGTCAAGAGTGAAGCATAGACACAAAAATGTACATATTTCTTTTGAATGGTTCTCTGTGTAAGACTGGTACATATCTGTGTTGTTATGTGAATCATGGGTTGAGTCTGTGTTGAGTTGTCATGAGTTGCATTGGGAGCTGGACTTCTGTTCCTGCTAGACTAACTATCTGATATTATGTTGTACACTGTTGCAGTTGTAGAAGAGCAGAAAACGGACATTGAAGATCTCAAGAGCGAACATTGGTCTGTTTGAGGAAAATCCAACCTGAGCCGTCTACATAGATATCAGTAATATGTGAATGTCCACTACCAGTCAAAAGTTTGGACTCACCTTCTCATTTAAATGGCATGAGATGGACTGTAGATGGCCAACAAGTGCTCAGCATCACTGGGAACTCCTTCAAGACTTTTGGAAACCATTTCAGGTGTCTACCTCATGAACTCATTGAGAGAAATCCAAGAATGTGCAAAGCAGTAAAAAAGCAAAATGTGTCTATTTTGAAGAATCTAAAATATAAAACATGCTTTAAATTGTCAAATTTTTTTAAACTACACGATCCCATGTGTTCATTCATAGTTTTGATGCCTTCAGTGAGAATCTACAATGTAAATACTCATGAAAATAAAGAAAAACCAGGTCAGTCCAAACTTTTGACTGGTAGTGCAATCAGTAACATATGCTGTAGACCATCAATAGCTTAAAAATGGCATTAACTAACGTCAACAAACGATGGCTCCCTGCTCAAACATGAACTTCATGTAAGTCCATGAGCATGTGCATGCATCTTTGTGTCTCATCACATCTGTTGTTGGAGGTAACCTCTGGGTTCCTGCTGCCTGTTTACTTCTATGTATGAGATGCCTCCTCTGTGTTATTACCACACATTAAAAGCAAGACATTATATTGCATTATGCTTTTTTGCTTTTTGGGGTCAGTGATCCTGAAAAACCTCCAGTGACATGTTGTACCTCTTTCTAATTTTCAGGACAGTTACTATAACATTACTTCTGCTGCATTTCTGGTTTGAAACCAGAGACTAGAAACTCTAGATCCTTCACCAGTAAACTTAATGACATCCTTCCAGTTTTTGTTAGTGTAACTCCTTAAACACAACTATGGCAAAGCTGCCTGTTAAGTTTTATTTGACAAACAATATAATGTCTGACTTGGTAACCGAGCAAATGCTAGTGAAGCACAAACTACGTAGAGGACACAAAACAAGTGAGTCATATCAGAATTCACCTCCTATATAGTTGTCACCAAAGGGGAAATAGTCTACAGAGAACAGAACCATTTTTTGTAACACACTACAAACATGTTTATTTCTGTGGTAAAGTTGGACATTTTAACATAGGGGTCTAAGAGGATTAACTTTCTGTAAGAGCCAGACTCCCAGTGGACATTCAAGATACTGCACATTTTAATACTTCACTGGTTTCAGTTTTCAGTCACTTGGAAAACAGCTACGAATGGCCAAAATTTTACATCATGGCAGATTTTCTACATCCTGTAAACAGAGTTGAGAGCAGGGGTGTCAGTTATTTTAGTTTAGGGGCCACATACAGCACAGTGTGATCTCAAGTGGGCCAGACCAGTAAAATAAAATAAAGTAAAAGTAGAATAACAACCTATAAATAATCTGAACACTAAACTTTTGTGAAAAAAAGTAAAATTAATTTATGAAAATGTTTACATCTATAAACTATCTTTAAAAAAATGTGAATAACAGGAACAACCTAAAATTTCTTAAGAAAAATAAGTGTAATTTTAACATAATGCCTTACTTTATCATTTACACATGTACATTACAATTTACAGATCACAGTGGATTTAGAAATACACAAAACATTTAGTAACTTTGACACATTTAAGCAACATGATCACAGTTAACAGAAAAATGCAATAAATATAAACAATATAAAGAAAAACAAGAACAAAACTTACACAAAAATGTAAGAAGCATGAACAAAATGAACAGAAATAAACAAAAGCCAACAAATATGATCAAATTAAGCAAAAACAAAACAAAACATGCACAAAAAGAAACAAAAACATTAGCAAATTTTCACAAATTCCTCCCACGGGCCGGATTGAACCCTTTTGTGGGCCGATTTTGGCCTGCGGGCTGTATGTTTGGCATCCCTGGTCTAGAGAATGTGCAGAGGTCTTGTCTCTTCTCAGTTTATGTGAATTAGAATAAGCTGAAAGGTAATTATGGAAGTTTTGTGAGTTGCATTCTTACAACATATATTAATGCACTTACTCTCATTTTTAACTTCGAGGTAAAAATTAGAACTGTTTAATACAATAGTGAGACCCTTGGCCTATAAAAGTCTTGCTTACTTTATTTAAAAAAAAAAAAAAAGGTATTGTCTGCCTTCAGTAGTAACCCTTTGGATGTGTTTACTACCAGTGACAAAAAAAAAGCATGAAATCAAAGTTTGTGCTACAGTTTGGATGACGTCGTTCTCAGTCAGCGGCAATAATCCAGACCCAAGCAGACACCTCATGATTACAACACCTCTTGTCGTACCTGTTTCCCCACGGGTTTTTATTGGCTCTATAACACAGACACAATATAAGCGAGCGAAAGGAGTCATAGTGATTTAAAAGGACTGCTTAACTATACCCTGGGTATGTCGAATGATGACCATCCAGGGAAAAGAACAGAGGGATGAGAGCCCTCTGTAGTTTGACTAAGATTTATTGCAACCAGGCTTTGAAGAAGACGCATATCCGAAATGTCAGCCTGTTCATGCGCTCAATAAATTTCCAGCGGTCTGCAGGCCTCTCATCCTTCCTTGTTCTTTAGTTAGTCACCCCTTTGATGTACTTCAGGTAGAGACTCTTTGAAAGGTTTTCTTTATGTCTAACTTTGAACAGAAATTAGTAGCCTGACAAACAAATTTAAAGACAGATAGGATTATGATGGACAAGAAAACAAGCCAGTTAATACTTTACAATATTAGTTTAATATTTATACAAACGTGCTCCAGTGAATCCCAAAACTTCTCTGTATTCCAAAAGTACACTAGACATCGCTTGTTTAGATTATATGTCATTTATCCATATAGTATATTTATAGCACCCTAAAATCTATCCTGTATATCAGGGGTGCCCAACCCTGGTCCTCGAGATCTACTATTCTGCATGTTTTAGACGTATCCCTCTTCCAACACACCTGATTCAGATGATAAGCCTATCATCAAGCTCTGCAGGAGCCTGATAATGACCGTCAGGTGGACTGGAAGAGGGATACATCTAAAACATGCAGAATAGTGTCTCCCGAGGACCAGGGTTGGACACCCCTGCTGTATACTGTGCACATACTGTTTACTTGCACATAGATGTTAAACTGCATTTCATTACCTTGAACTTGTAAATGTGTAATGATGACAATAAAATTGAATCTAATCTAATTTGGTTTGGTGGCTCAGAGCTATAGGTCAGGGGTGGCCAACCCTGGTCCTGGAGAGCCACTATCCAGCATGTTTTAGATGTCTCCCTCTTCCAGCACACCCTACAGCCATTATCAGGTTTCTGCAGAGCTTGATGATAGGCTTATCATTTGAATCAAGTGTGTTGGAAGAGGGATACACTTAAAACATGAAGGATAGTGGCTCTCCAGGACCAGGGTTGGCCACCCCTGCTATAGGTCATATTGCAGGTCTGTAGGTTTGTGAACACTGAATTGATCTGTCATTTTCAGTCAAGTGACCCTTATTCTTTCTCCTGTTTGTTTTCTTCTGTTAAAGCAATCACAAGTCTTGCGCCATCTCACTGTGCATCACTTTCTTAACTTAGTCATATCTTCTTTCACTGTGGTTGTGCATCATCACAGCAACAGATTGTGTAAACGTTGGACAAAACATCAACATCGCTATCACTCACAGTAGGCAGACGATGATACCTGATGTAATTAGTTTGACATCATGGACACTTTACACACCGTCAGTCTGCCGGCTTCCCCAACCTGACTCAGACTACCACTGACGGAGCTCTGCATGTCTGCAGTTGTCTGAAAGACAGATTCCCAGGAATGTCTATGAGATCATTCTCTCAGCAGTGCAAAAATCGTACTGGAGCTCAGTGACTCACTCTGTAATTGTCTGGGGAAATGAAAGAATCAAGAAGTGGGGCAGAGTGAATACTCAGATATCCTCTGACAAATGGGAGAGGTCTTTTCTGCCTGTGAGGCATCTAAATTACAGCATGTCTTCATTGTCAGAAAGGATGGTCAGGCCATATGACTTTTTGCTTTTGACCCTGATCAGTGAGTTATTGAAGTTTCTAATGCGTGCTGAGATGATCCTACAAGAGCCTGAAGGCCAGCATAGTTTGTGAAAAGCCGTCTTTGGTTTCATTTCTTTTCTTACTTTTCCTACAACTTTATCCCACTGTTATTTCCAAGTAAAGTAACACATTTCCTATTTGCAGTTCAACTTAAGCCTTTACCTTATAGAGCAATGTTAAACTAATGATCCAAATCCTGTCGTAGACCAGTTTTTGTTTCTGTACTGTCTGTCCTCACACAAGTACGAAGCATAGGGTTATTCCATTAATTAGACCTTATTGACGGACTGTTTGGATTATAGACATTCTGATTTATTGAAGCAGACAAAGCACATGTGTTACAGATAACATTAACAATAACTGTATTTCTTTAAATCCTCTAGGGAAACTGTCCTAGTGGACTGCACAGAACCAAAACCCTGCAACTGTAAAAGCTTGGGACTGACACCATACAGAATCTGGGCTTCTTTTCTGGCTTAAAAATGTAAAAGCTCTAGTTAGATGAGGGAGGTAATCATATTTTCCAGTGCTATTGATGCCAGAGGTGGGAGAACTACTGAGATAATTTAAGTAAAACCACCAACACAACAATCTAAAAAAAACCAAAACAATCCATTAGTAGTAGTAGTAGCAGCTAAATGTTATGGAACAATAAGACTTACTAGTACTAGTACTAGTACTAGTTTTGTCCATCTGACTGAAACTATTACATATACTATAAACAGATAGTGTAGCATGTTATTGTCAGAGCTGCTGAAGCTGGATCCAAGGGAACTACTTTATGTCCCTTTTTTTCTTCGTCTTTTTTATTAACATGGTCATCAGTTCAATGTAAGCACTCCTCATATGATTAATGGGAGAGGAAAGAAGAAAAATGACTGTTCTGAACCACAGATCTGTTTTCAGTTTTGTTTGGACTTTTTCTTCAAATCGCTGTTTTTTTGTTTTTTTTGTTTTTTTTGGTGACATCTCGGATGATTTGAACATTTACTAAAATAAAACCATGTGAGATGTTAAGAGGGAAAGGGACATTTTGGCCAAGCTGTCAACAATAAATACACATATGAAATGAGAAACCACTGGCCTCATCTTTAACAATGTCTTGTATTTTAAAAGCTCATTTTACTGTAAGACACTTTATTATTATAATAAACATATCGTTTGCCTTAAAGCATCATTGCCTATGTCTTTTTTTTTTTTTCAGGCCACAGCCAATGATGCAAAATGAAGTAGTAATGTTAGGAGAGTAAAGTTGTGCAAATATCACAGATTGGCCAAAATATGACTTAGGCAATTATGCTGTGAGGATAACGTAATATTTATTATAATAAATTATAGACATTAATCTTGCAGGTAACTAAGGGAGTCAGAGATGTACATGACTGTAAAATGTACAATATTTGCCATTGCAATGTAATAGAGTGGAAGTATTACGCAGCGTAAAATGGAAATACTCAATGTAAAGTAGTGCAGAGTATTTAAGTACAGTACTTGTGTAAAGGTTATTTTCAGGACTGGTGTCTTGTTGCATCTTTTTAAACATGCCACAGAAATTGGTTTATATATGGATTATTCAAATGAGAGATTGGAATTTTTGTTGATTAATCGGTCAAAGCTTTTTATTAATATGTAATATGGGTGTAGGTTTTGTTTGACCATTGGAGAGGCACATTTAGGAGATGGTTTGGGCTCTTCCTCCTCCAAATTTTGAACACTGAAAACTTCATTTCCTGGATTCTTTTGGCAAAATTTTCTCTGGTGAGTGTGTCAGTTCATAGTATAAATGTTTGTTTATGTAAAGCGAGCATTTCCAAACATTTTGAATTAGCGACCTAAAAGATTAATTAAATTCCTTTCTAGTGTTCTGTTTGTCACCAGGACATAAAGAACTTGCACTGAAAACTGAGGGTCAGTGTCTGAAATTGAGTATACCTGCTCATGTTCAAAATCTCTTGCACATTCAGAAATATCACACGTATGTGTTTTGGGATAATTTGGGAAATATTGAAGCTGACTGAAAACTAAAAACAAATAAAAGGTTAATTAAATCTGTGAGGTCATGATAGTTTGTTACATCCTCTAGCTCAGTGGTTCCCAACCTTTTTTTGCTCGTGACCCCATTTTAACATCACACATTTCTGGTGACCCCAGACATTCAAAACAGAGACTTTTTTTTTTTTTTGCTAAAATTCATTTGTTTTTGATCATGTAATGGTTTGCTATACTATATTGCAAATAAATGTTAATTTTAGATGACATTTAGTCTATATAATGCATATTATTATGGACGGAGGCAGAAAAGCCAGG
>JAPQRP010000007.1:5188560-5209744 GCA_037367295.1 Apogon hyalosoma | reverse complement strand
CTATCTATCTATCTATCTATCTATCTATCTATCTATCTATCTATCTATCTATCTATCTATCTATCTATACATATATACATACATATATATACAGTTGATGAGATATGTTAATCAGATTTGTTCTATGTACTTTGTGGTTGTCAAAGTTGGAGTGGTTGGTGTGGGCTCATGTGCAATCAAATCATTGATCCATTTTTCTTCAATGAGCGATCAATTAGTGCAAATGTTTACCTTAAATTTGTGATTGAATATGTGTCACCACAACTGGATGACCTTCAACCAACCATCATTTTCCAGATAGTTGGTGCACCACCACATTGGGGACTACATGTTGGTGGGTTCCTAAATCAAACATTTCTAGACCAGTGGACTGGAAGAGATGGTCCAATTCCCTGGCCTCCTCGTTCACCAGATATCACTCCCTGGATTTCTTTCTATGTGGTTATGTTAAAGATATTGTTTATCGAACACAGATTCGGGACAACAACGACCTGAAGCTAAAGGTCACTGATTTCATTGAAACCATTGACGAGGCTATGCTACAGCCAACATGGAAATAAATCCAGTGCCGTCTGGATGTACTTCATACAACTATGTTGCCCATATAAAGGTGGATTAAATGAGGCAAAAAACTTCAATATCTACTTTTCATTTTGTAGCAGTTTCCACAGATTTGTCTATTCATTTGCTTTTGTAATACGTTTGTTAAATTGTAATGAGACTTTATGGACACCTCGTAAATGAAAATGCATGTAATTTTTTATGTTATTCTTTTCGTGATTCTTCAACGTTTTTGCTTCAAATTAGCGTGACATTTTATAGTGACACAGTTAATATTTTAATAACACACCAGAACTTACACAGAAAAAGTTGTGTTTTGATCAACTATTAAGTGCATTAGCACATGCCAAAAAAGTAAAAAAAAAACAAGTGATGTGAACAGTGCTATTTTTTCATAGCTTTTGACAGATAAATACTTATTCTGCTGCAGTAATTTCTGCATGAGTGTCTTTGAAATCTCTATCATCCCTCCCACAGTCACACACAGATTTTCCACCCTCTTTGCTGTGTCCCCTGCCTCTCACTTTCTTCACTTTCTTCTTTCCACACTGAAACCACACACTCGTCAGTCCTCAGTGTGCCACACCATGACTCTGTGTGACATGAGACTGTCATTTGCTAACCGCTCTATCTGTTAGCGATTAACTATGTCACTGTTTATAGAGCAGCCCCGTATGGAAACGATGTGACTGGTTGAATTATCCAACCAATGCAGTTGCTCTGTGAACCGTCGGTTTGGCCTCAATTCCATCATGGCCGCTTCAGCCGCTGATGCACTGATCCACCTGTTTAATACCCACATATGGGGGATTTTATTGCAATGAAAAAACTAATTGCATTATCAAATTATTTGCCAGCACTTTTACAGACTTTGTTTACTGGCAGTTTTTTCTATTTTTAATACCAGTAAATGTAACATAGTCTTGACTGAAACTCTTCCCAGTTCATAAATCTATTTACATTTGCCTGAAGTTGAATCATTCATTAATAACTCAGAAACTCTCAACAGTAATGGATTTTGAGAATTAAGTAACAAGGAAAAAATGGGACTGATCTACAGTAAAAATATTTATACAGTTTAATCTTTTGTTCTCATTTTTCCATAAACATGTGCTGCAGCTGAAAGTGGGTTTATTGGGTAAAAATGGGGTGGACCATAAGTCTTAAAATATTTTTAATTTATGTTCTCCTCCTGCCCTTCCACAGTGCTCTGGATTCAGAGCCAAGATAGCACTTAACCCATGAAGACCCAGTGCTACTTTTATGGCAGTTCCTAAATAATTTTTCTCTATATTTAACCTTTTTTAAGTGATTTATCAGCATTTATTATATTATTAACCTCTGTATTTTGCATTTTTTCAGTGAAAATCAGGTATTTTCCACTTTTTCATTTACTGATCATGTAGATGTTCAGTAAAGCTCAGATTAAAGTTGAGGGTTATTATATCAGAAACAGAGAAAACTGAAGAAAAAGTGACTTTTTCCACAAATATATTATTCACTGAACATAAATAAAGTGTCTCCATCCACTGTAATTTATCAAACTCCATGGGTTTTACTGGTGAATCAATGTTGTAGGATATGACAGTGTTTTCATGTTCACTATGGAGCCTCTGAACGTCCAAATGGATCATATCTGATGACCATGAAAAGATGACAAACTGCATTTTGCACCAATTATTTACGTGTATAGATAAGATTATTGAATCAATAGGTTTTGAACATTTTTGATCAATAGATGATTTTATTTGATGGTGGATGTTTGGGTCTTTATGGATTAATCAGCAACAAACACATACACTGCATTTTCCTTTGTGAGCTGGTTGTTTATATTCTTTAAGATGTTATAGTTTGTAGAAGTTGACCTCTCCTCGATTGCAGATATAGTACTGCCAGTGGCTTGATGAAAATAACAAGATTAAAGGGTAAAGTAAAAAGAGAAAAAAACCTAATTAGAAAATGACATTTTTATTGTAAAGTTCTGTAGTTTTCAGTCATTACATCGTTGCACAACCACATTGTGTAGAATATATATAGCAGATTGTGATTATGTCTAAACCACGTAACTCTACACCCTCTTTACATTTCCTTTCAGACTGAATGGTCTGTCCTCCAACAACGGCCTCAGTCATGTGGCTCTTATGCCACTTTACATACCACTGTGTTTGTTTGTGTGTGTGTCTGTGATTCATTCACTAGTGCTCATACCCTGACCCTGAGGTGATATTACTCACTGTGCGTATCGGGGGTGCCTGACCTCAGTCCAACTGTGACAGGAACAAATCCAAGACAAACACTGGAAATGGTGAGGTCCCTTAAATACATCAAATATATTGTCCGCTGACAAACAGCAGTAGGAACACTTCCAAAACAAAAGCCACAAGTTTTGTTATTATGTACAGATAAGGATTGAGAATCAAATAATGTTTTAGGACTTTTCTGTTGGTATATGTTTTAGATTGTTTAACCCTTGGGATGGGGCTACTGTGCAAATACAAACCATGTGCATGCAAAGTTGCAAAAGTAGAAGTAAAACTAATAATCATCTAACACAGGGGTGTCAAACATACAGCCTGCAGGCCAAAACCGGCTCGCTAAAGGCTCCAATCTGGCCTGTGAAATTAATTTGCGAAGTGCAAAAATTTCACTGAAGATATTAACAGTTAAAGGGGTCAAACTCCTTTTCCAATCTCCAAATTTTAAACTCCAAATTTTTAACAATATTCCTACTGTTACTAAATGATCTGTGCCTTTGTAAATCAATCCACTGTGATCAGCAGGTGTAAAGATAATTTGAGGCATAATAATGTTAAAATTGCACTTATTTTCCTTAAGAGATTTCAGGTTTTTCTGGTTATTCACATTTTTGTGAAAGGATAGTTTGTGCATGTAAACATTTTGAGAATTGATTTTGTTTTTCACTAAAACATAGAGAAAAGTTTGGAGTTGTCATTATTTATAGGTTATTATGCTATTATTTTACTGGTCTGGCCCACTTGAGATCAAATTGGGCTGTACGTGACCCCTGAACTGAAATTACTTTGACACCCCTGATCTAACATATGCTAAATTTAAGACAAACACAGAGAAGCTGGGTGTTCCCAAATGTTCCCTGTTTTGAGAGAAACTCTGGGAGGATCTACCTCGTGAATGGAAAAAGAAAACTTGAAAAAACATGAAGATGCTAATGAGCTTTGTGTGAGTCCTTTCAGGCAGACACAGTCTTCCCACACTGCTCTAAAGCCCTCATCTTACCGGAACTGAGTCAGGGACAGCGGGGCGATCAGAGGCCGTAAATTAGAAATTCCACATCTGAACCACACGACTCAGCCATTAGTGCTTCATGGAGCATGAACTAGTGTTCCTCTGCTCTTAAAGGCCTCTTCTCTTCTCTTCTCTTCTCTTCTCTTCTCTTCTCTTCTCTTCTCTTCTCTTCTCTTCTCTTCTCTTCTCTTCTCTGTCCAGCGTCGTCTTCATCTTTGTCATTTTCATCGTCTTTGTCATCTTTGTCCTTGTTTTCATTAGCTATTTCTTCAAACATCTGTTCTGACAAAAGTACTGGTTGATTTCATTTCAAATTTTATATATAGCTTCCTTGGGACAATATCTACAAAGTTTGTTCACAGTTTTGAGATACCTTGATTTTTGCATTTTTAAATATTAAAAATTTGCCATTATTTCTAATGGGCCATATTTTGATGACTTATAACATGGAAATGGTTAGAGATATCAATATAGTTACTATTGAGCACTGATAGGTTGATCTCCTGCATCAAGACCACAGGACTCTAACATAGTGCCAGAACCTGACAACCTCACAAATTCAAGTTATTGATTCTTGATAGAACATGCCAGTGAGATACAGGGACTTTTGTCCTGTTTTTCTCTTTCCTATTTTGGGATGGACCAAGAAAATGTGGTTTCATCCTAATTAGACTCTTATTTTGTCAAATGACTGATATCCAGTGAGCGGTACTTCAGCATGTTTTCACATTCCAAACACAGTGCATCCTAATATGCAACTGTCAAGGTAATAGTCATAACAAAATGTTGGTAGGTCAAGTCATGAGTGCCATGGTATGGAGATAAATTAGCTCAAATAGAGGTGTTCACTTCAAGACTCAGAGGACAAGAGGATGATTAATCATGCCCTGCTGGGTTTCTTTAAAAAGAAAATGATTGTAAATCTTCTCTTCACTGCATTTAAAGGCAGAGGTAGGAATGCTAACCTTGAATATGGCACATATTTGGACACGTGTAACATTTAGATTTCTAAAAGAAAAGGCTTGTTTTCAGTTTTTGTGATCACAGAGGTTCTTTTTCCATGTGTTTATGCAAAAATAACAGCTGTTCCTGCTGCAACACTAACATCTAAATCTTCAAGTCTCTGGAGCAGTGTGTTTGACTCTAAGGCTGGGCAATCAGGTCCCATGATGATCACATTTTTTTTCACCACAGTTTGATGATTGACAGAAAACTTTTGAATGTCTCAGAGAAGATGGACTGTTGCTTTTGCTGATGCATCTGTCTAAAATCATCCTTACTGCTCATCAGAGATCTGTGTTATTAATAATATATATATTTTTTTTATTTTTATAGTGCTTTTCTAAGTACTCAAAGGCACTTAAACAAATACAAGAATGCAGAAAACAATGTCCTCAAAGACGCTAAATGAGGTGTAAAAACATAAAACAAGTAACAAAACATAGAGATCATGGCAGTTCAGATTTGGTGTTCAACAGGAGTCGATATAATGGACTGTCTTCAAAAGATAGGTTTTGAGGTGGTTTTTATACAAGTGGACTGAGTCAATACTTCACTAATGGCAGAAAAAAAGCATGTTATGCAAACATACCTGTGCTTATCAGACTTACTGAATACTTCCCGTACAGATACTAAAGAATCACAAGAGATGGACTTAAATAAACTCTCTAGCCTAGCAACATTTATTTTTATTAGTATTTTACTCTAGTAATTTGTAGTTCTTAGTACCTCCAGATTATTAGGAATATTATTTTTTTTTGTCATTATGAGTAGCTGTATTCATAGAAGCTAAAACGGTAGGGTGAAAGAAAGCATTACATCAAATATAATTTGCAAAACCATCGCTAATTGAAGGTCCCATGTTATTTACAGACATTTTTTATTCATACAAAGCTGATTCTATTTTGTGTTTGACAATATTTTTTATTTCAGTTAACAAAATAATTTTCTCATTGCCCATCTTTTGCACTGACCACACCAATTGCATCCAGCTGCAGAAAACCCCCTCATTTAAAAGTTGGAAAAGCATATCCAAACTAATAGTTACAGATGTCATTGCTTGACGGGACATAGAGAACACAAAGTAGACCAGGGACATGATGACAGTTGTTCGCATTTCATTGGATTTTTGGTTCATTGCTTATAAAAGTGTTTTCCTCTGCAGCTTGTAACCATATGACAGCAACTACTACACCCCGGAATAGATGTCTCGGTTCGATGATTGATTTGATTGGTAGTTTCTTCTCATTTATGTCCACCAAAACCATATGACCAGTTAGAGGGAGGCCTGGAAATAGCAGGGGCATTTGTGTGTGTGTATGTGTGTGTAATAATGGAAAATTGTTATCATATGTTACTTCGTGTTTTGTCTGAAGGTGAAACATAGCCACTGGGACACCCTCCCCCCTTTTTCTTCACTCTCCTTCTTCTCCCCTTGGGGCTCAAACGTCCACACATCAGTGGGTTTCTCAGATGAACAATCACAGAGAAAAACCTGCTCACTGTCGAGAAACTGACAGAAAATCCTTAAAATTAAAGCATGTCCTTTACAAGATCAAAACAGTTTGAGTGATGATAAGAAAAAACAAAACTAAAGATACACTGAGCAGATGTTTGTGAAAAAGGATCTAACATTACACAGAGACAGTTGTTCGAGTTCAAGGTTCATATGCACACTGTGTTTAAAGGAGCTTGAAATCACTCCAAGTACTTAGTCTTAGGGAGCTGCTGAGTGATTGTGAAATTGTGCGTTGTTAGTTTTATCCTGAATTTCAAAAGGCCAAATGCATAATAGTGTTCTAGTCCTTCTAGTCCTCCACATATTTCACCACCTCCAGAACTTGTAGTAGCCTCTCAGTTCTCAGTGTCATTGTTGCTGGTATTTGAAAATGTAAACCTAGAGTCCTGCCCAAGGCAATAATACATAAATCAAAAGAGAGTTGCTTTTGTTGAATTTGGCCTTAGTGTTGACACTCCTTCACTGATACCTTTTTCTTTTTCTCCTCTTTCTGTCTTTCTGTCTTTTTGACAGCTTGACACCACTTATAACCACCCTGTCTTTTCTTTTCTTTTTGGGTGTGCTTGCTTGTGTGTGTGTGTGTGTGTGTGTGAATGTTATCATCAGGTAACACCAGGCAGTAAGGCGGCCCAAGGTGACCTGTGTCCAGGAGATACCATCCTGGCTATCAACGGTGACAGCACAGAGCACATGACACACATGGAGGCTCAGAACAGGATCAAAACCTGCACTCAACAGCTCACACTCAGCATTAGCAGGTAAGAACACGTCACACCACCTTTAGACTTTAGACTCTAGATGTTATTGCGCCCCCTCTTTTCCACTATACCGCAAACAATCCACTGTGAAGACGTACAGGCTCATTTTTCCAGACAGCGTCCTAGACATGAATCTTTTTTCAATTAATTTGTCCTTTAGTTCCAGACTAGGCTTAATCCATGTCTGACAGTGACACTTAGTAATGATATACAATGATGTGACATCCAGCAGTATGAACTCAATTTCAGAAAGGTCTATTTTTTTTTTCTTTTTAATCCCACTATGGTTGTAGGGATTTTTTTTTTTTTTTTTTTTTTTTCATTTCTTAGGTAACATCATACGTGTATATTTTAGTTTTCTTGGGATTTTTTTTTTTTTTCGCAGTTTTGCACATAGGCCATTGAGAAGCAATAATGGAAGGGGGAAGTCCAGAACAAAACACAATCACGAAGGGTACACTTCCACCAAGACACTACTAGTTTGTAATTCAATCAAATGCCCCATCTTTCAATATTAAGAAAGAGGGAAATCCCAGACTCTGCTCCTTTTTATGGATATTAATATAAAAGGATCCTTTTTCACCCGTGTCTTTCCCTTCACTAGCTTGTCTGATGAAGCTAAAACAAAATGGTGTTTGCGTCGTGTAAAAATGTAACCTGGAAGGTGATGGAAGATAAAAAAATGTAGGTCAGACATTTTATGGATAGATCATTAGAAACACAAGTCCAAGACAATGGAAAACTTGTTAATGTTTACTAGACATGTTAACCTACAACTTATTCCTAATCCTTTTACTACACTTACTTTTACAAGACTGCATTTGTGAGATGTTTTGGAATGCGCCGGCTCTGTTTGGAAAAGCATACTATCTTCTATCTTCCTCTGCCTCACCAATTCTGACCAACCAACTAACTCTGTAAAGCCCTGTGAAACAAACTTGTTGTGATATAAGGCTCTACAAATAAAAATTGAATTGAATTGATTTGAATTGAATTGAATTGACAAGATACAATAAGTAGTATATGACAAACTTCAAAATATGCAGCCATAGAAATTTGGTCAACGTGTTTCATAGTACACTACTTTAGCTTTTTGAATTATGTATTGCATCCCACAATTGAATCTGTTAGTTACTCATCTGTTATGTATGAGATGACTTGGAATTGGTTGTAAAAATAGTCATTCAGACACAATTTTGTGCAATTTTGAGGAAAATAGTGGATTGGGACATGATTTGTCAATTTCAGAAAACAGATCCCTGGGGAAACACTGTATACTCCATGAATGATGTTATAATGTAATTGACGGGCTTTTTTTGGAATGTTTATGTATTATTGTGTGTAGCGAACTTTACACAAAGCCAAACAAACACAATTACAGGTGCACTGTATATGTTTATACTCAAAATGTTGAACACATGACATATGATGAACATATGCTTTAGCTAAGTATGCTATTAGAATGTAGTTTACTATACCATTACTGTAATTGTCAACAGATGTTTTACTCACAATGAGAACTAGTGGCATTGTACACATTTTCCATAAAAGATGACTGATGGGAAGTATGATGTCAGAAAAATTGGATTTCAGGAAATGTTGCATATTAGTCACTTGCTGATCATTCATTGCTATTGTGACACACAACTGAGGTGTCTTACGCCTTTTGCTTTGAGGCTCATGAAATGAATTCAGTTGAAAAACTTGACAGATTTGTTCCTGACCAAGGTCATTTACTGCCTCTCATCAAGGAACACATATTGTTTCTATTTCTGTTCATCTTGGCACAGTTGAGTCATAAGGAAAGACGACAGGTTAATGACAGTTTAAATGAGCTTTTCTGTGCTCCTATAGAACGCCGTCTAAATCATCGAGGGTTAGATATATATCGAGTCAGATGGTGACCTTTCCAAATGGTCGATATTGAGCATTTTACTGTTTCATGATCTGGAAAATAGACTTCCAGTCAGATGGCTGCATCGTTTTCTCAACTGGTGTGTGCAAATGGATTATTTGGCCTTATGTGGACTACAGGAGCAACATGGTTCTGTCAGCATTGCAGAACGGAAATCATCCGTCTAAACCATTAATGACAAAGAGGGAGGGGAAGGGGGGGGTAACCAAGGAAAAACTGAAATGTCAGTCGCTTCCCACATTTCTATTAGATAGATTCTTATGGCTGCCACAGAACTGGAAAGTGCAGAATGAATCTGGCACCCTCTGAATCCCATCCTCATAAATGCAGAGCGCTGTGTGGTTTCAGCCTCAGCTACAAGTGACATCTGCCAACTGGTTCTTCAACCCTCTCCTTTTAGGGCAGCAGACAACACAGGCTCTTTCCCATAATGGTTTGAACTTCAAATTCCTTTGCAGATGCAGTGGAAATGTGAATCAACCTAGGATCTGACACTTCAGATAAGGTTCACACATACAAACGCTCAAACTGAAGGAGTTTTTCGCCTCTTTTTCTGGCTCATATTTTCTTTTATGGTACTCACTCTAGCATGCAACCCCCCCCCATTACCCATACTCCATCCTTTCATATATCAAACTGAATGGCTGAGCATTAAGCGGTTTGTCCACACAGGGATAGTAAATTTATTTAAAGATACAGCAAGCAGTATTCAACACAAAGGCCGTGGACGCTGCTCTACAGCTGCACATGTATAAAAAGGAAACTCCCCCATTAAACCACTTGGTCCCAAATTCAGCTTAAATTTCCCTCAAGTTATTGTACTTGTCATGTTTTTGTACTATAATTTAATTTTGATGTAAAAAAAAATCAGCTTATTTCCTTCAAGGCAGGTTTGTAAACCTAGTTACAACTTAGAGTTTTAACTACGTATGTCACTGGTTTAATGTCCTCAAACTGCTTTATTTTCAATGAAATCCAGAGATCCAAGGTCACAGAATAACACAACAGAGGTGGAATGAGGCAAGCCATTGGTATGCGACCTTTCCTTTGTATATTGGTTGAATAATTACAGTCTTAACTACCCTACTGCTGGACAAGAGGAGGGTAAGGTATGTCTGAGAGAGGCACACATGACTGCAGGGAGCTCAAAGAAACTTCTGTTGAAAGGCAGAAAGAATTTAAGCAACTTAAAAACAAAAAAAAACCCAATTACAAGTAGATTATATACTGCAATGGTTTTCTCAAAGAAATATGTTTAAAGCAGTGTATGACTTTCTTCACAATTTTTTTTCCAAATTTGTAAAACCGGAGTGATAGCCTAATTGTCACTAATCCATTTGTCTTTCTGTGCTTATGCACCTGAATCACTTCCCTCACAGTGAAGTAGTACAAAAAAATGACACAGTGACAGTAATAACAATGATGGAGATTGAGAATGGGTGAGATGAATATAGTGGGCAGCCCAGTAGAGTAGAGGGGAATCACAGACACCAGTTGAGAAATCCACAGGGGCCTGTCTCTGCCTAGAATGCTGTTTTAAAGCCAAGATCTGCAGTGTCTGTTACTGCAAATTAAATTACACACAAACACAGTGAGGCTTAACATCAGATTTCTTATCCTGAGAAAGATAGAAAAGTAGATAGTCAAATAGAGAGATGGAGTAGATGTGGAAATTTCAGGTCTTAAAGATGCATTTCTTCAGCCTGCACATAACTGTAGTCCACTAACACAGATAGCTGATTTTCCAGACTATAAGATTGTAAAGTTACCGTACTTCATTGTGTTGCAAGATTACTTTTTTGCATGGAATTGTGGGCAAATGTTAGGACAATGTTATTTTTATATTATGAGACTGAGCGAAGCAGATAATGGCAGTGAGTAAGATCAGTCCAGATGTCTGGGTACATTTCAGATTCATGAACGTACTGGGAAGCACCAACAGGACAAGACATATGCTATTTGTAACATGGGCCTCACAAAAATTAGTAAGTGACCTGTAATCAGTGAAGATACACACTGGGTGGATAGATAAGCCTCACGTCACCTCCAATTAAACAGTTTTTCAGTATTCCTTCTTGATATTCTGCATATTCAAATTAATGAGAATGATTTAATTGTAAGTATTGATTCAGATCCAACAGAGTGACTTTGACAAACCCATGCTGACTCACTAGAAAATAATATTTTAAAGTTACAACAGTGCTCAGCCCTCATTAAATGACTGCAGAATAAACTACTCCAAACAGTCAGAGAGGAAGAAACAGGAGACCTGTAATTTGGTGTAGCTGCTGATGGACAAATATATGAGTCTGCACATCTACTGGGAACCAAAATTATAGTACACTGAATGCATCTGAGCTTGAGGTCTTGTGCAACACAAGAATGTTTGTTTGTCTCTGCATTTATTACTTTCATAACCCCCATTTTTCATAATTCCTGTTCCAGTGCATTCTACGAGCATTCTGCATCGGGGGTTTCTGGTTAGGTTTCCCAGGAAGTTATGGAGAGATATGGACAGGGCTAGCAGCTGCAATTGTTTGTGCAGAAACAACATATTTTATATCCTTAACCCAAAATGTACTGTCATTAAAAGAAAACCCAAACAAATGTCAACATGTTGAGAATTTATTTTGTGTCAGAATTTACACCCTCTCATACTCAATCTTTGAAAAGGGTTTTCCTGCATTGCAAAGGTTTTTTACCCTTAAAGCCAAAATACTTGATTTTTCTTTTCTTTTCTGCAGTTCAGCCACCCAGTTCAACACTTGCTACACTGCAGGTATGAATGGGTATTTGCATCCTGCCCATCAGTTCTCATTTGTTTCCTATGAAAGTGATTAAAAAAATATGGATCAAAGTTTCAGATAAGAATCCAAGTTATCTGGATGCAGGTTCTGATTCCTAACCTAACTGTACAGATTGGCTGAGAACTGATGCTTGTGAAGGCTTTAGTATATGATGCAAATCATTTTCATCACCATTGACTGAACGTCTGCATTTAATATGTTTTTCCGCTCATTACCAAATTCTGTTTTGGAGTGGATTTATAGTTTCACATTTGTCCAAAAATCAGTGACATAAAAAAGAAAAAAGACTGTGAGAAAGTACAGAAACTGAACTGAGGTCGCTCCTTTAAGAGCTTTCAGTTTTTCCATCATACTTCCCCACTGATGCAGGCCTTGTCAGTGCTCCACTCTGAGGTGAAACACCCATGCTTATATCTGTTTGCTTCTGGCATTAGTGACCAAACAGCTATGTCTTCTTTCTGAGGAGTTAAAAATGTCTGCCACCTCCTCCATATACACCGTCCAAGTTCACAGTAATGTCAGAGAACCTGAGCAGACACTTACAGCCCATATTCAAGTATGTCATGTCTCCCGGCTCAGCCTGTATAGCCTCAGGCCTAAACAGAGTCAGTGAATACAAGAAACAGCTGGAGGAGAAATAGTCTACCCTCTTCTCTGACTCTGGAGATGTTCTTGTTACTTTTCTCCATTTTTAACCTTTTAGGCACCAGAGTTATTTTTTTCTTCCAAAATATTCAATTTTGATACCGAGATTTCAAAAAGCTATGTTGCTTTTTGCAATATTGCGACTTTGGTGCTTAAAAGGTTAATGTTCATTGAGTGCCTCCTTTGACTTAACTTATCCCCTCCCCGAGTCCAACTTCCAACTCGTTTACTTCTTTGTATATCATCTTTTCTTTCTCTTTCCATGTCATCCACCTTGCCTCCGCCTCCCTGTAGTTTCCTTTTGCTGGAGATCATTGGAGAATGCCATGTGGTTGCAGAGGTCTGAAAGACAGACAGCTGTTGGGATGTGTTTCCACTGCTGGGGTAGCAAGTTGAATGAGATGAAAAATGAGTCTATTGAAAAAAATGTTGGCCCCATGCATTACTTTGACTGGTCCTTCTATACATTAAAAAACTTCACAAAAAGAGGATACTTGGTAAATGATGCTTGGTCTGTATTCTGCATACCGTGAAAAACAAAAGTAAAATAGATTAAAGTCCATACAAGAACAAATGAACAATTTGTCAGCTGACATTATCAAATTTTTGTCTAAATTTTAATTTGCCTTTAATTTTAAAGTGTCTTTCCAGAAACAATATCCACAATAGTCAGGATGATTTATCAGTCTTTCTTCCTCACAGTTTTTATTGGAAGTACACAAAGAAATCCCTATGAAAACTGTTCACAGAATGTCTAGGATTTACTGTAATGAAGGTTTTAAAGTTTCTGAGGAAACAAGCAGCTTTTTATCTGTTACTGAGTGTTCTTTACTTGTTTTGTTTTGATGGAAGTAGTAGTTTCAGAAGCAGAGAGTGTGTAAAAGAAGTTGGACGTAGCACCCTTTGGTTTTTGGTCCACCATTTTGAATCCTTGAGTTTGCACATTAGCTGTCATGTTGGCTTTTTGGAGACAGTAGCAACCATATTTTGACAGCAAGATGGAACTGGGGAAGGGCAATGGAGGAAACTCCTCTAGCCAATGCTAATTTAATAACATGGTAAATCAGTAAATTTCATGAAACACTGGTGTAATGAAATCCTTTGGTAGTCTTTTTAGGGCAACCATGTCTTTGCTATATCTAGAGCTGTATGTGAGGGATAAAGGTTATCTCTGAAAGTCTCTAACTCAGCATACAAACAGCTGTCAATCAAACCTTTTCAATCAAAACCTAAACTCCCTAACAAGACCAGAATGATTACTACCGACTTGGTACTTCTAACGATGAAGTTACCAATGTCAGGGGTCTTACTTGAAGATACTTCTGCATTCCTTGACATTGAAGACAGTGTTTTGAAAAACTGTATGAAGCTTTGACGTGCTGTATTAGTGTGTCCTTCCATCACAAGTTAATGAGACAGTTTGCAGTTGGAAATTGTGGCAACAGCTGCAAGAGCAACTATGACAAAAATCCAGAACAAATTGTCAATATGTGGACGTGTGATGTATGGATGAGTGTTAGTGATACATAGTGATAACTGATGTCGGACCAGGGTTAAGGTCAGACTTGTAATACTCTGGGTTAAGGCAAAGGTCAGTGGTTTGCCTGCTATCCATCATATCTGAACATGAGAGAAAAAAATTAACAACCAGTCAACACCCCTGATATGTCCCTGATCATTATGTGGAAAGTAAAACTGAAACAAAACACAAATGGAGGATTCAGTTTTGATCATAAAAACCGGTGGAGACAAGACACAGAGTTGGACTTCTTTGGTGGAGGATTTGCTCCCGCTGTCCTGCTCTGACTTCACAACCTGTGACTCACTGCTGAGGAATTATGCACGAGGCTGCTTGGGACCAAAGGAACACAGAAGTCCAGCTGTGATAAAGGCAAAAAGAAACCTCCAAAGGCACACTCACGCCCTCCTGCTACCAGCACCGCCGCCTGCTCTTCCTTCATCTCCTCATTCCTCTCACGCTCTCCCAAGGTCTCTTTTTAGTGGTAGATATAAACACAACATCAGTAGAGAACGAAGGGGGCTGTGTTGCAGAAAAGGAGGGCTTTGGGACCACAAATATCCCTCCCTCTTCCCTCTAGCATTGATCTTTTCATCACCCAGATGCAGATTTTTCCAAGTGACCCCCTCAGGTCTACTGACAAAACCCACAGAACGACTCTTTAAAAGACGTTTGTCTCCTTTTACTCCCCAAGGAAAAAGCATTTAACCTCTTCTCACATTACAAAATAACAGGAACAGCTCCAATAGCACTTTCTGATGTGTGGCAGGGCTGGAAACCAGCTCCGTCCCCCTTCAGATGGGTTTGACGGAGCGCGGCAACAAGGGCAGGACTTGAAATGAACCCTGAAATGTTCCGTGATCAGCCGCATCTTAATTTGAGGGCACTTGGTTTTCAGCCGCTTGTCTCATGCTCCTCCTTGAACATGGTGATCTGATGCAGCCAAAGTCAACTCATCCACCGCTCCAAAAACCAGATCTCCTCAATCAGGAAATTAAACCTGGCAGGGGGAGGTCAGGCGAAGGAAAATATGACCAAAGGAAAGAAGAGGAGAGTCATCATGATGACCTGAGAATTTCTTTTCTGCGTACTACTTTTTGTGTTGTGCTTTTCTGTTTTGGCTTTGACCCATTTATATTCAGTCAAATATGTTTCATTTTGTTAAACTTATTTTTAAAGCCTACTGTAAACAAGAACTTGAGTTCCTTGTCCCCACAAAATTATATGTACCTGTGCTATATTAGTAGTTCAGTCCATGTCTTCCTTTTGTCACGCAGCCCTTCCACTTGAGGTTCATATCACAGTTTTCAGTCGTACATATTGTTTTTTGGTGGTTATGTCTTGCATTGATTGCCAAATTTCTGCAAACCACAGATTAAGGATGTGAATCTTCACTGGCCATGTGATTCAATTACAATTCTCCTGTCAATGATTCATGATATTCAGCATTCAAACCAGCCACCTGTTACTTATTGAGGTAAAACTGCTAAAATATGCATGTAGTAAAGCTGCTATGAAACCTATTTAAGTCATGGTTTGTAGAAGTGTACGGTTTGTATTGGTTATAAGGTTGGATTCTACTTTGTACGATTTCTTCTTCAAGAAGATGTTTTTTTTCACAAGCATCACATATCTGTTTCTCTCAATACAGTAATTATTATATTATGACCAAATACTATATACTATTTTGGCTCTATATCATAACCCAGAATTCTGCTATTAACAATATAAACTGTATATAACTATGTTACAGTTAAGCAATTGCTCTCAGGTTTGGGTGTATTAAAGAATCTAATGTTATTCATTTATCCCTTCACATTTCACGCACTTGCACACATGGGATGTCCTATAATATGGATATTACTCTATCGTTCTTAAAATTGTAAATTCTGTTTTGATTAATATTAATCCATCTGTTGCATGGTGTCAATTGTGCTTTATTTCTTAAGTTACTTAATTTGCAAACATCCCCAGCAGTGCTGGTTATTTTACAGCGTTTTGCTTTCATCTCTTGGAAAATCATGACATTTCTAACCTCAGGTCATCTCTGGCTTTTACACTTTTTATGTATTTATTCAATTATTTATTACAGAGAAAATCTATTTGTGGTCATTTAAGAAGTAGCTACACACCTTTACTCAGTGTAATCATGCAATCACATGTCGTCTTTCCCCCTTGACACTTCTCTCTTTTTTTTATTTCACTTGTACTTTTCATTTGCAATTTATCTTTGTCAACACTGACATACACAGAAGGATCTGGAGTGGAGCTTGTGAGTGGGATTAAAAGATGAACCTGTTGGAATGAGCCCAGGATTATTCACCCTTATCCTGTTTATCACTGTGAATCTGTATTAAACACTCATTTGTCTCTGAGCACCACTTGGAGCTGCTTTCAGCCAAGAGGAGCAGGCAGAAAAGGAAAGATAAAGCCAATCAGTCTGCCGTTACAGTTTATTAGAATGCCTCTCATTTCCTTATCCCTTGCTAATCACAATAATCTGGTAAATACGTCATCAAATTTCACATTGCATTTTGAAGCTTAAAGGCTTTTTATGGGTTTTACTTTGTTTGGATTGATTCTTCCTTCAATGAGACAGAGAAATAGATTGAGAAATGAAAAATAGTAAGAAAAGAAAGAAATATATAGGGGTGAAATATGTTGATTTTAACATCTTACAAAATGATTCACAGCAGTTGTAATCCCATAAATGCTTTAAGCATCATATTGGTTGTCTCATTCAACAGCCAGTGGGGTTTTTCTATTAGATGGTGTTCACCATTTTTCTTTCTTTTACTTGTTCATTTGGGTTTCATTTGAGATGCTTTTAAAACAGTGTGCTTTTTAGAAGAAATACTAATCCAGGTCATTCCAGTTGCTTAATACTTTTACAGCATGAGATCACATCCCGTTGTGACCATGATGCCTCATAACTGAAATAACAACCAACTGTGCAAAAAGTCATTTTGCAACTGGATTTTTTTTTTTGATATTGCAAGTGTGAAAGTGTCATTCCTATTCAGACTGACGTATAATAAGTGCAACACTGTACATTCCAGGATGGTGTGTCTTTCACAGTTTCCACTCAGGCCTGTGTGTTCACATCTCCATTATTTTTGGACGGTAAATTCCATGTTTCTGTCGTGCATGTCCAAAATGTCAACTCAAATCAGGGACTTCACACTGAACTTTCACTCTGTTCAATGTGATGTTTGTGCAGTAACCATCGAAACCAAACAGTCAAATATGAAGGCTTTCTGTCCGGGGACCATGGAGGAATTGGCAGAGGAGAGGGAGGAGGAGATTGGTGGGGGGTGGTTAATGGTCATCCTACGCAGGAGCTGTTGCTTATTCGACAGACACTTGGCGCCTCATAAGAGCGTCCTTGATAGCAACACCTCCGTGGTTCATATCTGAAGCATTGCCTCAGCTCAGCCAACGCTGTACCAGCTGCGGCCGGATGACCTCACCTCTTTGGACGTCAACTCTCCCCCCGTGGGGTTGACGATTATGTGCACGGTGTAGCAGTCAATGGTTTCTATGTCCCTCTGGATGGAGGTGTGAATGAATAGAAGGGCTGTGTGAAGGGAAGTGCACACACTCAGACAGACATTGTCCTTTAGTTACTCTGCTCGAAACCCTGCCGTTACCCTTTTAGAAGTTGGATTCTTTTATATTTAGCAGCCAACACCATGGCAACTAAAGCCTCCCAGCCCCATGAAGGGAACAATACAGAAGTTTTTAATACTCCAGCTATACATTAACAGTGCTACAGCAATGCAGACGAACCAAATGTTGGTCTGAGTGATGAATCACAGTGTTTTCACTGCACTGAGAGATACATTACACATTTTAGTATGACCAAAGAGGTTCCTTCTATGGAGGTGAATTATGTCCGCTCCATCTTATGTAAAGACAGTAGGCTTATCTAAACAGTAATGCTGAAAGTCATGTATTTTATCACTGCTGCTGGTCTATAATTCATGCTCTTTTGTTTTTTTGTGTAAATGCAACTAGAGTCCATTACTGGCAATCTGAGAAGCAGAGGAAAGAAGGCCTCAGATACCAGTAATTTAGTTATCACTATAATCCGTGGCCCAAAATGGATTGTGCTTTTCCAAAAACAAGACAGCTCATACAGTGGAATTACTATGTGATGATGAGTTTATCTGTCGACCAGAGGGAGGAGGCTGGAACATATCT
The DNA here is from genome assembly GCA_037367295.1 of Apogon hyalosoma. Lineage (NCBI taxonomy): Eukaryota > Metazoa > Chordata > Actinopteri > Kurtiformes > Apogonidae > Apogon > Apogon hyalosoma. Next base: position 5,191,554 of record JAPQRP010000007.1, on the reverse strand, counting down.
CCATCCCATTCCTAATGAGAAAACCTGCCAAAATATATAAATCCACACTCTCACATGTGCACATATACGTTCACTCACCCAAAAGGGATTCAGCAAGTGTAATAAGTCTTTCCTAAAAGTGTTCTGGAGTACAGGGGGTTGCAGTTAATGGGATATGATGTGACATTGGAGTTGTTTTCTTTCTCAGATTAAAGTAAATCTAATGGGATTAAAGTAGATATTCTGCTTATTTTTGCTTTTTTTGAGCAGCAATTACACCTTACAGCAAGGTTGTCAAACATACAGCCTGGGGGCCAATCCGACCTGTGGGATAAATTTGTGAAATGCAAAACCTTACACTGAAGATTCTAACAATCATTTTAGTTTGAGGGCTATATGAAGCCCTACATTGGTCTTAAGTGGGTCAGACCAGCAAAATACTATCATAATAACATACAAATAGTGACAACTCCACATTTGTCCTCTTTGTTTTACTGTAAAAAAAAAGAAAATAATAATAAAATTACATGAAAATCTTTACATTTACAAACTATCCTTTCACAAAAATGTGAATAACCTGAACGAATATGAAAGATCTGGAATGTGATCAGAAAATTAAGTGTAATGTTCCCAATATTCTGCCTGTTACTACATATTTTGTGTATTTGCAGATTCACTGTGATCTGCAAGTTAAGCTGTGCATGTGTAAAAGATAAACTGAGGCAGAATATTGCACCTATTTTGAGAAATTTCAGGTTGTTCATGTTATTTACATTTTTTTAAAATATAGTTTGTAGATGTAAACATTCTCATAATGTAATTTTACTTTTTTTACTGTTATTATTTTACTGGTCCATCTGAGAGTTGAATTAAAATGAGTTTGACGCCCCTGCCTTGGATTTTCTGTGAATAACACATTTTATAGAGTTTAACATGAATGACTGCTTCCTTCAATACCTGAGTTTTCGATGCAGAGATTGATCTGACATTTTTCTCATGGGTATTGTCTTTCAGGTCAGGATCAGGAGACAGAGTGTGGTCACCAACAGTCAGTGAAGATGGCAAGACAAGCCCTTACATGGAGTCTGACTCGCAGGTAACCACTATTTACACTTTTGAGCACAAGTGCGGTGCTGTATGAATGTGAGATTCATCCAACCAAAAGGAGGCTGTTACAATCAATCTGCTCACATCTGGTGAGCTTGAATTCCTCATCTTGCAAAGAGCTTAATAGAGTTGTCAGTGTTTCAGTGCTTGGATTTGGCTCAGTATCGTGTTGGAGAGAAGTGCAGAAAGCGCTTGTAAAAAAAAAAAAAAAAAAAAAAAAAATTAGAAAAAGATAATGTCCTAATTAGTTAGGATAAGCCACAGATCTTATTTTTATTGGACGACTGGCGGTTCAGATTCAAGTATCCTGAAAACACATGGATTGATACCACATGGGGTAATAGAAAAGTTTTTTCTAATGTTCTTGTGTGATATTAATTGACCCTTTAAACCTATTGAGTAATCCACTACAGATGAGACCACAGCAAAAAAAGAGTATCTTGGACAACATGAAATTTTACTGGCCATCCTTACACATAAAGTGATAGACCAGTTTATTTGTCTGGTCTGTTTTTTACGTTAAACTTTAACTTTAATGGTCAACCTTAGTGAAAATCTACTGCTTTGGATTGAGATCTTTTGCTAATTACCGCATTGGACACAAAAGGGGATAATTCACATCAAACGACTTAACTTAAAAACTCCAGTGTGCTGAGTGTGAGACCTGAATCCTCCTCATCTGTTTATGTCATACACAGAAACCATAGAAACGGGGACAACACTTCATCCTTAAATTGCATGTACACATTCATTCACATGATTATAAATGAGATAATGCATCCCACTGTTCACTGGAAAGGTTATGAAATAGTGTCTTGATTGTTCTCCAATTGTACGAGCTGCCAAACGGATATTCAAGGCATGATGAACTCCAGCAGATGATCTTTTCCAAGTTTTCCAGTGCTGGCAGGCCAACAGGTTTCAGAGCGCTGAGAGAATAGGAGGTGTGTGTGTGTGTGTGTGTGTATGTATGTGTAAGTGTGTGTATGTGAGTGTGAGTGTGAGTGACCAAATCAGATAAACAATGAGTTTATTGTGGCTCAGACATGTGAAAGATGTCCATTTGTCAAGTATTGTGTTGTGGTCGCTGTGGACTGATATGTGTGTGTTTCTCTGTCCTCTCTGAGGCAGGGCGTCCTTGTCTGAAAGGGTAGGACAGACACAAATAGCTGAAGTGAAATCTATCTATCCACACATCACTGGGAGTTCGACACCATACAGGAAAGTATTGTTTTCAATGGCAGAGACAAAAATGAAAGAGGCTTCAGCGTATGTCATTTATCAGTGCTGTTTGGCGTCACACATGCTTTCTCTTTGTGACAATTAGCATAATAGCAGCTTCCCAGGAGACTTTTACTAAAAAACAATCAATCAGTAATTCAGATCTTATGTCATGATTCACATGGATCACACAAACCGTTAATGCATACTGATATGAAAGCTTAACATTTACAAATGTGTCTTGCAGCTGTTTGGAAACCTCTGTTTTGGCGTTATGCATGCTACACTGAGGAAAATTATTACCAGCTTTTAATCATATTTTAAGCAACCTCAACAGATGAGTGGAAATGTGTTTTTTCCTGCTGTCAGGTCTTAAATGAAACAGAATACCTGAAACAAAGCAGATTACCATAGCAACAATAGCAGTGGTTGATGCCTCATTACAAGAAGCCGCAATGAAATTAACCCAAGGTGAATGTAAGTTATACATGCCATTCCTCATTAGTGGTATTAAAGGAGTGATATTTTGCTTTTTTACTTGAATAATGCATTTTAAAACATTTCCCTGTGGTCTACATCAGTGGTTCCAACCCTGGTCCTCGAGGACCCCATCCTGCATGTTTTAGATGTTTCCCTCTTCCAGCACACCTGACGGTCATTATCAGTCTTCTGCAGAGCTTGATGATA
>JAPQRP010000007.1:5167792-5181304 GCA_037367295.1 Apogon hyalosoma | reverse complement strand
TCTATCTATCTATCTATCTATCTATCTATCTATCTATCTATCTATCTATCTATCTATCTATCTATCTATCCCTTTCTTCAGTTCTCAGTTCCTCGTCACCACCTCTGTGATTCCCAAGGCCAGGCCCACAGTGCTATAAAAGGCTGGTTTGTGTTTGATTACTGATGCAGCACCATGTGAAAGCCTTAATTTTGAACGTCTTGGGGGATTAAACCCGGCAGGATGACAACAAGAGGCTGGTGTGCATGTGTGTCCATGTATGGTGGATTTGTGTATGTGTGTCCAGTGAGGAAGGCAGGCTGAGGTCTGGGTCTCCAGTTAAAGACGGACATATGATTTCAATTAGAGTCCTCCACCTTCTCCTTCTCCTCCTGTCTTCCTTTCTTCCTCTCCACGTCTGTCTACCCTTCTTCGACCATACTGTGGTTATGGGTTGGAGCACCAGAGCTGAAGCTGCAGTCGTCTCCTATCCAGTACTGTATTAATCAGAGTAGGTTTTACTCTGATGAATGAAGCAACTTTGTGCCTCTTGGCTGAATGCACCTCACTTAAACATTACACAGGTTATAGATGCCTGGATGCCAACTGTTTTTTTTTTTTGTCCTTGATTCTTTCTTTCTGTCTTTGGCACAAGAATATCCTCATAAATGGTCGGTCTTCCTGAGCCGTTAGCTATGCTTGGTTACCATTATAAAACAGGTCAGTGAAATCTAATGGCTGGCTGCATTTATGAGTGGTGGACAATGCTGGTTCTCACAAATAGTTACACCCCCCCTTTTTTTTTTTTTCTTTCGATTCTTTTTCCCCTTTCAAAGTTTATTTTCCTCCAAGCCAGTTGCAGTCAAGATCTGGGAGAAAATTAAAGAGTAGCCATTCTCAAGAGAGTGAAATTAGGAAACAGATGATCTCACAGATGGCCTTTTTCAACAAAACTGTCATAGAGTTTCTGTTTGAAATCAACTGAGGCTACTCACATTCATTTTAAAATGTTTTGACTACAATAGGAAAACAAGATAAGGTTACCTGGGGATTTGGGATTCGGGGTGATAACATATAACAGATTAACATGACTGTCACCTTATGTCAGAATCTCCATTTAACCTATATATTGTCCAGACATGAAAGAGTATAGTAAATCATTTTAATGAGACAGTTGGCTTAAAGCTGATTTGTGTAATACAAAGAACTTCAGCCATCATACCTTTAGAGTAACTTGAAAGCACCAATAGTTCCTGAATGTTACTAACATGGCATTTTTATAAGGCGAGGACCAGATGTGCTGCCTAATAAATCTGCCATCCAGTCAAAGCAAGTATCTGTACAACAGGCATGCAAAGCCACAGAGAAGAGAGTGTTACGAGACGAAAGACAAAGTTAAAGGTTGGTGAGGGGGTGGTTCAGCTAAAACAGAAGTAGTCACACCTTATCAATGTGGAGTGGGAGGTTGACAATGGGAGAAAAAGAAGCTCATGATATGTATGATACTTTGCAGGGAAAAAAAACTCTGATGTTTTGTTACACTTGTTTTTTGGATGGTTTCTCTATTTTTCAGGCATACATGGGTTGAGAACAGTGAAAATATGTATCATTCTGCTTCTTCCCTGTGTGATTATTAGTGTCTTAACCCATAAAGACCCAAACCTCCACTGGTGACCAAAACCATCTACTGATCTATAATGTTCAGTAACTTCTGATCCACTAATTTTATCAATACATGTAAATAATTGTTGTAAAATACAGTTTGTCGTCTTTTCATTATCATCAGATATGACCCATTTGGACGTTCAGAGACTCCGTAGTGAATTTGGAAACACCGTCATCTTCTACAACATTGATTCACCAGTAAGGTGAAGGCTTAAGGTTAGGCTTATAACAGAAGAGCTGTAAAACCAACATATACACATTAGACTTCATTTGAAAGGGAACATCATCTACTTTCTATGTTTTACTTGTTACTGAAACACAACTTAAGCTATAGTCCAGTTTAGGAATAAGAAAAGTGGATATTGAAAGGTTAAAACAATTCTGAATAGAAGTAAATCAGTGAATATTGCTGGTTGTGTATTTGTAGAATACTGAAAGGTCTACTACAGAATTATATTTGTTTTTTCCATGAACATATTGTAAAATGATTGTGGGATTTGGGTTTAAAAAGATAAAACTTAATTCTTTCTTTTCTGTCAAGAAAACTGAACATTTTAGTACACATATCCTTAAATATCTCTCATCATACTTTATTGTGTTTAGTAATTACTTGGTCTTTTTCCTTCGTCTTGTTTGTACAGATTAAGATTAGTCATAAATGTGACGTCTTCACTGTCATGCCACTGCAGGAGCATGCAGTGGAACACAATATACTCTCGGGGATTTTCTCCACTTGCTTCCTTTATTCTCTGAATAGAGACATGAATAAGCATGTCTGACAGTGATACAGTTTCTGATTGTTATCTACTGATTTAACCCCTGTCTGAAAATGAGAACTGAAAAATAAATACTCATTAAAGGACATGTACAGGCAGTGATATGTTCTCATGACACTCATCCTACCCATTCTGGGCCCAGTGTCAGGAACTTTAAAAATGTAAGATAAATCAAGGGGGTGAAATTAAAGACAGCAAGAGCTAAAATCAATTAATCTTACTGTAAAGGAACAAGCAGCACCACATCATATATGGCATCAAAAGACAGGAAGAACTAATAGGAATTTTTGCTCGAAGGGAATAAAGAAGATTGTTTCTGCTGTGTGGGTGTGGAGTTTAAGTAGATTGATTGTACTGAGAATTCACACAGATATGACATTTTTTAAAGTAAGTTGGCTCACAGTTCAAGGTGTCTGTTATCCCAGCGGGCATTTTGATTAACAGCCAACAGTGATAAACTAACATCAGTTTAAACAACAACAGTTGGCAGTGGCCAGTGGCTGATTGAGCTTAAAAAAGAATCATCTGAAAGTTGAAATAAAAATCCTCTCTCCTACAGTTTAGACTGGTTAGTTAAATATTTTGCTCCGTATTTATTGATTTATTACTTTTAATTTAATGGTTCAACAATTATCTGGTTTCTAGTAAAAAATAAGAGTATAAGAGTTTCAATGTCATGCTTTTTTGGGATTGGGGCAACAATTATATCAACCAGTCAATCATCTAAAAGCTTTTTCCAGCTCTAGACTACCATTGTTGTACTGGTCATCTAAATACTAAATACTATCACTGGATAAAAAGAAAGATTTAAAAATTAGCTACTATGGTGGTCCAACAGGCATTTTGTGACCCTGTGCAACAGGTTAATGTATGTCTCACATATCTGTAGAATGAATATTGTGTATGTGTATCATGCCGTGGTCTCAGGATGGTTTTGGTGGTTCTGGAGGTCTGACTAAAGGTGTTGAATATATAGCTGTGACTTCATTCAGACACAGATCTAGCCACTTAGCTCCATGCAGTTGGATAGATTTTTTTGTCCTGAGCCCACTGTTTTAAATAATAATAATTTAAAAAAAATAAATAAAAATATAATAAAAAAAAAATCACATGAAACCATTGTATTTTACAATATGTCCCTTTCAAAGCTACCATTGCTTAAACTCCTTAATAATTAAACCAGAAGTATTTCATCAAACTTTATTAAATGCTTCAAATGCAGTATTTTTCATTGAACCTAGACATTGGGGGAGGGTGTCTGATTAAAGTCATATGAGGTCCACCATCTGTGCAAATAGGTCTAAAGATAACAAGTAGGATCTGGTTTGGCCCATTTGGCCCTGTGGTGAGAACCAGGCTTCAGAGTGTCTGGTTTACTGGAGAGGGAGCCACAGAGAACTGGGTGTTTCTGACATCCTACCCAAACAGGGTTTGGCTCTGGGGCTGAAGCCTGAGTGACTCCTCTGCCTGTTCCTCTAAACTTGAACCTTAAATGTCTATCTGCTAGCACTTGGTTCCGTGGGTTTCTGAATTCATCTGTCTTTATTGTCCGAGGTTTTTGGGAGAGTAAAGGGAGAGGGTTTTAAATTTCTTGAAAGTCATCTGTCTTAAATGCAGGAGTCAGGCCAATGACAGGGTCCTCGGAGTTCCTTTCCAAGTTCAAGATGTGGTCTAAAGGAGAGAGGAGGTCTCCAGCACCAGGAAAAGCGATGACCTGTGTGTGTGTCAGCGTGGCTATGTGTGTGTGGTCCAGATGAGGAGTTGGAAGACAGGATGACATCCAGCAGACCCATCTGTTGAAATGACAGGGGTCCTGTTTGGAGAGGCTGTGAACCTCCACCTCATGTGGCTAAAGCACTTTAAACAAGCCCAAAACACACATCTCATTCCAGTGGCTGCAACAGTTTGACTCTAGAGAATGACTTGTGCCTCTTTTCCATCCCACTGCATTGCCTAACTTGTAAACAAGACACTTCATTTCAGCTGAAATGTTTATAGTTTAAAGTTATGATAATGTTCAGCCATGTTTGGTCGCTCAAAACTGCTGATTATCTTTAAAATTCAAAGCACTAAAACACTATCAGAGGTGGTGACATCATGTAATAAACCTTCATCTGTAAAGCTCAGTCTCAGCTGAGCCAGGCTGGCAGTCAGCTTTATCTGCAGTGCGCTGATAGCTCTGTCTGCAGGAGTAAATACTAAGAGGCTCTGTGACATCACTGCGGTGTTGGTGCAAATGCATGAAAAGGGCGTAGACCTCAGCATAAACACACTCACTCTAAGTATACAGTGGTTTAAATGTAGGTGTCTGAGCATCTGTCCTGCATTAACCCCCACAGAAGACTGACGATGTGGCAGGAATGCATAAAGCCTGCTGCAGCACGTCAAAAATACAATAATTTCATATTTTTCCATATCTTAGCTTTGTCAGCGACTTTAAAGTATTTGGTTTACAAAAGAATAAGTATGAAAGAAAAACACACTTTTCAGTATTTACACCAGGCAAGTAATTTGTTTTGACAGAAACATCTGCAGGAAATCTAATGCAAACTCCTTCTTAATAGGCCTTACTATTAAAGAGGGAAAAGCAGAAATGAAGTGGAAAAAGCTTTGCTCTTAAGCCTCACTGCTACAAAGCCTCACTGGGTAAAAACCACCCTTTTTTGCCTTTGAAGAATTGTGGTTTTCTATCCAGAACACCACTGGGCTTGCTGTTCTCTTTTCACTCTCATTTCCAAACATGACGGTACATCCAATAATGACTCCATTACCGATGTTCTCCTTAAATGAGATGAGTAATTTTCTTTTTAATGAAACATACCCTTTCTTTTTTACTAGTACATCAGTTTTCTTGTATATTTCACCATCTTGTTTACATCCTGTGGCTGAAGTACATCCCACTTTTCTGTTGTAGAACTTCCGTCCCATCACCAGTGGATACACAGGTTACAGCCGTAAACCCTCGTACACTCCAGAGCCTCCGTCACCACAAACTCCACAGCCCACTCACTTGAACAACGGACACCCCAAGCCCAACAACAGCCACAGCTATGGGTATGGAAATGGCACCGGACACAATAACCAGTACAACAACCCTGCAGGACTTTACTCACACAACGGCAGCAACGGAGACAGATGTCTGCCAAGCAAGATGGGAGGCCTCAGCCTCAGTGCCACACACAGGTGAGAGGACCAGGGTTGTGCTGCATGTAGATGCACACATGGAACAACTATGGAGCCCACAGTATGGAGACAGGCTCCATACCAGTAAAACAAAAACAATGAAAAAAGTAAAATTACATTATGAAAATGTTTACATCTACAAAATTACCTTAAAAATCTGAATAACATGAACAATCTCAAATGTTACACCTCAGTTTATCATTTACACATGCACATTACAATTTACAGATTACAGTAGATCTACAAATCCACAAAACATATAAAACATAACAGAATAATTCCACTTACTTCTCTGAAGACATTGAAGGCTGTTCATATTTGTTCAGGTTATTCAAATTTTATGTAAAAAAAATAAATAAATGAATAAAAACTGGTGACATGTCCAGGGTGTACCCCGCCTTCGTCCATAAGTAGCTGGGATAGGCTCCAGCGACCACATTGGCGCCTTTTGAGGATAAGGTAGGTTCGGGAAATGAATGAATGAAAAAAACAAAACAAAAAAAAAGTAGTTTGAAAAAGTAAACATTTTCATGTAATGTAACTTTTTTACCCTTAAAGAAAGAGAAAAAATGAGGTTGTCATTTTTTATAGGTTATTTTGATAATATTTTACTGGTCCAATCCACTTTAGATCATATTGGTCTGAATGTGGAACCCGAACTGAAAGGATTTTAACATCATTAATTGTTAATATCTTCAGTGTAATTTTTGCATTTCAAAGGGGCCAGATTTGCCCCTTTGTTGGGCCAGTTTTGACCCATGGGCTGTATGTTTGACGTCTGCGCTCTAATAAGTGTAATAGTTGTCCATTTGTGAAAAATTTCTGTTAATAAGATTTTAGTACTAAAAGATGGTTTTGACTACAGGTGGAAATTAGCTTCAGCTATAACCTGGCACCAACATCTTTCCTCTTGACTCTGTCTATAGGTCATTGTATTGTCGTGCTCCCTGTTCAAATAAAATCATTCCATACATCCCACACGGGCATTGCTTGACAGCTGAGATTGACAGCTCGTTAGGTTTTTGGACTTTCTGAGCTTCTGTTTGTTGAATAAAAGCTTTTTTTTTTTTTTTACAGAAAGCTGGTTGTTATATTATGTTACATTAACAAGACTGAAAGGGTTTGGTTTTGCCAATATTTCTTAAAATGTATAATTAGGTAGTAACTAACTACTTTAGGTCATGTTAGCTTTATTCATGCTATGGTCTATCAGCTAACCTGCCACTGCGTGTGTTATGCAAAACTGCCATTAATGTCAAAACAACAAGTGCATGTTGACATTTAGTAAGAGGCTTAAATTACTTGTCAAAGATAAACATAATATTTGGTAGTTTAGCCTGGCCAGTGTTTTCATTCTGTTAGTATTAGTGTTAGCTTGAGGAGTTTTGTTCCCTCTGCCTCAGATCTACCCTCTCAACCAAATGCAGTCACACGTGGCACTAAAAAGGCAAGGTGGCAGCAGCTGTACTTGAGGTTTCACAACAGATATCACCCACAAAGAAGTGGGTATATATCACAGACGCTCTGTTCACTTCTTTTACAGAGTTTATGGGTTAGACATATTGTTACTAGTTGTTACCAGATAGACTGGATTTAGTGCATTCTGGGTATTGTATATTATTAGATTGTTGTTTTTATTAATGATTAGAAAACAAATCTTATTTCTGCAATTAATGATTTTAAAAGAAATTGCTAAAACATGTCAGTTTTCAAAATACAGTTTCCTGCATTTTCAGACTGATCCACCAGACTGGTAGCAATAAGAATAAGTCTCCAATGACCATGAGGCCATGAGCTATTGTGAAGGCGCTGTGTCTGGTGTCGTCTTCATTGTCATCATCTTCGTTAGCAATTTCTTCAAACATCTTCTCTCACAAAAATACCGGTTGGATTCATTTCACATTTTTTATGCAGCACCCTCGGGACAATGTCTACAAAGTTTATTCACATTTTTGAGAAATTTTGATTTGTGAATTTTTGACGATTTTTTTAAATATTAAAAATGTGCCTTTACTTATAATGGTTAGAGATATCAATAGTTACCATTGAGCACTGATAGGAAGTCATATATGGACTTCAATTTAATTAGTTGAGTTCTCCTCCAGTGAAAGTACCACCCACTTCTATTGGGAGGTTGATCTCCTGCATCAAGACCACAGGACTCTAACATAGAACAGAACCTGACAACCTCACAAATTCACCTTGTTACTGGTTCTTGATAGAACATGCCAGTGAGATACAGGGATATTGGTGCTATTTTTGAAAGCCCCACCTGGTTTTATGTAAAAAAGGCACCTACAGTGTATTTTAATAGTTTATATCTGTACATGTAAATATTTTATGCTTGATGAAGACACTAACAGACAGAACCTCACACACAGACACACTGAGGATCTCTGTAACACACCTGCGCAGATGGCCATGCGGTCTGGAAAAGCTATTTGTTGTTGTGTATCCCCTCAAGCGGGTAATAAATGTGTTTAGTCTCCCTGTGTACATCCTCTCCAGCACTCCCAAAGTTCCTCTGGACTCAACTGTTAATCCTTGCGGGGGCCACACACACAATTATAGACACACAAAGACACAGTTTTAACACTGCTTGTTGCCCACTGTCACTCACTTTCCCTTAAACACTCCATTTCACAATGTCTATCTCTGTCAGTTTGGCTTTCACTGGCTCTGGCTTTCTCTCTTCTAGACCGATATTCTCCATGCTCACTCAGATTCAGGCTGAAGTGAAGCCTCCTGAAGGGGAATCTGGAGACAAACATACAGTTTAGTGGGACATGGTCTGAACACATCTGTCAGCAGCCCTGCTCATCTCCCAGAGGTTTAAATGAAGTAAATGAGCAGGATCCTTCCTGTTAGGTCAGGGAATAACTTGATGGATGGATGAACATGCACAACTGCAGTGATTACGACTCTCATTCAAGTGGAAGCACATGTTTTCTGTATTTTTTTCTAACTCTTGTGTGTCTTAAAAAGGGAAACTAAACAAAGAGATGCTCTCTGTATAATGTAAAGTGTAGACAACAAAATGGTCTTCAGATTTTGTTTGTTTTCTGCCCAGTTATGTTTCTAGCAAGTTTTCTTTCTTTTGTGTTCTTGGTGGTCTGGCCACGCTCATCTGTGCTCGTATCTTTTGTTTAGACTACTTCAGCTGCTTTCATTCCCCCGTTTGGTCAAATGTCACATCATGACAGCACCTGGTGAACAGAAACAGCACAGAGGCACAGATACCAGAAAAATAACATTACCCCTATGTTTGTACATTTATACTAACTCTATCACAAGTAACTTTTTATTGATTTTATTTTTTTACTAAACTATAATCAGACTTTGTTGCACTAAGGCTATGTCTGGTCTACCCTTTTTTTTTCCAGCCCAGAGCCGCCTGTACACTCCCCTGGAGGCCGTAACGGGTTCGACCCACAGTCAGACGTCTACAGGATGCTGCAGGACTATGAGGAGCCGGTCTCTGAACCCAAACAGTCTGGTTCCTTCAAATACCTTCAGGGAATCCTGGAGGCTGAGGATGGAGGTAGGGAGTTCTGCACAGATGTTTACATGTGAAAAACATGACAAGAATGAGAAAACAGCCTTTACTTTCCTACTTTTACACTCATTGTACTTTGACATTGAAAACAAACATTAGTCTGTTTAATATTGTCACCTTCTGAAAATAATTGCCTAAGTCAGTTTTTGACACATTTTTTTTTTTTTTTCTGAAGATACTCAATTTCTCATGAATTTTTTTTTGTGTTTCCTGAAAAATACAACTACTATTACTTGGGCAATTATTTTAGGAAAGGTGACATATGGTATGATGGCAAAGACTAAAGCAAGGAAAGGTTATATTTTTGAGTTGTTTTCATTGTTTTGTTTTTTTTTTTTAGATTATTATGTCAATTGTTTGGTCTATGAAATGTGAGAAAACACTAAGAGAAGTGTGTCCCAAAGCCCAAGGCTGCATTCTCAAATGTCTTCTTTGGTTGACAAGCCAAATAAATGATTGTCAGCGAGGACATTCACAGAGACAGAACCAGATACTTTTTAACTTTATTTTCTTAAAAAAAATTGCTCAAAGCGATAATCAATTTTCAAAATAGTTGATTAAGTTAATCGTTGGCCTCTAAATGATTAGTAGGTTCATTGCTACCGTTCCACATTGCCTTACAATACAATCACATGAAAAAATAAGGGTCAACATCCAGAAAAAATTCTTAGACCATTTTGTCAAAAATTCTGAAAGCTTACTTTGCTGCCTTCACTGTCAGCATATTGTGAAATAACAAACACTGTTGACCTGGAATAAACTGGTACACAGTCACAGCATAGAAGCACCTGCATCTGTGTAATTCCCCACAGTTGTACTGTAAATACAGTTTGTTTGTACACATATGATTGCAAAGTAAATAGTTCCCCTTCTGTGATTCAAGCCAAAGGAACATCTTGCTTTGTTCAAACCTACTATGCCTCTCTGTTTTAAGCTTCTCTCCCTCTCTCTCAGTGGAATAGTTTTCCTTTTATAGAAGGACAGAGACAGTGGGGATAGCGTATGGAGAGGGAAGTGAATGCAGCACATAGGAAGAAAACTAGAGACTGAGGCAGCAGGAGGAGAAAGATGAAGAGCTTTAAATAGCTCACACACAGATGAACAGGGGAGGGAAGTTTTGGTAAGACAATTTACTGCAAAAACAACTTCACAGAGAACAATAAAGTGAGAAATATGGTTTTCCTGTCTGCCTTCTGACCGCTCAGCATTCCTGCTTTTGAGGAGGAGTCATGTGATGCTGACAGCAGCAGAGGAGGGCAGCGGGGATAATCCTCAGAACTAAAACCTCCTTTTTCAGGTTTCATGTTTGCCACTATAACAGGACAAAAGTTGTGAAAGTCATAACTATAATTCGTGTGTTCAGGCAGATATAGGCTGAGAGAAGTAGGCTTATGACCTGTTAGCAGGGATAGTCAGTGATTAATGTTTAAGTAGGAATTCTTTGGAATGAAAGTCCTTAAACCTTATTATGAAAGTGGAAGAATATGGCCAGAGTAAAACCAAGAATCTGTAGGGTCAGTCAGCATATATACATTCTATAAGCTTTACATTTCAACTGTGTAAGTGCAGTGAAGAAGCAGGAAGACATGCAGCATTAACTTAAAAAAATGAACCCTTTAAGCACCAAAGTTGCAATATCGTGACAGGAAACATACCAGAATGAAACAGACAGCTTTTGGAAATCTTAACATCAAAATGGAAATTTTTTTGAAAAAACAAATATCTCTGGGGCTTAAAGGGTTAATTTAAGTTTTATCGTATTAGATTACATTACATTACATTAGATGAGACCTAATTGATCCCACAATGGGGAAATTCACTGGTTAAGGCAGCAACAGCATAAAGTGCAAGAAAAAAAGTGCATGTTTAAAGATAGTGCAAAAAACAAACTATATAAACAGTAATTACAGTATTAAGTTATAAAATACTGTAGACTATATACATATTGACAAAAGAGCACAGAAAGTACAGATGATTATCTTATATTTTCAGCCCACTTAAAGCTAAAAGAAGTCACATTTCAATATTAAAAAAAATATCTAAGACCAATTTGCCCATATTATATACTTTGGTTATTCGCGTGCTTGCATTATATCAGATATTTCCAATAATGTTCTGAGCCCTCCAGTACTTTTATATGCACTTGTATTCAGGCATCCATCACTGACATCATAACACAAGTACAAAGGAACATTAAGTACACACACTGCATATTTTACAATTATTTGCATACCATTTTTGCAACACAGTAATCCAGTGTAAAGCTAATTTACTTATATATTTTATGTTCAACAATGTGCATCCAGTCATAATCCAAGCTACCAAGTAAATGTTTACAGCAAAGTAATTTTAATTGCAAATGTTCCATTAGATAAGTTGACTCATTCGACACTAACTTTGCATGTAATATTATTAGCATCTATTTCAAATGTATTTTAGCATGCAATGACATGACTTGAATACATGTGACTAAGTGTAGTTAAAATAAAGCCTTTTCAATATTTACACCAGCCTTTAATGAATTAAACATTTATGGAACACCTACGATATCATAAAGCTACACTATTTGTTGTTATTTTAATTGAGAGGCTCCTAGTGGCAGAAACTACAAACTGCATAGAGTGTATTAAGTAATAACGAAGATGTTCATTAGAATAAAATGAATGGGAATCGGATTGACACATAGGAATGAAAATGTCTCAGTACTCATTGATTTACCCCCAGAGCTGGATGCTCCTGCTTTGTGGCTTGGAATTCAGCCAAGTTGTCTTTTTCATTAAGCAACTTCAATATCACTTATAGGTTTTTAAAGCAAAAAAACAAAAAAAAAAAAAAAAAAAAAGAAAAAGAGGAGCCCTAAAGAGGAACAGCCCCACAGAAGGTGATGACAAATCAACCAGGTTGGAGAGGGAGAATGTAGCACTGCTGATGGATTTAAGAGATTAAAGGGGGAGCCGATGTGTTCTTTCAGTGGGTTTTCAGTGTGATAGACTGTCAGGCTGACTGACAGACTAACCCCTCGAAAAAACAGGAAGACACCTCAGGTTTACGTAGGGATCATATTAAATGCGACCTGTCTCTGTGTTGACGTCTAGCGGTGTCATTTAATCAGGGTGAGAGTGGGAATTCCTTCCTCAGCTGTTGCTAAAGCCAGTAAAACTCAACATAAAACACATAAAATCATTAATAAAACCGCAACCAGTACTTAAGGTTAAAGTCCAATCACACTGTTATTTAATGCATACCTTGCTGTCAGGCTTTTAAAATCACCACAGTTGGTCTCTTTTGAAGGTGCAGACCCCTATAGAGACCATGTTGACTTTCAGGGGCTTTAAAGTTAAAGCAAACAAGAGTGTCAGTTTACCCAGAATTCCATAGGAGGATCACAGTCTGAATAGTGAAGGGTGGAGTGACTTAAATACTAGTGTTGAGTGGATGTTTAGGAGCATTTTCACAGCTGGATACATGATAGAAAGGTACTTAAAAAAACAGTTGGTATTGGTTAACTCATTACAGTTTGCTGATAAATCACATACCTTCTGTACAAGAAACACACATTTAAATTTCAGTCAGCAAAACAGTTTAGGACATAAAGAGCCGGGCTTTCCCTGCACAGGAGATTTGATCCTTCACACTGAAAGAAGAGACTATTTTAGGACATATCTGTACTCACATTCAGATAACACATAAAGAAGCCAGAGCTGACAGCCTTTTAGCTATAATAGCATAAGGATTGGAAACAGAAAAATAGCCAGATTATATCAATCTGATTCTATTTATATAACGTCACATCTTAACAAAAGTTACCTCATAACACTTTACATTTAGAGCTGGTCAAACCAGACTCTTAAGCCAATTCACAGACACCAACAGAATCTTTCAGGAACAAACACTTGGCGACAGTGGTGGAAAAACTTCCTTTTAACAGGCACAAACCTGGAGCAGACCCCTGGTCTGGGTTACTTTTTCCGCTTATTTTTTATACATTACACTTAATATGATGTAAAAACTAAGAAACTAACTACTTCACGTAGCAACATATTATATATACAGACATCACAATTGTGTATTTATTCTCGAGGAAGCTAATGTGTTTTACAAAATATTGAAATATGCCATTCAATGACCAAACATTTGTGCTTTCCATCTATGTCAGCATCTGTATTATAGTGTAAAAGTCTGTTTTGTCCCAGGAGCTAATGCTGACATCAGCTAACTCAGTTGTCACTGTTACCCTAATCCCAACACGATCTATGCTACAATATATACAGTCGCAGAAAAAAATTATTAGACCATCAAAAGTCATCAGAAACAATGGTTATGCAATCAAGTACTAACTCCTGTGTGTATCAT
>JAPQRP010000007.1:5138202-5166884 GCA_037367295.1 Apogon hyalosoma | reverse complement strand
CATTATATTTGTCCAAACAAATGTACCTTTAGTTGGACCAGGCATTAAAATGAACAAGAAATTGAAGAAAACAAGGGCGATCTAATAATTGTTTCCACGACTGTATATGAGCCTGATCACTGATTTCTATGTGGAGTACATGGGTTAGTTTTTTTTTTTTAGTAAAATCCAGTCCTTTCTTCAACGTCTTGACAGAGAAAACAGTTTGCTCCATTAGCTACAGTTATACAGCTATAGTTATCTTAGACGCAGAGAAAGCTAACATCAACAAATGATTGGCTTCCAGCACAATACACACTCACAAACTTCATAAAAGTGCACAAGAATGAGCAAATTTATCATAATGAACTGTGAAGCACTGAAAATGTAAGGACAGTAGACACAGGAGGCATGATGGGAGTGTATGGATTCTCAAGTAGAGAAATAAACAGAATACCACTGACCTCCATGAAGCCCCCCCCTCCATTTCCCATCTCCTCAGGGTTGTTTTTCTACAGCAAATTTAGAAAAAATACCTTTCGATGTTTTGCACTGAATGAGTGTGCTGTGGGTTGTTTATTCCCATCAGCTAGCAAGAGATATTTTTTTAGCAGACAGCTGTCGTCACAACATGATGAACGTTTGCCACAAAACCCTGTTGCAGTGCATAGAAGGCGCTCTGGAGGGAAGCAGGCTGTTCCCTCACAGCGAACTAAGACATCCATCAGTATCACAGCTCCACACAGAGAAGGAAATGTTATACTTTCACAGTATAACACTTGTCTGATTATTGATTACCTGCTGGATCGTAACATGTAAACTTGGAATGTCCAAATGCAGTTAGATCTGTTATATTGTCATGAGAACCATATGTGGAGTGAAATGGGTTTTTTCAACAAAACTAACACTGAATTTAATTGAAACAGTGTGATTTGACCACAGCTTAGATAAGAGAAGTGAGGCTGATAAGCATTTTAATGATTTAATGTTATGCTTCTCTTTAAATACACCGTAGACTAATTCAATTCTGTATGTTAAGAGAGCTTTTCACTTAATTATCAGCCCATTTTTGAAGCCATACAAGCAAGAATAAAGTAACACAGAAGGATTTGACAAAAATATTTGATTTGATGCCTATTTAGTGTAATTCATTCATCATTTACCAAATGTTTCCACTGTATTTGTGGTTCCAGATTAGACATTTGTCTTTCCATTACATGTCAGATGAACATTCTGACTACTTTTCACAACTTTTTTGTCACACTGTCTTGATAAAACTCTTCATAAACAATTATTGCAGCTGTTTATTTATGTTTCCACATTGTGATCCCCTTAGCCTTCAATTCCCTGACGCTGCATTTGTGTTAGCATGAAGCACTAGTGTGTTTTTGCAAAAATGTCACTGTACGTCTGGTTGATATTAGTCACAGATTAAGACACCCATTGTTTCGAGAATGAGATATGTGGCCAAGTTGTCACTGTCTGTCAAGGGCATTGCTTTGTTTGTCTGCATTTGGCAACAAAACACACAGGGCTTAAGTAGCCTGGCTTTTGGAAAGTTTAGACACAAGGCTAAACAAACAGTCATTAATTCAGCTTTCTGTTTCTGAATGTGGTCTGATTGAAGACTTAATAGTCAATCCTTTCCTGTGTGGAAAAATGACAAGGGCTGCACGTAAAAGGGTTTACATTAGAAACCGACGTCAGGAAGCAGAGACATTAATCCCAGAAATAACACAGTCAGCCAATGTCAGCTGTGAAATAGACCGTAGAGAAGTCAGGGTCTGACTGCAGGTGGTAGCACAGGACAGTCACATGACAGATACTCAAGGTAACTGGACTGTGGCTCTGTTGGCCTTATTATTATTATTATTAACTCTGCAGTTCAGGGCTGTGCTACACTGATAAGGTCTGGAGCAGGAATCCACTTTAAAGTTTGCCTTTTTTCTTGTATTGTAGTCAAGCACAAATAACTTCATGATGGTTGTGGTTGATCACTGTTAAAAAGGCTGTTTGTTGATCCATGCACTGAATAATTAATGTCAGACAAACAGGTAAACTAAAAGATTCAATGTAACACATTAATTTCCCTTAGTTTTTAAGTGTTTGTTGTCCTTTGTTTTGTCTGTTTAGTTATTTATTCATTGTTTCCTATCCTTATTGTTTCTTTTACCTACACTTCTTAGCCTTAATGCCGCTTACTTTCACTGTTTTTTTTTTTCCTTATCTTGATTAGGAGGAAAGAGACTTTCAGTCTTGTTATTTAATGATGATGATAATTATTACTGTGTGATTTTTTTGTAATTATTTACTCCTTTTCCTATTTTCTTTTTTGTCCTTGTGATAAAAAAATGGTCATAATAGAAACAAACTGTATTATACAATGAAAACTTAAATAAAACAGTAGGAATGCTAATCTAAAAGAATATAGAGGCAGAATAATGTTTCGTTTTGAAAGTAGATATAATGTTTTCCCTGTAAATAGACAGATGAGAGACAGGATAAATATCATCACATTTGTCTGGACAGTTTTCATAGATGGTTTGTGATTTTATGATGTTATGGCTCTAGTCTGAGTCTGACTCAGGCTGACTGATGCATTTGTACAAGGAAATGGGACCACAGACACTTGAATAAAGGACAAAAGAAGGACAGGGAGGATTACAGGGGTCAGTTAGAGGAATGGAGAAAGGAAGCTGAAGAAAAAAGCTTTTTACAGGAAGATATCATTACAACATAAATCACTCAACCTTAGTAACTTATCTGTGAACAACAAAAACATCCACCTGACTAGTTTAAACATGTCGTGTTGCACTTTTATGTTGCATGATGCTGGGTCGTATTTTGTCAAATATGGAAGGAAAAGCATAAACCTCTTGTTGACAAATGCATGTCATAATGACGAGGCTGAGGAACAGAATAAGTGTCAACATCCTGTTTGTGAAAGCAACAAGGCTGAGCAGAAATGTGGATTTTACATTTATTGGCATTATTATTAACACCAGGACATGATAGAGGCCACTGGCAAGTATGAGTGTGGACCAGCACAGAAGTTGGCTGCTGTTTTTACTGAAATTAAAAAAAAAAAAAAAGATGAAAAAAGATGGCAAAGCTTTCAGTGTTAGTCTTGACATTATGATGTTTTTCCACTTCAGTAATAAACTGGACCATAAAGAGGAAATAAGGGAACAAGGTGCAACAAAGATGATCCAAACTGGGTGTCAACATTGTAGTTCACAGTCAATATGTAACAATGTAAATATGGAAATAATATTTAATTTTAATTCTAATTCTCTACTTATATAAATATTTATATAAATACCAAATTTAGTATTTTTCTCTTTACATTTAATTTTTCACTTCTTTGTGGTTTTTATACCTGTTTTTTTCTCTGCACTTGCTTGTTGTATGTTGCTGCTGTTAACTGTAAATTCCCCACTGTGGGATAAATAAAGTGTTATCTTATCTTATCTTATCTTATCTTGTCTTGTCTTGTCTTGTCTTGTCTTATCTTTCTTATCACTGCTTTTGTATGTTCTTTTTTATATGCAGATGTTGACAGGCTAATGGCAAAAGGATTTACAACAAACCAGTACAAAAAATTAACATCCATACATTTATATTATATTTAATCTGTATGACACTAACTTGTACACCTAACTTCAAAATAATATTTTGGTGATTTTTGTGATAATATGTTTAATTTTAGAATACAGTTCAAGTATGTTGTTAATACATTTGAAAAGTGAATTAACTGAAATAGATTTAAAGTGGTTTCAACACAGGACTCATGGCCAGATGGTTTCATGTGATGTTTTAACACAGAAGTCGTATATTTTCAAACTTTTTTGACCAACCGACAGCTATCAAATAGAAGATATAAGCACCATGTTTCTGACCTTGAAAACATACACAAAACACACACAAATAACACACAAAACATCTTAATAGTATGCATCCAAATGGACTCCTCTCTCTGGTGTTTACCTCAGGTTTTTCTTACTTACAGTCATTGTTTATTTTCTGATGAACAAGAGCATCAGTAGAAATAATAAAGATTAAAGTGACATTCATCCTAAATAATTTGTCCTTCAGAAATGATCCAGACAGGTGTGCAAGCATTCATAAGAAAACACAGAATCACTTTTTTTTAAATAAATTGCAGAGTAAATTCATGGACTAAGTGTCTTTTAGTAGGATTTTGTTATATGGATGTTATAACTGTGCCTCATGTGACTACCTGGTACATGCCCTTATGGACAGAAATGCAGCACACATCTGTGAGAAATAGCTCACTGGGATATAAAAACTGGCCCCTGGAGTCTCCTTCAGAGGTATTTTGGGAAATGTTAATCTATCTTTGTACGATTTGCCAGTTTATAGAAGCTGACAACCACTACCTGGAATTCAAAGGGCTTCCTGTGAAGAGTGGAAAGACACACTGTCACAAACAACCAAGATTTTCCCCTGAAATTTCACGATTTCTTTGAAACAGCTGACCCTTTGCTCACGCACACACACACACACACACACACATAGAAGCACATTAATATTTCTTAGGGCTCAGAGAGGCCCACTGAGAAGCTGTTCACATTATGTTAACACTCTAAAATCATGGATTTGTGAGGTTATCAACTTCACATTTTGTTTTCAGGATCTGGTCTCTGAATGGATGTTTTATGGAAAAGGTTCCATAGCACTGATGTTTATTCTGTGGTTATTTTGTTATTTCTAGGTATGTCTCCAACAGAGAGAATGAGAAATTTAAAGTCCCCGGTCAGGTCTCCAATCCCCAAGCTGGGAAGCCCCATCCCCAGCCCCATGTCTGGTCTTCAGAAGCTACCCCAGTGCACACGCTGCTGTAATGGCATTGTGTAAGTATTGTACTAATTCACACTGAAAGCTGTAATATAAGGCTGGGCAGTTTGGTGACAAGGACGTGTTGGAATTATTGTGAACAATTTATCAATTGCAGTTTGAATCTGCTTTCATAATTATTAAAGAAAATGCAGATTAATCCTTTATGCGCCAGTTTTAAAAAAAATAATTTTAATATCAGGAATTCAAAAAACTGTTGCTTGAAAGTGGTTTAAGTCATACAGTAAATGAGAAAAATGTTGGATATGACCCAAAGTTTAGGATGGGAGTAAAAGTACTCATCTAATTTGCATATTGTGATGTCACAGGGTGGCAGCCATATTGGACTGTGTAACTTTTAGTAAAACTGAACTTTGCACATATTTATATAGAAGGTGTGTGTGTGTGCGTGTGTGCATGCGTGTGTATGTTTTGTTTGTTTTTTTGTCATCTTAACCTTAAAGTAAATGAAGTAGAACATTAGTAGAAAGTAAAATGGAGTAAGTTTTAGCTTTTTAGCTGAAACTAAAGCTTTCATCTCTGGGACAGTTACATGTCACCCCTCATGTAATCTGGATTTTTACATTCATACATACAGACATACATTTCATATTACCTGTGTATTTACATAATAGAAAGTGGGGCGGCCGTGGCTCAGGAGGTAGAGCAGGTCGTCCAATAACCGAAGGGATGGCGGTTCCAATCCCGCTCTGTCCTAGTCGTGTGCTGTTGTCTTGGCAAGACACTTTGCCTCCAGCCACTCACACTGGTCTTTGGTGGTGGTCGGAGGGGCCTTTGGTGCACACCAGAGAGTGAATTAATAATGGATCCATCATTAATGTGTTAATAGATAAGCATATAAATCTAATCCATTATTATAGAGAATGATGTACAAGTTCAGAGAAATTTGTGTTGTAATGGCCCAGTTCATGTGGACCTGGCATCATATCCATGTTACTTACAGTTTAATATACACTAAGCAGAATACAAATGAAACATATCACATAAGCATCATTTCACATTATGAATCACATCAGATAGATTTTCATTGGATATGATGGTGAAAATAAGAGCAATGTCATTAATGTGTGATTGAAAGACTCCCAGAGACTGGAATTATATACTCAGATACACAAGTATGTCATTTAATAAGGTTTATGTTAGATTTGCATGTGCATATGAATTTTGTGTTGGAGTCTGTATTGTGTTGGATGTGGTTTTGATGTAGCTTTAATACTGGAGCAGAAAAAGGCAGTGATGAACTTGAATGTAAGGAAAAATCAGTATACTGTGACTGTTACTGTGACCGAGCCTGACCAGTGCCAGCACAAGGCAGACTCCTGAATAAAGTACATGCCAGCACATGAGCGTGTTCAGACCTTCCACAGTGCACCTTTAATTGATCAGAAACCACATATAACAAGGCTGTAATTAATTTTTGGGTCTTGGACTAATATTATAAACAGACACCCTACATGATATCCACAATGTTTATTTTATACACAGAATGAAAAAGGACAATTATTCTTTTGTAATGCAGAATATGCAATTTAATATAAGAATGTGGGTACAAAAACATATAATCTAACGTCATAAAGTTAATGGTTAATGTGGTCTGTGATTACAGCCTACCAAAAATAGGGTGAGTGTAAAATTTGAAATATAAGTGATTTATTCCTAGGTGTGCTGTGAAAACTTACTTAATCACCATCTGGAAATGGTATTTCATGGTCTCGCTTTATCGCTGTGCCTGTGGTCGTTAAGATTAAACATCTGAACTGTCTGAGGTGAGTCAAGGCCTTTCCTGACTCCATAACAAAGAGGTTAACTCACAGAGGTCGACCTGCACCAACAGGCCTCCTGAAAGCACTCAGGAAAATCCATCCCCGTTCGTCATTTTAATGATTAAACCATCCGCCACACCCTCCTCACGCACACATTACCTTCACACATTGGCAGAGGTGCGTTTGCACAAACATACACCAAACACATGCACTCGCACTTAACACCAAGGAAACCACATGCACCGGTAATCCCCCCCTCTATAAAAGCAGCTGCAGGTAAGTAGTGATGTCATGGACTCTTGCTTTTTCATTAACAAGAGAGCATTGTGGGAGCTCATGGGGCACAATAAGGCTGTTATGACCTCGAAGCATTTAACAGGATTTTCAAACAAGTATAGAGCAGTGTGTCAAGAGTTTATCCAGCAAGTCGTGTGGTTAGATGGTAAAAGCGTTTAAAAAAAAAAAAAAAGGGCAGGCTTATGACTCAGTGGTAGCTGGCCTAAATTCCCACTCCAGAAAGGAAAATCTTATTGGGAAATGAATGAGCAACGCCCTCAACAACTGCTGCCACTGTGGCTGTGTGAAGCAATGAACTTTGAAATACACCAGTGTTGATCAGTGGCCAGCAGAATAAACAGACTGTTTACCATTCAGCTCTGTGGTGTGTGTCTAATGGTGTGTGTTTCACCTGCAAATATAGTCTTGTAAAACAACAGACTCTACTTCATAAATTAGAATACTGCTTGCCTACATAGCTGTAAGCAAATAAGGAAAGATAATTTACAATTTGCATAGATAATAAAAGGTTTAGTAAACAGTTAGTCTTTATGTATCATGATTTAGTTCCTTTTAAAGCCTCCTGTTCAAAGCCATATCCTTATCTGTAGTGGCACCTCCCTATGTTCAGCCTGCAGTTGGCTGTTTAAGGCTTTACAGTTTGCTTTGCTTACATTATTTTCATATCATGCATCATGTATTTATCTTCATGATGAGTGGTTCCATTAAAGGGCATGGCTTTTTCTTGCTACCGTAATTTAAAGGCATGGTTTCGACTATTTAGAGGGGCTGTATGAGGGGCTGGTCCACAGCTAGTGGATTAGAATTTGTATCAGGAGACAGGAGTACGGGCAGGGCACTGCTGTGGACCGGCAGAAAACTGATTTGTAGACATCGGAAGAAAAGGCATAATGGAAAAATAAAAAGCCTTTGCCACCATGATTTCACATGTTCCTTTTCTGCCAGTGAACTGAAGTGTCAGTGTGCACTTTGGAGACACCTTTGATAAAAATAACACCACAAACGACATCAGGATCAGTTAGTCCACATGTTGAAACACCAAGTTATACAATAACAAAATCAAATTAACCTCGGCAGCACTTTGGTGATCTGGTGAGTTTCAGGGCTCCAATTTTCAAATTATTTAATATGACTTACACTTACACTGAGACTGCTAGTTTTTCCTGATCCTCTCCATCCACAGCAGTTCACTGTTTAATACTGTATTAGGGATGAGAATTGATAAGAATTTATTGACTCCGATTCCATTATTGATATCCCTTATGGATTTGAGTCGAGTGGATAAGGGAATGAGCTATAGTTCAAATGGCTTTGTTTGCATTCACTCTTTAATATCAAATATAAACTTACATTTTGCATTCAATTTGAAAAACAACTCAGGCAGGGTTATGGCAGAGGTAGGTAAAGGGGTGTGAGGCCTACCTCCTGCAGCCTCTGCGCCACATCATCATCTAAATGAAATAATAGGACACAGAGATTATTGATAAACATAGTGAAAACAGGCTGACAGTGTAATGGTGCTAACACTAACAGCACTAATATAGAACCTGGAGGAGTTAAATGTTACCGGCTGTGACAGAGGACGCCCTGCTGTACTCTGTGCCTCGAGAGTCACCGCCCCCTTCACTAAGCAGCCAATCAAATACATTACATTCATGCATTTTAATTTCACGCTGTGGTTAAATGTTTCTACATGTTGGACATATTTCCTCCTTTGTCATAACAGAAGTTCTGTAACTGTCGCAAATGTCCTTAGTGTCATCTTTACTGGTGAAATCCAACCATACTTTAGAACAAACTGAACCAAAATACAGAATAAAGTGTGACGCATTTGACATTATGATGTTGTAAAACTGATACGTGGAATTGTTAATCAAGCAGACGAATCGGTTCCAACGAATTGATCCACCGGGACCCAGTTCTTTACAATAACTGGTTCTTGATTTCCCCATGAATATCACCATGAATTCAGTGTTGTTATGTTGTGTTGTTATATGGTTTATCTTGTACTACATCGGTGTTACAATTGGATACAAATATGACAAAACAGACAGTTTTAGGATCTTAATGTTTTAGAGTTTGTCATTTTAAAAAATGTGTTTATTTATTTTCTTTAAATCAACCTGTGCTTTTTGAATATCTAAGTTGCATTCAGTGAAATACTCTTTAATGTTCATGGCTCCTGCAGAGGGGTTACTTTTTTGTGAGGACTTCAGGTTGCCACCATCTACTGCAAGTAATGTGGACTATGGACAAATACCTCATGCTGCCCACTTGACTCTGACTCTGAACTAACGCTTTATTGTACACTGTAAACTACAAATCATTCCACTGTTTCCAAATGTTGCAGGATTCTGTGCTTCAAGTCCAAAAACAGTTCACAAACCTAAAATCAGACTTTCTCAGACTAAAGAGGAAAGGCTCCAGACTTCCTGACACACATATCTCATTTTCCCCCTCTGTGCCTCAAGGTTTTCTCGATAAATCAAACAAGTCTAACTTTATTTTCATTCTGTTCTCTTCTATCTGTCAAACCAGTGGCACAATCGTGAAGGCCAGGGACAAGCTCTACCATCCAGAGTGCTTCATGTGCGACGACTGCGGCATCAACCTCAAACAGAGAGGCTACTTTTTTATCGAGGACAATCTATACTGTGAGACCCATGCCAAGGCACGTGTTCAGCCGCCGGAGGGCTACGACGTGGTCGCCGTCTACCCCAACTCCAAGGTGGAACTGGTCTGAGAGGATACTGTACCACAGCATAACAGGGAGACCAATATATGTGGAAAGGGGGGCCTCTGAGTATCCTACCCTGCAATTATGAGGCACTGTCAAACATAAATGTTGATTTTGAAACTGATCCTGGATCAGTATTTCTCAGTTCCCATCTTAGCTTAATCATGTTATGGACATTGGGCACATTGTTAGAAGATGGGATCTGGTGAACATCCCAAAGCACAAACCATTTATTGCATCCTTTGACCTGACAACCCTCATCGGTCAGTCAGTATAAATACACAAATAGATGAACCCAGTTAAGTCTGGATCAGATACATCCATTACAATATTTTACTAGAATATCATCACAAAACAGCAGAAGAAACAAATAGAATTATAGCTACATGCTCTGAGAAAATGACTACACCAGGATGAACCAGCTATCACAGATTTGATTTTCATCCTCATTATATCACAGATGCCATGAAATCGCTCACTATGAGCCTTAGATGAATTCCTGACACTGGTGTGCATGTAGCATGATTTATCATTAGAGTTTTTTGAGGTGATCAGTGTGTTTTGATGAACTTGAGGAACGGGGTGGATTTTCTCTTATACTCGCCTTCAGACTCATTTTGCTTTAACATATCATAACCACAGTATCCAAACATGTCAATCTGTGCTTTTCAGAGTCATGTGGTGTTTAAGTTTTGGTTAAGTGGCTCAAAGGTTTCAGTGTATTTTCAACTATGTCACAATTACACATTATCCTGTTGCTGATGGAGTTTTGCACTTGTAATGTTCATGCGTGCAGTCGATTTCAGTGGGGAATATGTTTGTTTTTACTTTCATTTTATCAATAATGCATTTTAAGCGGTTGTAATAGTGATTATCTCTGGAATGTTTTGGGGAATAGTTTTACTGAACTATAACCTGAGGTAAATGTATCCGTCTGCAGCTATGCAAGCAGCACCTTCTGAAATGTAAACACGACTCTGTAGGAGACAAAAATCCTGTGAGAAACTCTTTCAGGAGATATTCTCTCTGATGTGATTACATAAACACACAAAGAAATGAGACTTTAATGCTGAGTTTGCATGCAGTGTTGACATTTTAAAGAGGATGGTTGCACATTCACACACATGATTTACTTCTGACTCATGCACCTGACTGAGGGGAATTTTAACTCCAAATCTGGTTAAAGAATTTAAAAAAAAAAAAAAAAAAAATCACATGAGCATGAAGTTTAGTGTTTATGAAAGATCCTCCAGCATGACGTCTCTGGTCCTCGTGAGAAGTGTTAAAAATAGTCCCATCTGTTTTGAGACGACCATTGAAAACCGCTGGACTCTTGTAAACTGATGCAACATGTGGGAGCAATACTGGCTTTGTTTAGGTTTTTGGACCCACTACATGGATATATTACAGCTGCTCTTTAACCCATAAAGACCCAGTGCTACTTTTGTGGCAGTTCCCAAAGGATTTTTCTTCTAGTTAACCTTTATTAATTGATTTACCACCATTTATTATAATATTATCTTCTATATTTTGCATTTTTTTTTCTGTGAAAATCAGGTATTTTCCTATATTTAATTCACTGATCATGTATATGTTCATAACAGCTCAGATTAAAAGGGTCATATTTTGTTAAACCCACTTTTATTAGTCTTTGGTTCATTTATTTGTGTATTTGGACCCTAATAGTTCATACAGTTTGAATTTGAACCCTCCAGGTGCTGCAAAGCTATCTTTGTATTCATTTTGGCAAAAATTGAGTGGATTTCTACAACCTGTTTTAATTCTGTCTTAATTTGTTACATCTGTAACTAGTTAGGTCACAACATTTACACATGTAAGGTCAAGACTTCTGACGAACATTTCTCTGAGTACGACATAATTGTTTATCAGCAGCAGCGGTTGTAGTCCATCTTGAAAATATGTCCAAATTTTGAGCCGATTACCTAAAATGTTCAGTTGTTGGTTGTATTAATGAACACAACTGATTGAAAGGGACAGAGCAGCACAGTTAACAACCTGTAGGGGGTGGGGCATGAAGTGGCTCATTTGCATTTAAAGGGCCAGCGCTCAAAACAACCTTTCTGGTGTCATTACTCAGAAATAGGGTTGAAGATGGACCTGTGGAGTTGAATTAATGAAGAATTCAGACCCAAGTATAGCATTTACAGTATATGTAGACTACAGGGAAATGTTTTAAAATGCATAATTCCATTAAAAAAGCTAAATATCACTCCTTTAAAAGTGAGGGTTATTACATCTGAGTAAGAGAAAACTGAAGAAAACTTTACTTTTTTCAGCAAATACGTCAATAACTGAATACAAAAAGAAGTGTGTCCATCCACTGTCATTGATCCAACTCATTTGGTTTTACTGGTGAATCAACGTTGTAGAAGATGACGGTGTTTCCACAGTAACTACTGAGCCTCTGATCGTCCTAATGGGTCATAGCTGATGACCATGAAAAGATGAATAACTGTATTGTACACCAATTATTTACATGTATTGATAGGATTAGTGGATCAGCAGTTATTAAACATGTTAGATCAGCTGATACTTTTGGCTGCTGGCGGTTGTTTGGGTCTTTATGGGTTAAAGACGATGGAGGTTAACAGAAGCTCCGAGGCATGCATACTTGTATTCCCTTTCTACTATGAATTCACATTTATAGTTACAACTGAGTCCATGTACCGGGTGAAATACAGTTCTACATTTCCTCTGAGAGCGAGGGGGAGTAGAAACAGAGGGAGTGAGTAAGAGAAATGAGATGACGGCGTGTATTTCCTCTGCTTGACAGAAAAGTCTTTCTGCAAGATTATAGAAGCATGTCATTTATACTGCAGTGTGCGGCCATGCATCTTGGCTTATTGTGAATAGTTGAGTAAAGTGGGTAGAATGAGTGTCTTTATTTTTAACATTAGGAATATTTTTAACAAAATTACTTCTGCCTGTTGAAATGATGATAAAAGTAAATTTTGCTTTGCTGTGGGATGTCAGCCTGGACACACAGATGCCTGTCTGCATTTCTTGTCTTGTAAATTATTCAGAAATGATGTTGCTTCCACGTTGTTTCTTAGGTATTGTACATATTTGTGTCATTGTCTTTAACATATACAACACTTCCCTGGTGCCTTTTCATTCGATTTCCAGTTCTTTAACACAAATTCTCTTCTTGTGTTTAACTTATTGTTCTCCAAACACTTGTTATTTTCTTATGTATCTGATTTGCTTTTTTTCTAGGATCTAAATAAAATGAGAAGTGCATTACCATGAAATGGTTGTTCGTACTCTTTACTGCAGGACTTTTCCAGTTAAATTCAAGAGTTATACTGTGAAATGCTCTAAAAATACAGAGGATTCAATTTGTCTTAGTTTTATACCCTATTTCGGACTTGGCAGCTGCTTTCTAACATACATTATCAGACCACCAGGCTGCAGTTTCTCTTGTAACCTAAATCCCCAGACGTTTGCTTCACAACGACCTTAAATCTGGGCATAAAATTGCGGCGACTCACTCTGGTGTTTTCATAGCTGTGCGACTTATTCCACTTTATGACCGATGAGAAGAAATGTGTACTGTTCTCAAATAGTATTTAGGATACACAGTTTCTTCAAAGTATTGACCACAGTTTCCAGAACAAAGCATAATTATGACTGTCTCCCATCTTTTAATCAGTAGACACCTTCAACAGAAAAGGACTAAACTATTCAATATTTCAATCATCTGTTAATGCTCTTCTGTAACAACATGTGAGCACAAAACTGGGAGAACGATGTTTTAAACCAGGGGTGTCAAACTCTTTTTGGTACAGGCACCACATTCAGCCTAATATGATCTGAAATGGACCGGACCAGTAGAATAACAGTAAAAAAAGTAAAACTATGTTTACATCTACAAAATTTCCTTAAAAATGTGAATAAAATGAAATGTCTTATGAAAATAAGTGCAATTTTTACAGTATTATTCCTCAGTTTATCATTTACACGTGTATATTACAGCTTACAGATGACAGTGGATCTACAAATACACAAAACATTTTAGTAACAGGCAGAATATTGGTCAAATTACACTTATTTCTCTTAAGACATTTCATGTTGTTCATATTTTTTCAGATTATTCACATTTTGTGTGAAAGGATAGTTTGTAAATGTCAACATTTTTATATAATTTTACTTTTTGTACTGAAACAAAGTGAAAAATTTGTTGTCATTATTTCTATGTTATTATGATGGTATTTTACTGGTCTGACAAACTTGAGATCATATTGGTCTGTGTGTGGAACCTCAACTAAAACGACACCATTGACTGTTAATTTCTTCAGTATAATTTTGAATTTCACAAATTCATCCCACGGGTCAGATTGGACCCTTTGGCGGGCTGGTTTTGGTGGGCAAAATATACATAAAGTATGAAAAGTCAAAGTAATCACAAAGAAGTCACTGTAAAATGGTCCCAGTCAGTGTTTTACTACTATATGTAAACCACCATCCATCACCACGACTCATCCATCAGTGGTCATTTTCCATCAGAACCAGTAGACCCAGAAGTTGGTACAAATCCACTTCCTGTCTCTTAGGACCCACATTTACAAAAAAAAACAAAAACACACATCATGAAATCAACTCTACCACATCCAGACAGTGTTAAATGATTTTGCCTTGATGTTTCTAGATGTGTGTGTAGATGACATCAAAGGAGACGTCAGCGTAAGAAAGTAGGACCAGACCCAAGACCCTGGACCCCTGGACCCAAGACCCAGTTGGTTTTATAGACCATGTCATTTCATGAGTGGATTGTACCCCATTGATCTAGTGGTTCACAGTGGAAGACTGTGTTTAACCCTTAAGAGTCTGAGTCTACTTTGGACGTTTTTCAATACTTCTGATTTTATCTAAGTGTTTGCTCCTGGAGGATTCTGTTGGGTTTCTGTTAATTAGAGTCTGGTTCCGACTGGCTCTATATTAAAGTGTCATGAGATAACTTCTGTTATGATTTGGCGCTATATAAATAAAAAATAAATTTGATCTTCATATAACACTTTTTTTTTTCATTTTACCTATGTTTAGTATTTGCTTTACTGCACTATTTCACCCATATGATTTGATAATTCTTTTTACACTTTATCTGACTTTATTGGGTTCAAAAATATACAAAAATAGTTGAATCTGATATGAAAAAGTATTCATTTGTTAATTATAAATATTCAATATTGCTACTTGTTGCAATAAAATCCACAAACATGCTCAGTGAACGGTTTTGGAAGTTGAAAAAGTAAAATATAATTATGATATTTTTCTACTGACCATAAATCCAGTTTTACGTGGTCTGTCAGTCTACACTTTGGAGTGAACTTGACTGCAGTGCTCCAGGAGACCTTATGTTTTTTTGTTGTTTTTTTTTTTTCTTAACATGCTTTTATCATAGGCCCTGGAGGTTTTAACATTTTTCCTGAACTGTTTAAATGTATTGATATGATTAATGGTTCAACATTTATTAAACATTTTAGATCAGCAGATGCTTTTTGTTGCATTAATGTTTGGGTCCTCTTCAATGAAACTACCTCAGCACCAGTGTTAACACCAGTATTAGGCAACATCTAGAGAAACATTCACAATGAACATATTCATAGAAAAAGATGCACTTTAAATATTTGTTAATCAACTGTTGAAGTGGAGGAGACTCAACGTAGCCTCAACTGGCCATTAAAAGAACTGCAGTTTTTGTCAGTTGAGCATTGGCGTCAACTTTCCCTGAAGGTTGTCACTGTGTAAAAATAAAGATCATTTTCATCTGTTGATATATATGTTGATATAAAATGTGGTTCCCAACGGACACCGAGTAAAACCTGTTTTTTCCAAGCAAACCGTGACATGAGTGGACGTCACCAGGTTGAAAAATAAACAAACCAAGAAAATGTGAGAGTGGAAAATGGCAGAGAAACTGAATTGTAATGTTCTGTGTTGCATTAAATAAAAAACATCTTTTGAGTTACTTGCAGACATGCATTTTTTTCTCCTACAACCTATCCCATCATGCATCAGTCCTACTACATCTACGGTAAGTGTCGAGGGACAAAACAGTAGCAATGAACGAAAGCCATTCACAGGCAAGCACTTCGGTTCCCAGTGTAACTGATGCAGGAACTGGCTCCGACATCGGGCTGACCAGTCTGAAAACAGCTGAAGAACTTCTAGCTGTCACCTTTTATTCTGAAGTAACTGGTTTTGATGGAACTTGAATGAGGTAACTAGTTCAAGATAACTTGAATCTGGTGATTGGCAAGTAACAATTAGTCAATTTCTTTCCACAAAACTCACCAGAATTCACAATTTAAAGGGTTTTTTTGCAAAATTTTCCTCTGGGGGACAATCCGTAACTGTTGCTCAGTTACCAACAGCACCACCGCTCCAAAAATTTCTAGGGTAAACACTGAAAAAGACTAAATATAAATATAGATGAACCTGATTCTATTTCACTCTGTTATGAAAACCAGAGGCCCCTTTTCCAAGCATTTACAAAGAACCACAAAGCAGGTGTCAAAAATACAGACCGCTCATATTTTCTTCCATCACTGTAAAAAAAAAAAGAAAAAAAAAAAAAAAAAGAGCCCTGTCCACATGACCTTATTTTTACAAAATGTTCATGTCCACACAACAATAGAAAAGTGCAGAAACAGATGGTGAAGATGCAGAAGCTTTAATCTATTATGAAGGTGAACGACAACAAGTTCATTTATAGGCTAAACCT
This sequence comes from Apogon hyalosoma, assembly GCA_037367295.1. Classification (NCBI taxonomy): domain Eukaryota; kingdom Metazoa; phylum Chordata; class Actinopteri; order Kurtiformes; family Apogonidae; genus Apogon; species Apogon hyalosoma. The sequence goes on along the minus strand of JAPQRP010000007.1, from coordinate 5,150,485 downwards.
AATCTTAAATATATTCTTTACATGATGTGGATTTGTCCATAACACCCAACGTCCATTTGTCCAGTCTGTTTCCTCAAGGTATATGTGCTGACCTCGATCTACTGCAGGTCAGAAACTGATTTATACACCTGGATTTGAGGTTTCAGGTGCAATTTATTACAAAAACCAATAACAGACGTGAGCAAAATGGGGTGTGATGCCATAGTTTTCCAATAATTCCATTTTCCCTGAAACACACAGACACATAGACCAGACTTTGTAAAAATCTACACTTTGGAAAGCATTAAAAAAAATACAAAATACAAAATACATGTAGATGAGAGGAAAAATCCACTTTGCAGAATATCCACAAATACACCTTTAACAAAGTGTATCATGGCTAGCATATACATTTGGGAAATTGATATCTAGTACTAGTTTTATGGCAAAAATTGCTTCAAAAACCAACACTTTTAACTTATAAATTATTTACTCTAATTCCTACTCAGCTCCATGACAAACTAACCCTTCTGAATCTACTACAGCTAATACTATTCTTTGTATTTCAGTGTTTATAGTTTAAGTTTGCCAGCCATAATGGTTCATCCTTTTATTTACACCAGTTTGTTGTAGATTTTTAGCTCTAATGTGATGTGATATTTTTGTAGTGATAGTGAGCTATTTTGTAAAATGAAGGTCATGTGGGCTGATTATGTTAATCGCATATTTAACTCCCCTACCTGAGTGCCTGAAAGCACCTGTGAAGGATATAATTGGGTAGAATAATCTTATTTTCTGGTTTTCCTCCTGCAGTATGCTTAAAAGTAAATCTGGAATTTCTGCACAACGATGTCAACGAACTATCAAGAATCGCAACTTTAATGGGTCAACCAGTCGTCCGTCAAAAGAAAATAAATCAGTCAATATTCAGTAATAAATAAGGACAAATTATAAAACTACTGCAAAATAATGCACAAGCAACACATCGGTCTACACATGTTTTTTCAGTTAAAAAAAAAAAAAAAGGAAAACAGATATGACACCTGAGCTGTTCCCCTTCACAAAACATTTCCTGCTACTTAAACAGAGCCAGTTCGCCTTCTCTAGTTGTTTTTATCTCCACTTGAGTGCAATTACTCTGTTCACACCTGCTGAAGCCAATCACACCAAGGACAGAAAAACACACTGGGGTCCAATTTAACTGGACTTAACAGGGCAGGTGTGAAGACCACTTCAATTAACGGGTTTTACTTCCAAAACTTCACTTAACCCTCTATAGGAAACTCATACAAATGCTCTGAAATTCAACATGTCAACCATAGTGTGTTACTGGAAGACGTAAGACTTTTTTTTTTTTACTTTTGTGAAAATTAAACATTTTTTTTACTGTTATGTAGAAAATCAAGGTCAATTAAGTTACCATCAAGATTATAATAGTTTTTGATTTTTAATTATAGTTTAGTTTTTTAAAAATCATGGGAAGAAATACTTCTAGGACCCAAAAAAAGAGTTAGTTCGAGGTGCTCTTTGGAGAAAGGGATTCATAAGGTAGATGACAAATGGGAAGGAAACTCCAAGGCACTCTCTTTAAGCATTAAAATGCATTTATTCTCAGGGTGTTGTCATATATAGACCTTAAAAAACATGCATTTTGGGCCTGCAGATTACTTTTATGCCCAGTTAGCAGGTTCCTATTGGTCAGGACCTACGTTAAAAGAACTACATTTTTTCAGGCATCTGTTTTGTTTGACTTCCTGATGAAAGCTTGAAGCTGAAGTGTTTTTAAGGTCTATATATGACCACACCATGAGAATAAAGGCATTTTAATGCTTAGAGTGCGCCTTGGAGTTTTTTTTCCTGTTTTTCATCTACTATAGTTGAGTTTTATTTAGTATATACTTTTTTCTCTCTAATTCAGTTAGTTTTAATTAGTTTTTAGAGCAGGTTTGTTAGTTTTTATTGGTTTTGTTTTTTTCTACATGATTAGTTTTAGTATTAGTTTTAGTGTTTTCATATCTTTTATCTTCCTCGCAGTCGTATTCAAACAAATCCCGTACAGGACTCTGCTGCTTTCTCCCAACTTTAGTCTCCGTGTTGCCAGGTAGAGCGAGGACAAGAAGCCGACTCTAAACGACAAGTGACGAGAAGTGACGGACCGTGGAGTGCCGTATGCTGCTGCCAGCTAAAATTACTTGAGCGAAATAAATCGATTTCATATCAATCCGACACTGACAAAGACAAAAACAAAGGGAATTTTATCCATCATTTTTAAATGTTTTAGTTAGTTTTGTAAGCAAACAATATAGTTTCAATTAGTTAGTTATTTTAAATTATAGTTTTTATTTATTTCAGTTAATGAAAATGTTTTTTCAATTTTAGTTTTTGTCATTTTGTTAGTTTTCATTAACAATAATAATCTTGGTTACTATACTTGGTTCTTTACCCATAAGTGGCAAAACATCAAACAAACACAAAAAACACAAGAAAAACCCATGTAATGTGAAAGGAACATATATTTTAGAACATTAAAACATCACTTTGAGATCAAGTGCTGATCCAGACCCCTGTCCACATCCACATGATCCCTTTGAGCATCACTCCTTACATTAGTACCATTACTTCATGGTACCAAACAAAGCAGGTACACTCACTGTTCATGCAGAGGTGGACCTTACAGACCCTGTAGACCACATTGGACCTGAGATTGTTGACTCACTGTCCTCGCTGTTGCTGTCTTGTAATGTATACGGAAATTACCAAAAATAGTCACTAGAGAAACTAATAGGAAAATTACAGTTCTATTTGCAGTCTGCTGCTCTATTCATGGATGATAAAGATAAATGCATTGCGCTATGATGTATGTGTTTGTTTTGTGTTTTGTGCGTGTACATATTGAAGTATGAACTTATGGTGGAAACATTTAATCAGCAGATGAAAGCGGTAGCACTGGATAAATTTTAATGTTTGTCAGGCTTCAGATTTTTGCAGCCAGGCACAGATGTAATGTGTCCTTCTACTAAGTCATGACTGTGTGCTGAGCCAGCATTTGTGTCGCTTTCCTCACACTCCGAAAATTTGGATGTGAGTCAACAACTCCTCCAGAGTACATTTACCAGCTAAAGTAGTCCTGCAGGAACCGCTGAGGCTAAAGGGCAACAGCCGCTCCTTCACCGCCTGCTTTTTACGCTTCAGTCAGCCTGCGTGTTAATCTAGAACTCATCAATTAACACAAACTGCTGCCCATTTTTCATATAGGTTTCATTCTCCATCCTGCAAAGGCGAAAGGGACAGAGAACAGTCTGTCCTTGAGAGAAGGTTGTTGTTACACACAAGTCGGAGTCTGGACCAAATGCATCATTAGGACTGAAAGTTCAGCAGTGTTTGAATCACAGCTTTCAATGGAGTACAATTCTTAACAGGAATAAAGCATTTAATTTAGCTTGTTTGATCATTATTCCTTCTAACATGATGATTTATTAGAATAATTAGTAATCTATTGCCTCCTTTTGCTGCTGATAGAAAATGTGTGCAATAAAAATGTTGTATTTTCCTTGTATTGTCCTTTATGAATGTTGTCTCCACTGTTTTTTCATTTGTGGACTGGCACAAAAATGCACCTCCACACCATGTACCACTGCTAGGTTATAATTTTTTTTTTTTGGCTTGTGATACTTGTAAGCCCTTGCTCAAACCCCTCAGCCAATCAGAAAAAAAGGATCACACAGAGGACATCTCCATATCCAATCACTGAGCTGGTTGTACTAACAATGCAGCAGATATGAACTACCGACACTGATGACATTCAAGTCATTTGACTTTCTTTTTGACATGTATGCTGATCATAAAACAAAGACTTTAACCCATAAAGACCCAGTGCTATTTTTGTAGCAGTTCTCAAATGAATTTTTCTCAATACTTATCCTTCCTTAAGTGATTTATCACTATTGATTGTAATATTATCTTCCTTATTTTGTGTTTTTTTTTTCAGTGTAAATCATGTATTTTCCTATATTTAATTAACTGATCATGTAGATGTTCATTAAAGCTCAGAGTAAATATAAGGGTTATTATATCAAAAACAGAGAAAACTCAAGAAAAAGAGACTTTTTCGGCTAAGAGATCAATAACTGGACATAAAAACAAGTGTTTCCATTTGCTGTCATTGATCTGCCTCCATGGGTTTTACTGGTGAATCAATGTTGTAGAAGATGACAGTGTTTCCAGGGTAACTACGGAGCCTCTGAACGTCCAAATGGGTCATATCTGATGACCATGAAAAGATGACAAACTGCATTTTATACTAATTATTTACATGTATTGATAGAATTAGTGAATCAGAAGTTACTAAACATTTTAGATCAGTAGATGGTTTTGGCTGCTGGTGGAGGTTTGGGTCTTTACGGATCAATAATGCAAATTCAGTGAACAGGTTGAAAGTTTGTCCAATAATAGACAAAAAATTAAATAAAATTAGCATTTTTTTTAAACCTTGAGTTAAACTGAGTGAAAAGTATGACACTGCAGAAGATGCTGGAATTAATCAGTCATTAATACTTAAATATTAGCCATGAAGATGAAGATACAGAAAAACAGAAATGAATCATACTAACTGCATGCCGTTAATATTTTATCTACCCCTGAAATGATCAGATCATGTTTTTAGGGAAGCTCCTTTCTTACTAAGAGTTCACACCTTGTAGATTCATGGATTTGGAGAGGAATCGACAGAATGGATGCTCACAAACTTTAGGTCGTGATTTTTTTATTTATTTATTTTTTTAACGGTGATGTGTTTCGTGCACATGTCTTTGCAATGCACCGCCACCAACTATGTCGTGTGTTGCATTGTGCGTGTGCAGCGCAGATGGAGCCCTGACAGAGGCCTGTGCAGCCGACCACTGCAGGACACATTATGGCAATTTCCAGCTTGACGAGCCAGCGAGCGTCAGAGCTGGCATGGCGAGGCTGCTGGATGAGCTTCAGCCCCCACATCTCTGCCCGAGCGTGACCGACCGCCACAGTAACTCCTGCACCACTGGGATGCAGCCCATCCATCCAGAGGAGAGGATGGCGGTGTTCATCCAGGACATTTCTCCTGGTACTTGGTTTCATTCTCCAAAGCCAATATTTGACTACAGGAGCAGTTCTGGACTTAGAAAAGCAAATGCAGCCAGAAAAAACACAAAGGAACCCTGCTGAACTGTATTATCTCTTTGACAGCAGAGGTGCATAGCATACTCAGGAAGCGTTCTTTACTCATATATTTCCATTTCATGTAACTTTAAAGTGCGGTAGTGAAGTACAACCTCTTCAAAGCATAACAGTACTTTTATTTGTACTATAATGAATATCCTCAATGTAGACAGAGCATGTCTATTAACATACAGAGGTAATGGATGATTATGTTTTCTGTAGCACTTTTATATTGAAGGCTATAAGGCTTTATGTAGCTGCAATATTCCAAAATCTCAATAGTTGGGCGAAGTTGCATACCAGAACACACTTAGGTCTGCTAAAACCACCAATGAATCAACACTATGTATCCACAGACTGCATCACTCACTGAATAAAGCCCAAAGCTCATTGTTTACACACATCTGCATTATGGTATCATCAGTTTTTCTTCTTAAAAATAAAACTTAAATTTGGTTGTTTTTGCCAGTCGCTCAAAATAACAGTGACCTATAATCTTCATGTGTCAGCTGCATTACATTTACATTACAGCTCTGTTGGCTTAGCTCTGTTTTTAGACAGGAAACAGCCACAGTAAAACCAAAAATCGCCTGTTTTCTGTACAGTTTGTGTTGTCAAATAGCTGAACTAAAGATCTGTTTGGAATCGTCCAAATAAGGTCAGAACTGTCCCAGTTTAGTCTGAACTGTGGATCAACAAACAGCAACTTAGATAATAAAACCACATAAAAACTTTATACCTTCATAAGCCTAATAAACAAACTCACCCATGTAGAAGAAACGCTGCCATTTCAGCATCAAACTCCATTCTTTTTATTTAGAGCAGATGAAAACAACAACAGTGATTCTAGCTTTTATCACTTTTATCACTGTTTTTTGGTTTAGTTGTTCTTTGGTGATTCTCCTCCCATGAGACCAGCAATGCAACTCACTACTCCCTCTAGTGGTCATATAAATGCCCCAGCCCATCAGTGTAAATATATTCTCTATAATCCAAGACATTAGCATCTTTGGCAGAACTTCAAAGCACTTTATTCAAAACACTCTGGTGATAATTTCAGGTCTTTTTTTTTTAATATTTGAAAGTAGAAATACTACATCAAACTCCTTTTACAGATGATAATCTAAAACAGACTCCAAATTGTCCACTTCTCTCCTCTGGCAGACCATTCCCTGCATGTCACTTCTGTACTCTATCCCTCTTGTTCCCGATTTTTAAAGAGTGTAAACTATCAAATAAAGGTCAAAAATGATCTTTTCAAATTGCTCATTCAATCTGAATCCTATACCTTTGAACTGATCTTTTTTTTTTTCCATTGGAGCCAAGTTTTTCAGAAAGCAATAATGTTAAACTGTCATGTCTACACTCCTGGAAACTGGCAGCAGAAAGGAGTCATCGTGAAAAGGAAGAAACGATCCAAAGCATGGCTTCATTTCATCAAGAAAAGAAATAACAGCGCTAGCTGTAATGTCCATAAAATTATGTTTTATGGGCTTTTGAACCAGTAATCCTATCAATGCCTTAAAATAACTCCGGTAAAATTCAGTTTCACAACTTTTCAGCCATGTTCAGTGAATGTAGCGAACGTGGAATCACCATCATCTTCTACAACATTGATTCACCAGTAAAACCCATGGAGTTTAACAAATGACAGTAGATGTAGATGCTTGTTTTGTGTCCACATAATGATACACTTTGCGTTGAGCCACTTTTCCTCTAGTTTTGTCTGTTTTGACATAATAACCTTTGAATTTACTCTGAGCTTTTATGAGCTACATGGTCAGTAAATGAAATATACGAAAATACCTGATTTTCAGTGAAAAAAGACAATAGGATAATATTATTTTAAACAGTGATGACCCAAGAAAGGCTACATTTGGAGAAAAAAATTCCGTGGAAGTTGCAAAAACAGTTGTAGTCAGTGATCAATATTGTTTTAAAATCCATAATCCATTCTAACCACAACATGTAAGCAAAAAAAAAAAAAAATAGAAAGAAGCCAGACTGATCGCATTTCCTAGCTTGAGTTAAAATTTTGGCAGCAGTTTTGGATGAACTGGAGTTGGGAGAGTGTTGTTCTTTCTGATGCCAGAAAGAAAGGATATGGTAATCTGAGTGACTAGTTCTGAGGGCGTCAGTAACAGATTCCAGATTTCTAGAAGTGAGAAATTGCTTAATACTTGTAATATCTCTAACCCACTGAAAGGATGCTTTATCCACTGATAAAAACAAGATTATTGAGATGGGGAAAGTGGATCAGGACTGTTAGATAGTAAGGGTAGAAACATGTGTAATATGCTGAAACATCATCTATGCAACAGACTTGTTTTAAACTCAAACTGTGCAGTATATCTGTTTCTGAGAGTAAATATCCTAAAAATTATAATAACATTAGTGCCATGCAAGTAGCCGAGCAGATTTTTACTGTAAAATAGCTTAATGAAAAGAAATTCTTCTATCTAAAACTAGCTATCTGGGTTTTTCCACGAAAAAAAAAAAGAAAAAAGTTTATGAATAAAGAAGGGAATCCCTAGCAATAAGAAAAGTCAATATTGACACCGGTATGAATACAATCTTTTCAGTTCTTATCCCTTATTTTGCATTCTGCACATAAGACCGTATAGTGTACTGGTCAGGAACTTCATAAATCAGCCCAAATGTTGTACAGAGAGATGAAATTTGGCAAAACAATGCCTGGTTTTCACTTATTACCAGTTCTATGTTCATCAAGCTGTTTATTCTCAGAGGTCTGTATATTAATAGTAATTATAGCAAAAAGTGAATGTGATGTATCCGGAGGGGTGCGGGAGAAAATTTCATCTCCATCTTTGCCAAATATTTACCTGCTGAGCTTCTTAAAACTCAAGCTGTGCCTCATTTTTGCTTCTCCTACATAGACACTTAACATAAGCATGAACAAACGCACACACACACCTGCTGTGGATGTCACTGATGTGTGAATGATCTTATACTCAGTCTGGGGAATGGGTTGGGGGTGCGTCCGTCGCCTGCTGCGTCACACCAACTGGGAAAAAAAAAAAAAAAAGCACATTAAATCTCTTTTCAGATATGGCTTCTGCAGGAATGATTCTTATTTACCGCTTCCCCTCAGATTTAAGAGGCACAAACCCTGATGCCTTGGTAGATTCAGCAGGGCAGACAAACCCCAACTCACTGCATAAGCGCTCTCCTATAAAAGTCTGATTCTCAAATGTCTTTTTAGAACCCCGAGGCCTGTCCTTAGCTTTTATCACCCACACTGTGGTGAACTCTGTTATTTAATAAGTGACTCAATGTGTCTCATTCTGCAGCGAGCTATACTCCATTTCCAGAAATGAAACCTGCTCTAACAAAATGATTCCTGACTTAAAAAGAAAAAAAGCACATTATGGCCCACTGTTAAAGTTATGAGCCTTCAGAGACCACTTTCACTTCACTTATGATATGTTTTGAAGACATATGTTTCTAAAGTACTTTTCAGTGAATTCTTTTTTATTTTATAATTTAATAGACGACTATTAATAGCTTTCACAGATGATCTTCATATACGTGGATGTTTATAAGCAGTGTTGCCACAGATTAGTTTAATTAAAACTGTCAGTGTGTTTGAAGTTTAGGCGGAGCTGCCGTGTTTTGCCTTTTTCTCAGACCTCATGGATCTTTATTGGAATCTGTAGATGAAGATCAAGCCTCCGGCTGCTGAAATCACAGCATTCACCTCTTTCATCTGCTTTGAAAATTGCACAATTTCTCAGTATAGAGACGTCTTTCATCAAAGAGCAGAGGGGGATGCTGATTTGTTTTGCTGATCTGAGTTTTTGGACTCTCTGTGACCTCATAGGATTTAGAGGATATTGTAAGAACGTCAGCAAAACGCTGCAGGCCTGTCATGGTCAGTAACATAATATATACAGGTTACAAGTTCAACCAGTTCAACTACAAATACAAACATTACACCTATGTTGAAATCAAACAACTGCATGATGGAAAGTACATCGGTTAGTGGAAGTTAATGTAAAAAATAATACCAATTACCCTGACCTTAGACCAAATTTTTCATACAAACAAGAAATTTGGCTTATTTTGAGTCACATTAAATGCAGTCAAAACATTGCAGTATCTAGCATGTCGTAATCTGTGTATCATTCATTCTTTTTCATATTCAACTGAGAATCCACAATCAGAAAACAAAAACAACTGACTCGTAATTACATTATTCATGTACAAATCAAAAGACAAAAAACAAGTTGTTTTTCATTCTTTCGATTGTACACACAAATTAAAAATTGGAAAAAAAGCAAATGGACCAAATATTGGGTTTCATGTTGACATTTTTGATATCTGACTTGGTATATCCTGGAAGTTACGGACTTCTTTGTGTGTTACACAAAGTGGTTTCTACTTAAATTGTCTACCATGGCCGCACTGTATTAGACAAAACAACAATACCTGGAAGATCTTGCCAATTTTTTCAGTTGTCATGTCGTCCTCCTTGAGAGTAACACATTTGCCGCCTCTGAATAACATGAAATTCTCCATTACCGCAGAATGCATTAGGCAGAATACTAGCAAACCCACGATCGTTCGGCTCAGCACACGAAGAAGTCAATAACTTCCGGGTCATACCAAATCGGATATCAAAAATGTCAACATGAAACCCAACATTTGGTCCATTTGCTTATTGTCAATTTTTAATTTGTGCATACAACCGAAAGAATGAAAAACAACTAGTTTTTTGTACATTAATAATGAAATAAGTCATGTTTTCATTTTCCGATTGCGGATTCTCAATTGAATATGAAAAGAACGAATGATACACGGATTTATCGTTTTCATTGAAGCAACACATGAATTACAGATATATACCGAAAAAAAAAATCACAATGTTTCAGTGGGGCACCTTTAGCTTTGAGTCTTTGAATACAGGATGCATTCATCGTGGTATGTTTCCCACAATAAAAATCACACCATTTATTTAGGAATCTGTAATAGTTTTAATCATTTTCCATCAACATCTTGTATTGATGATGGAGTCAGACCACTGTGTAACATCTTCTCTGTCACATCCTAAGATTCTCAGTGGGGTTCAGGTATGGACTCTGGTGGCCAATCCATGTGTGAAAATGATGCCTCACGCTCCGTGAACCACTCTTTGACAGTCTGATCCTGATGAATCCTGACATTGTCATCTTAAAATATGCCTATGTCATCAGTGAAGAAAAAACCCACTGATGTTCAGATCATTCAGTATATTCAGATTCAGCTGACCTCATCTTATGGGCATATGACATTAATGAACCCAGACCTGACCAAATGAAGCAACCTCAGATCATAACATTGCTTCCAGAAATTCACTGCACAATCACTGCATTAATTATATAATGGAAGGATCTGAGCTACTTTGCTGAGTTAAATCAAGAACGGTGCAGTGTATGTTAGCATATACTACAGCTGATTTCTACCAGTAAAAAGTCTGAGAAAAAAGGTTAAAATACTGAGTCATTAAGTCAAAATTGTAGAATTAAAGCTGAGATCATAGCATAAAAAATTATGGAGTAAAAAGTCAAAAATATTGACATAAATAGATGAAAAATTATAGTGAGATAAAATGATGATGTAATATAATCATTGTAATATAGTTATATATGGACAGAAACCATCATACATGTTATTCTCCACTGACGAAACTATCTAATATATTTATGCAAATTAAAATTTCTGCTATTATTCTTATGTAATTTGTAAATTTAGGTGTTGAAAAACAGTGTCAATAACTCAGCTGATCCATTTTTTGTCTCTTTCCTGTTGTGCTGTTGCACAGCTACAGCAAACATTTTTTGAAATAAATAACTTGTTCATTCAAATGCAATGTGGAAAAACATAACATTCGTCAAAATATATGCAGTAGGCAAGCACATGGGACTACATTTCCTTCAGGAAATGTATGTATGTCTAGTTTGTGTAGTTCCAAACCGACAAAAGTATGCAATATATTCACTGCAAACAGTTCTTTACCGTTTATTGTGTTGTTTAATCTATTCATCTTTTTGTATCTTTTAGGACTTTTTCCCTGTGGATTTACATTTGCTCTTTGTGTGTTAATTCTTATGATTTTTCCTTGTTTAAATCAGGGATTTCCATCATAATTCCACTGTGCTGTTGTCTTACACAACAGTACACTGATGATAACGTCCTCACCTTGACTTGATTTTTATGTCAGTCGAAGGGCCCCTGTTCGTCAGACTGAGCGTTAGATCACTCACACATCAGCGCACTGCACAGCAGGAGTTCGTGTGAGCATGCAAGTGTGTGTATTCGTAGTGTATTTTCATTGCAGGAGTGAAAAGAGACGCAGCTTGAGGTTTTTTTTTAGAAGCTCAGCATGTAAACGTTCGGGGAAGAGGAAATAATAAACCGTTCAACTCTGTGCACAAAAACATCGCATTAGACATTCATCACACGTATCGTCTTCTGAGCAACCCGCAGAATCTTGCACATCTATCGCACTTACAGCAACGCTGCAAGGTAACGCTTTTAAGAGTCTATCAGTCAATTTGAACCACAGACATGAGATCTAGTATGTTGCTAGGAGACACAAGTTGTCATATTGCTGCTGTTTTGTCAAAACCTTGCTCAGAGGATCTCTGGGAAGAGACCGGAGGAGGCAGAAGTGATGAGGTGGCGGCAAAGCACATTTTTAGAGATGCCCTCAAACTGTTTCACGTCACCTTGTCACCATTAACATCGCAGTGTCTTTGCTAGAACTTTGACATGTTAATTATGGCAAACAAATGAGACAGGGAATGTGTTCTGGTCCTACACAGAGACATGCACACATGGTTTTTAGGTTTTTTTAAGACTCAAACTAAATTGTCAAAATGCAGAGAAACAATAGGGCAGCCTGAGCAAAATTAGGATGAGCTGTTGTTTTGATAAAGTTCTCTTTGAGTGATTTCTGCCAACTTTGTTCCAATTAAAGTCTGAATTATCAAGCAGTCCAAATGCTGCATTCATGTGCTGATGCAACAGGTTAAAGCATGGGTGTCAAACTCATTTTAGTTCAGGGGCCACATTCAGCCATATAAATAATAATAACCTAATAACCTATATA
>JAPQRP010000007.1:5107109-5124249 GCA_037367295.1 Apogon hyalosoma | reverse complement strand
TGAAGAATTACCAAGAAAAACAATGCCCTGGGCAAATGAGAAATTGAATGAGACACTGTTCTTATTTCATTTCCAAACTCCAAATTTTTAACAATATTATGCTTGTTACCAAATAATATAATAAGTAATTTAATGTTTTTTTAGTGCACTTAAACAAAGAGAAAAAGTTGTCATTATTTACAGGTTTTTCAACCCACTTGAGATCCAACTGGGTTGAATGTGGCCCCTGGAAGAAATGAGTTTGACACCCCTGCTCTACATGATGCATTACAAAGCAGCATACAGGCCCTGCTCCTCTAAGGTTTACTGTTTTGACCCCGAAATGAGTTTAACGGGACCGCGATGTCAAACTTAACAAGCAGATACACACAAGGACATGGGGGTCTCCACCCTGCCACGCACAGTACATGCAGTAAACCGAATGGACTGCAGCTACTTCTCTGCATTACAGTCTCACAGCACTACTCTCTGGACATCTACAGCTCAGTTCGAAAGTAAGCAGAAAAAAAAAAGACCAAGGTGTCTTTGGTGACATTTTGGTGGTGTGAATCCTTACTCACTAACCACGACCACACAGTAACCAAAGATTATAACTGCAGGTGTAAGTGTAAGACAACCTGAAAGGCTTATTGTGTTAGAAATGAGCCCTAACGACATAAAATAACATTACAAATGGACTTTGAACACTGCAAACCATACACATATAAACAAAGAACATATTTACTGGTTTTCAAGACTTTTTAAAGCAGAATTTCACAAACTTCAATGAGAAACAGTAAGAGTAAGAGAAATAGAATTTACCACCTGGCTACAGTATGGACAGAAGGTCATCCATCCATCGGTCCGTCCGTCCGTCCGTCCGTCCATCCATCTTACTATATTTTTACACTCCATTAGCCTCATAGCATAATTGCCTAAGTCATACACTATGTGGACAAAAGTATTGCGACAGGTTGAATTTAGGTGTTTCTTTTCTAACAGGGGTCTGGGATACAAAACAATAATAAATGCCGTAATATAGTTTTATATTGTGATAAATATCATATTGACTGTAAATATTGATGTTTATATCTCAAATCAGCCTGAACAGGACATCTTACAGCTGTAGCCACGATGTGCCCCAGTATTTTTTGTCCATGTAGTTCATAAACGTCAATATTTCCTTTTTAAGTTTAATGGGAGATTTTTCTTCTTCAGTGAGATGTGACGAAAGCAGATGGTTATTATTTATAGTCAGAGCATGAAAAATATTTTAGAAATTTAGAGGTAGAACATTTAAAATCATAGTCATAGATTAAAAAACAAAATCAAGATTGAGAGAAATTAAGTAAAAACCATCTCTGATAATTTTGGAAGCAAAGATAACAATTTAAACAAAATTAAGCAATGCAATGATATTTATCAGAATATAAAACTATATTATGACATTTTTTCATTATTGTTTTGTATTCCAGACCCCTGTTAGAAAAGAAACGCCTGAATTCAATGTAAAAAATATACTTGCTTCAACCCCAATTCAGTGACTTCTGTGTTTTAATCCACATTGTGTCCAGAGTGCTAAAATCCTTCCATGACAATACGTTGCACATAAATGACACTATATCACGAGATTTGAGCACAGCATGAAGTGAAGTTTAATGCTTCAATGCCAAAGTGAACAATTTTAGTCCTGGTGCTCAGTAAGTGGTTCAGTTCATGCATTTTAAGATTCATTTAAACATTTTTTATCCAAGAAACACTCAGACTAGAAGTAAGAGTTTTCATAAAGTAAGCCCATAGACTTAGCAAAGTCACCAACCACCATGTGAACACTTCATAAAAACAGAAATACGCTGAGAACACCAAAACCATCCGCTCACACTAACTACTAAGTATACAGTCATCCGCCCTCATGTAAAATACTTTGTAATTATAGTTGTGTTAATATGACATAATGTTCAGTCCATCCACAGATGTGCGGGAGTTTTTACAGTCCGCCCAAATGAAACCAGGCACTTACACCATATCACCAGCAAAAAACATGAGCTCATCTCCACATTCAGACTTATGACTCAAACTGGGAGCTTGGAAACTGATTGATGTGCATTCAAGAGTAAAGATTTCATTTCATGCTCTTCCTCCAATTGACCACATTCAATTGATCCTGCAGCTGTGAGGCTCCATTAACCTGCTTGGACTAAAAAGTAGGTGATCTTTCTGCACCATAAGGGCACATGTCACAGAGACCACCAAGCAAACTTAATTATGTTAGATTAATGTTGTCACCGTGGTATAATCAAAAAGAGATACACAGAGCTATTTGCAAATAGCTTTTGACCATGTGCATCACCTTTGGGTGAGGCACACCTTTTCTGTTTCCACCCATCAGTGAAATGCTATTCTGAGTCTGCCCTGAGGAGCTGGCAGCCTCCCAGCCGACAGAGTTTCATTAATACTGATTAGGTTCAGGGCAAAAGTTTAATGTTACCTCAGCTATGTGTTATTTCAGAGGCCATCCCACCCTGCTAAGAAAATAGTGTGTCTTTGAGGAAGCACAGCGGCTCATATTATGTGTTAATGTTCTCCTTTTTTCCCAGGGTACATCGCTGAAAGGTGGCAACAGGTTAAACATGGAAATCAGACTTTTCAAAACTAGGCCAAAACAAATATACGATAAGGATCAGTTGAGGCAGGAACATAGTGTCAAGGGCTCAAAAAAAGGGGACAGCAGTTTATGCAAGTATTTTTTTTTTAATTTGTTTTATTTTTTAAATTTCTAAACAAAACCTATTCTGAGATTCCTTCCAGTTCTGTAAACTGCTTCCATCTCCCTGTAAATGTATTTATTAGGGCTTTCAAAATTAACACATTAATGTGTGATTAATCCATCATCATGATTAATCTGATTTTAAAAAATTTAATGCAATTAACCCATCTGTCGCGCAGAATGACTCTGAATGTCTCAGCCGACGCACTTGGGGCAGTTTGTCCAAGTAGAGTTAGTTAGTAGTGACTGCATAGTGACAGGCAGCAGAACCAACGCATAAAGAAGGAAGACGCTAAACAGCACGTTGGTCCTCTGGATGGAAATATGAGGACAAAAAAATGAAGACGGAACAGTCAGTCGACATAAAGTATTATGCACACTCTGTAGAGCGGAGTTTTCTTTTCACTGCAGCACTTCCATCTTAAAATACCACATTAACACAAAGCCTACATTAGTCTGGGTTTCTGCTAACACTTCAGCTAACGCATCGCCCAGCTTATGACAAACATTAAGTTCATATGTATTGCCTTCTTTCTTGAGCTCATGAAAAATGAAACGCGATGAATGTAGTTTTAAAATGAATGATATTTGATCGTGATCATTCAAAATTATTCTATTGCGACCCTGTGATTGATCAGATTTTTTAGCATTTGACAGCACTAGTATTTAAATAAAGATCCAAACATCCACGCTGGCCAGAAGCATCTACTGATCTAAACTGTTTAATATCTGTTGATCCACTAATCCTATCAATCCATGTAAAGAACTGGTGTAAAATACAGTTTGTCATCTTTTCATGATCATCAGATATGACCCATTTGGACGTTCAGAGGCTCCGTAGTGAACGTGGAAACACCGTCATCTTCTACAACATTGATTCACCAGTAAAACCCATGGAGATGGATCAATGCCAGTGGATGGAGACACTTGGTTTATGTTCGGTTAATGATAGATTTTAGTGGAAAAAGTCACATTTTCTCCATTTTTCCGTTTCTGATATAATAACCTTTAAATTTACTCTGCACTTTAATGAACATCTACATGATCAGTGACATAAATATTGGAAAATACCTGATTTACGGTGAAAAAATGCAAAATACAGGGGATAATATTCTAACAAATGGTGATAAATCATTTAAGAAAGATTAAACAGAGAGAGAAATTTATTTGGAAACTGCCATAAAATTAGCACTGGGTCTTTATGGGTTAAGTAACATTCATACACAGGTGAAACTCTGAGTTTGGGCTAAAACAATGTGGATGAATGGGTTCAAATCTGTGATCCAGATGCTGAGAAACTGTCTGCAACTGACTGATGACACGGAGAATAAGCACAGAACGTTCCAGCGGTGTTCATGTTTACTTGTCATATACACTTAAAAAACACTTCTTCCTGTGCATGGGAAGAAGACATGCAGGGAACATTGCATATAAATTGTTTTATTTGAAGTTTGAGTCAAAGCATTTTAGCAGAACTAAGCGGTGTCCAAAGATGATGGAATGATAACAGCGAAATAAATACAACACAGACGCCAAAACCTGGCTGACACAGAAATATTAGACGGTCTCTCTTTCAACTCACTGTGAATTCGTTTTCACACACACACAAACCGATTCACCTTTTTAAGTATTTGATCTGAGAGACATGGTTGACCTACTGGTACAGGTGTTAAACACTTCTCAGCAGGACGAGGAATTTGGTTTATAATCTTCAGCTTTTTTCAGCACATCGCTCTGCCACATGGACACATTCAATACTCCATCTTAGTCAAGATGGAGTATACAGTATGTACATGTGGAAATGAAAACAAAACTAAAAATAAAATGTAGTAGAATTAAGACTGAAATGGTGAACAATGGGTTTCATTTTGTTCATCCTGAGGGAAAAGCTCAGATTCACACAATAGCTTTAATCATTTGGACAAATATTGAACTTCTGCAGAGTAATACCTGCAGATTTTATGGCTTTAAATAAGTTAACATCTTAAACTCTTTGTTCGGTTAGTAGAAACTGTAAAGTTGGCGTTCGAGTGGTCGAAACTTTTCCCCAATTCTTTTTTTTTTTTTTTTTTTATAAAACTTTTTTTCAGACATGTTATCCACTTAACTCTCTCTCTCTCATAATATAATTTAACTTATTTACTTTGTTTAAGTTTTTCCAAATTTGGCATTTCATGTGACCTTTACCTAGTTGCTCTGACCTCATTGTGTGACAGCATCAAGAGGAAGAAAAGGACCAAAAAACTGTCACTTTACTAAAACCCACTGACATGAGTCTCATTGGTGATGTCGAGTATCTATTGTGTATATAATTTAACCCATGAAGACCCAATGCTACTTTTGTTGCAGTACCCAAATGATTTTTTTTTTAATATCTAACTTTTTTTGGAGTGATTTATCACTGTTTATTATAATATTATCCTCTGTATTTTGCATTTTTACAGTGTAAATCATGTACTTTCCAATATTTAATTCACTGATTATATAGATGTTCATGAAAACTCAGAGTAAATTCAAAGCTTATTTTTTCAGAAACAGAAAAAACTACATAAAAAGTGACTTTAGCAACAATATCAGTACCTGAATTTAAAAACAAGTGTCTCCTTCCACTGTCATTGATCAAACTCCATGGGTTTCACTGGTGAATCAATGTACAAGTGTTTTCCCATTCACTACGGAGCCTCTGAACATCCAAATGGGTCATATCTGATGACCATGAAAAGATGACAAAATACATTTTACACCAATTATTTACATGGATTGATAGAATTAGTGGATCAACAGGTATTAAACAGTTTAGATCAGTAGATGTTTTTGGTCAAAATGGATTTGGGTCTTTATGGGTTAATACACTGTTGCCCATAAAGTTGGAATAATTTTGTTTTCAGACACATAAATCTTTTTATTCCAAGTTCTACACAACAGTAAACACCTCTGACCAGGTGAAATGATTACATACTGAGTCCAGTTTACACTTTATCTATCAAAAATAAATCTCATTGTCACAATAATATCATGAGAAGAGTTAAAAATATTTTATTACGACTTTATGGGCAACAATGTTCAATATGAATTATATGCAATTGTTTTACGTTAGCATTATTTAGTCAAAATCAGCCTAAACCATTCAAAAAAGAAATGAAGAAAAAATAAAAGCAGTTGTCTGTGTTGTTTTGACCGTCGAAAGGCAGCTCTGTGTCCCACAGCCAAAACCAAACACCAAGACAACAACTTTTAGGCCCATAATGAGGCAGAAAATGCTTCAAATACCCCAAAAAGTAGAGGCCAAAACTTCTGAACACAAGCTCGGAATCTCAAATTGAACTAAGTGAGCATGGTATTAGCTAAAATTAGACAATACGGCATGAAAATAGCACTATTAGAGTTGTGGTTGTCGAGACTGGGGAGTGATACGTGGATTTCAGTGAGACAGATTTTCTGTCCTCTGATGCCAGGCGTTTCCAAATAATATCCTCATGGTGAGCAATTTTAGGGGTTTTTACAGTTTATATTGTAGATCCAGATCTTGATTTATCCTCTTACTATGACCAAAAGTCATAACAGCCTCACCACACAGCTCGCAGCAGCAATGAACACTATTAATATATCAAAAAGTGCACATCAGGAGCTCCAGTTAGCATCTTTGTTTACCTAAATGCTTTAATCTGTAACATTAATCTTGTTCTTTTCAAATGATCGCACAGTAAAGTAAGCCTATTGCAAATGGATTCATGTCAGCCACCATTCCTGTTGTTTAGTGCTTGTGTCATCAGGGTGTGTGGACTTCTATCATTTATCTGACACAGCAGCTTGGTACAGTATTTCCCAGCCGCGTGCCTGCCAAATGTGAACACTTGTTTGCTTGGCATTTCCATGGTTTCCATGGACAACGGCTTACAATGGTTATGGGAGTCTGCATGTCATTATGTGCATGTGTGGAAGACTCACTGAATGCACGGTTTATCTATAATGTAATATAGCCGTTGTGTGTTTGTGTGTGCCTATTTACACATTTATGTCCGCTTGACTGAACGACTCTCCCACTTGGCGTCCATTCTGCAGTGTTTCATTCCTCTTGTGCACCGTGAGACGTTTTGGGAGGTTCATTTACTCATTCACTGGCTTGTTACTCGCTTGAAATCCGAATGACACAACTCTTTCTGGCAGGTTCTGTTTGTGAATCAAAGTGGTTTCCCTTTCTAGGCAGAGATCACACTGGAGCCATTGTGCTCCCGACATGAATGCTTACTTGACCATTTTATTCATTTGTGTGTGGCTGAGTAATGAGCATGAAAAGTTGCAGTGAATGGCAAAGCACCCAGTGTTTTTGTCCAACTACAAAAACAATTTAAATGAATATTAAAAACTTCACAAAGACACTGATGGGTGGACTCCAATGCAGTTTTGTTTTTTTTTTTTCCCCTCTCATTATGTGATTAAGTAATGCACCTTCAGGCATTTCCTCTAATGCCTCTGAGCGGTATGAGCTTATAGGGTGTTCACCTACTCCACAGACCAGGAGCTTTTGTTGGGAGATAAGTGCTTTCATTGTCTAAGTGACCTTAAGAGACCTCCAGAGTCCAGCGTCATTCCACAAGCGAATTGGGCCACATTAAATAACACCGTTCACAGCCTTGACCTTCGTTTGTTTCATTTGGAGCTCAGAACAAATTTAAAAGCTACAAGTGGATAACAGGAGGATGTCCTCAACTTGTTATGATTGGTGGAGTGAAACTATCTCTGATAAGGAAGATTGACGGCGTAGGGACCTCTGCTGCCACAACCTTGGCTCATCAAGAGTGCACTGTTGTCATACACAAGCCAAGAGATTCCAGTGGTATCATTAGAGGGACAGCTTTAAGGCCCATGTCATTTTCTTTTTTATTTTTTAAAATCTGATCTGTTCAGCAATTTGACCTCCAATATACGTGTATTGGTCAGTGTCGAGTCACACTTGAGTAGAAGTGCAGGTACGAAAAAATGACTTTGGTAGAAGTTCAAGTCACCGACTGAAATGCTACTCAAGTTAAAGTCTGTAAGTATCTAGTATTTACTGTACTTAAATATATCAAGTAATCTACAATTAAATGTACTCAAGCAATTAAAGCAAAAGTACAAGTAAATGTTAATATCATCCAAAGGCAGTTGGAATTTTGAATATTATCCAGGATTTTAAAACATGGTAAAGTAAACAACAATCACTCAAAATATTGAAACTGATGCCTACATCACACACTTCAAAAGCAAGGTTTCAAAAACCTAAACAGGAGCAGGATAGTGCTGGGATGTCAGGATTTTAGAAAAAATAAAATAATTTAAAAAAAAAATCAGTGAAGTTTATGTGGCACCTCAAAACAGGGAGCCCACATTACACATCATAAAGAAGGAATCCACAGTCTAAACCATCGACATAAAACCAACCTGTTTTTTGGCGTAGCTTCATTCAACTCTTCCTCCCATCAGGTTGAGTGTGGACCATTGTTTTCACTTGTTCATTACATGATTAGGCCAAATGACAAATCCACTTCCTGACTTTGTTACAGTCACCAGTAATCTCAGCAGTGAAAATACCAAATTTCCTTTCTTTTTTTTTTGTAACGAGTAACAATACTGTGCATTAAAAATGTATCGGAGTAGAAGTATGCAATTGAGTTAGAAAACGTAGTGAAGTAAAAGTAAACAGAATAAAAAATACTCAGTAAAGTACAAATTCTCCTGAAACACACTTGAATGCAGTAGTGAAGTATTAGTACTTTGTTACTGTACAACACTGGTACTGAGAGCCACAAGTTACTTGACAGTTTTGATCTAAGAGGGTTTTGAGCCTTAGATCAATGCTCCTTATTGGTTGGATTTCATTACTTTATTACTGTACAGATATTACCTGATGGGAGAACAGGACAAGGTTATACACAAACCAACACTGATACAGACCCTGAAACAGAGACAAACAACAGGCAAAAACTCAACAGTAACTACAACAATAGGAGAACATCAGTGAATTTGAAGAACAGAAGAGTCCAACATCACAATAACCAGTAGCAAACAACAAATGAAACAAGAGCAAAAGCAGTGACAGAATAACACTGATGACTGTGAAGTGAAACTCCTCAAAGGCAGTGTAACCCCAACAGTCAAGTGGTACGTCTGTTTTAAGTGTTGTTAAGCGTCGCTGCCTTCATACTCAGATGTGTCCATTGTGTTGTAATATGTTTCTCAATTAATCCACCAGAGGGAGCCGCTCCTAATTTACATTCTGGCTGAATACCAAGAAGAAGAGTAAAGTGTTTTTGAGAGGAAGAATAAGAAAAAAAGTCAATAATAACAAGCATGGCGATGACAGTGGAGGTTTTATTAATGTGGATATTAATGTTGATATTGAGAAGGGTCAGAAATGCAGTGTGTCAGTAGTTTTTCACTAACTCACACCGTCGCTCTTTGAAAAGTTACAGTACAGAACATGCAAACTCATTCTATACATTTGGGTTAAATACATTATTGAACATAACTCAGTGCAATACTTTACAGTCATGGAAAAAATTTAGACCACCCCTTGTTTCCTTCAATTTCTTGTTCATTTTAATGCCTGGTACAACTAAAGGTACATTTGTTTGGACAAATATGATGATAATAACAAAAATAGCTCATAAGAGTTTGATTTCAGAGCTGATATCTGTCCATTTTCCATGTTTTCTTTTCTGTCTGATTTTGTCACATGGTACACACAGGAGTTAAGGCTTGATTGCAGACCCATTGTTTTTGATGACTTTTGATGGTCTGATATTTTTTTCTGTGACTGTATTGAATGAATAAAAAACAGTTTGATGTTTCAGCATCGATACAGGTCAGCATATAAAGCACAGCTACTGTTCCAAACTCAACAACATACAGACATCAAAAGTCTGCGAGGGTTATGTAGACACAAAACAACCATCTGGAGAGTTATCTTTGATGGTGTTACCTGACCTAAATCCAATTGAACTGCTCTGTAGGTCAGAAAGAAACATCCATTTATCCAAGAACAACCTTGGCAAGTTTTACTGGAGGGATGGCAAAGTATTTTAGCTGAAAGTTTGGAGAAACTACCTGTCCAGATGCCAGTTAAAGCTGTGATTCTCACTCAAAATAAAGTAGTTTTTCTATCATTATTTCTACATAAGTATATTTATTTGGTAAAAAATTAATTTTTATACTGTTAATTTACCTAGACTGTTGTTAATAAACAAAAACAACATGCATGTGTCTCCCAAAAAGATTAGGTGTTTCAAACTTTTTTTGCATTGAGAAAACTGGAGATTAACGTGAACAACTGCCATTGTGTGGATTTGTTGCAGGTATCGTCATCATTTGGGATGATCTGTTTATACCTTTTTTTTTTCCCTCTCTGTGTTTTTGCCCCGTTTGCTCAGTTCTTGTTCTGGTTGTTGTTGCTATTATGTTATCACCATGGTTGTTATTGTTTATAATATAGTTGAAATATTCTTGTGAGGGTTTTCAGCACTTTCTTCTTCCTCACTCCCCCATTCTTCCATTTCAGGTCCGGCATCGAAATGTGGTTCAACAAAATTCATAATAAAGACAGTAGAATATCAAGGGGAGCCTCATATACAGTATGAAGTTTCCTTTGGCGAAGCAAATTTGCTCAGCACCAAAAGGCAGTTAGACTACCATTCAGCTGCTATGATGCTGGACAAGACAAAAAAAAAAAAACATGCATGTGTCTCCCAAAAAGATTAGATGTTTCAAAACTTTTTTGCATTGAGAATACTGAAATTTTTCCAAAAAAAGGTAGAAGATTTAGCCTCAACATGAATTGAAAAACTCAAGGGAGCAACATTTTATAGTTGGAGTCCAAATCTGTCTGCCAAAGCCTTGTAGTCCTGTATTTCAGACGTCCTCACCTCTGCCCTCTTACATTTTTCTGCTCCAGGTCAGATCGGGCACATCCTTCGCCCGTGTTGTAATCTTCCATCACATTTCATAATAATTAATTAGAGCTGTTCTGTTTGTGTAATTCTGCTAACAGACAAATAAATGGATCATGGATGAAAACAAAAACGCCTCTGCAGAATTAAAAAAATGACCCTTAATGTTGTGTCTGTTTGAATGTGGGTGAGCGTATTAATGCTCAGATTGTGTTCCACTCTGTCATCTGGATGTCTGCCAGACCTATACAGTAAAATCTTGAGCCTGAATGCAGGATGAAAGCTGCAGCTGTGGAAGCAGCAGGCACTCAGACAAAAGTAAATGGAGTCATTCTACAAATCAGGGCCAAGTCATTGGACTGCTGCAGTTGTAACCCAATTACTCCCAGGCCACATGTTCTGAAAGCAGGGGCGTCAGGCAGAGGGGGAAGCCCTCCTCTCCTCCTCTACTGCAGTCACCCCATAAAATCACAGGAGAAGGCAGGGAGGGAGAGTGGCACAGAGAGAGAGCAACTAAGGGGAAGTCATAATTGATATTCCACATGACTGAAGTGTAAAGTTTCCCATGTTGTGGCTGTGGCTGAGAAGATGTCGCTAACGGAACGACAGTGTTCACTAAATATTGCAGAATGGGGACTCCCCCTCCAGAACCACAGATATGACAGCGTCTTAATCCACTGTCCATTTAACACGAGTTGTTCATTCTGGTGGTTTGTTGCCACAAAAATTATTTGACATTTTTGTGACATGACAAACGAAGTAGCAGTAGACTTTTTGTGCAAATCATTGACATAATTGGTACATGTCAACAAGGTCTTAATAGTATCTTCTAGGTAATTCTCTTGAATTTTTGTGTGTTGTTTATGAAAACTGTCAAAGATCCTGTTACAGGGAAATTAGGAGTACAGTATATCCTGCAGCATTTTGTTGCCACCTTGTGGACAACAACAGGAGTATTGCAGTAAAGAATAAAATCACCAATAAATAAATATAAATAAAATGAAATAAAATAAATAAATAAAAGCTGAAATATAAATGCACTTTTTAGTTCATACACTGATCAGCCATGATATTCTGACCAGTGAACAGGAGAAGTGGTGATAAAATTGATTATTTCATTATACTGGTACTTTTCCCTGGGTCAGATAGATTAGGCAGCATGTGAACATTTAGTCCATGAAGCTGACGTGTTGGAAGCAGCAAAATGAACAACATAAAGAACTGAGTGACTTTGACCAGGTCCATTTTGTAAGAGCATCTCCACAACTGCAGGTCTTGTTGGATGTTTCTGGTCTGTAGTGGTTATATACTGACCAAAAATGGACTAAGAAAGGACATCGCAATCTCAGACTAACTGCGGGGGGTGTTGGATAAGTCTGATCCATGGAGGTCCACCCCTCTACTTAAAAGGACTTCACAGATCTGCTGCCAATGTTTTGGTCCAGATTCCACAGCACACCTTCAGAGGTCTGGTGGAGTCCAGACCTCAGGTCAGAGACATTTTTGTGGAAAAAGGAGAACTGCTCAATGTTAGACAGGTGGTGATAATGTCCTGATCCCATAGATACTGGACTGGTTGAGATCCAGTTATTGTTCTTAAGATACTTTTGATACTTTTTGGTTCAAACCACTTTATTTTGGGAATAAAAACAAGCTCTGGAGATGGTCTGACCCAGTGATTTAATCATCACTATTTCTCTCTTGTCAGAGTCACTCCTATTCTTACTCTTTGTCCATTTTGCTGTTTTGAACACATCAGCTTCGAGGTCTACATGTTCACTTTCTGCTTAATATATTCACCCCCTGACAGGACCCACTGGAATGAGATCATCAACATGAATACCACTTTGCCTGTCAGTGTCCTAATGTTATGGCAGAAACTGTTAAGAGTTTGAAATATTTAAAGTTCTTTCTTTATTTATTTATTTTTCTGTCAAAAAGTTAAACAACTTTCCTTTATTTGTAACATACAAATAAAACACTGACAAGGCAGAATGACTTACTTTTCCCTTTCATTGTCGTTCATGGACAGGACTGTTGATGGATTCACAACAGTTTGTATATAAACATAGAGAAAAGACCTAGAGCTGTGATGTAGTGAGGGTGTGTAAGCACTCACCAACTTAAAATAAACTTGTAGGTTTAGGCTCGCTCCATATTTTCACATCCAATGAGCCTGTTTAAAGACAGCCCACCTGTCTCCACTGAATTCAGCCACCGAGATCTGATCTAGGGTCAGTTCATGCTTTTGTTTTAATTTCATGTACTTTCACGTGTTCAAGGTGCAGCTGCTCAGGAGTCTTTTGGGAGTTTGCTTTTACTTTATTGTGTTAAAACCCTAATGTGAGGCTTTCTTAAAAGTCTGAATTGCCTGAACTGACTCTAGGTCAAACTGTAATAACTGAAATATTTAAAGTTCAGTTACAATGAATCCTCATTCCTGCTGAAGTACATGGTGCAGGACAAAAAAGTCAAGTTGTGGAGGTCACAGTAGATTTGACAATTGACAAATAAATTATTTAATACACTCATGTGGCCATGCATTTCCTTTAAATGTCATATAAGCTGTGTAATAGAGTGTATTAAATTATTGTTTGGAGCCAATAATGTGCAGACTGCTGGATCTTCTGTGGCCTTTAGAGGAATGAAACAGACCATGTAAGAGGACAGTTTGTCAAACAACACTGATGATGTTCAATCGTACACCTGCATTCTGGTTTTTCCCTAATTCCAAAAAGGACAATTTTCTGAATAAATTGTTTACATGGCCAATGAAAATTAATATTCAGCTTAATATTCTTGTTGACGTGCAGCTGTGTAAACCCCATTAAAATGCTTTTTTTTTGTTTTTAAGTTTTCCAGTTGTGGCAGATGTTCCATTCAGCCTCCCTCTTTCATTCCTACAAACTCCCAAAGGTCAGCTTTTTAATATTTAGTCATATTCTTGAATTTGTTCATATCTTCTAACATAATGTTTAACAGTAGATGTGTTTGTTCTTTTGACCAGACTTGTGGACTTTCCTTTGGAGCCTCAGTTTCTACCTGTGTGTCACAACCTGCAGCAAAATGCACCGATTAGATTCATTTTTCATATGTGCTGTATATATATGTCCAAGGTATCTTCATAAATTAAAAAAAAAAAAAGTCCAGATATTCCACAAATCCAAATAGGAAAATGTTCTATTTGGGAGAAGGTCTGATTTGGAATATCCCAGATACTGTATAATGCTGTTTACATTATGCTTTTTGATTTCAGTGCAGTATTGGACTATTGTGCATAAACACATACTCACTGTCCATTAATAGGGTTTATACATTATTTCTAAACTGTAAAAGTTCCTGGATTCACAGGTTGTACAGATATTCCCTCTGTGCCTCAGTCTGGGGAAGGTTTTGGGCGTCCTCATGTGGTCAGTGACTGTCACTACATAAATACAGTGTTCCTGAAAACATCACTGCTGTAGTGAGTTGTGAGAATTGTGAGGTGCCCACAGCGTTCCACATCTAGCTCTGTGTCTGAGAAGTTTTCCTTTCCTTTAGGTATTCTTTTATATTTGTAATGGCTGCTTAACTAATGGTTTACCATGGTGATGCTTTTTTTTTTTTTTTTTTTTAAGGCATACAACAAACAGTACTCTGACTAAAGATGTGATCACAGTAAATCTGTCTTATTCCCTGATTTGGCTGACTGGATTGTTAAATTAACACTGTTTTTAATTTAACTGGTGTTTTACTGTTATTCAAAATAGGTTGATCTGTGACACCTCTGGTTTTATTTTGACCCATGAAAAAATCCTGGTACATTGCAGATAAACCATGTGAGTAGTTTTCTGTCACTTAAAATGACTGAATTCTTGTGATGATGCTAAAGCTAAACATTCTGAACTACTGTTTCCCACAAGTGACACCTCAGCTTCTTTTTACTTCAATTTGATGGAGGTTTTCAATCAAACATTATGTACGTCATTTCATACACTTCGGAGAGCTTTATAAATGACAAATGAACAGAAGTAAGAACATATTAACCAGTAAAACTGATACTCAGGCGTGGTTTTAGTCTCAGCATGATGAAATGGTTAAAATGAAGTGCAAAAATAAAATGAGCAACAAAAAAGGTTTAATTTTAAATTGTGGTTTGTATCATAGCTGCAAACAGGAAACTCACCACTGTAGTGAACAGGAAATGTGTATATCAAGAGCTTAGATATATGGCTTATCGAGATGTTTCACTGTAAACCTCAGGTATCTGCATGTAGTTGTGGTGAAGCATCACTATGCCTTGCAAGAGCCAAAACAAAAAAAAAAAACAGTTGAAGTTTTTGTGGCTTTGAAGCTTGGAACAATCGAGAACAAGAATGTGTTTACTGACCAAATAGCTACAGCAATGGTGACTTCGTGTACTATATGTACATATATATATATATATATATATACGCATAAACACACACACTCTAATGACTGCACATTAAAATGCAGACTTTATTTTGCTAGCTGTTCCAAATTTTACTTCAGCCTTACTTAAGTATTATTGTCTTATAGGTAGTATTTTTTATGCTGTTTAAATTGTATGTCTCTATTGCAGCATTATTATTAGCATTGCCATTTGCCATATTTGTATGGATTACTGTTTGTCACCATCACCAGCATTGGGAGATTTGTCTCTTTGTCTGTTACAAATCATTTCTTTCTCCAAATCATATGTAAAAATATTTCACACACATTTTTTTCTGCACTTGCGCCTACATTCATCCAGTTCAATTATCTAAAGTGATTTGAAGCAAATGAAGCCTGTAAAACTGTTCCTGACTGGAACTGTCACAGTAACAATACTTGTATTAAAAGAAATGAAAAGATGTTGATGGTCTGATGGTTTCATTTGCAGCTTTACCTACAGCGTGGGACAGCGGTAGGACAATCCCACACAAATGACTATTATGCTGTACTCATATATGTACACACCGTCCACGTTTCAGTCAGATTTTCTGAAATGTTTATTATAAGAAAATAAAAAGAAACGTGTAACAATTCCCATAACTGTCAACAAAACTAAAAACTGTTAGACAAGAAAAGTGAGAATAAGAAAGAATAAAAAAAACAAAACAAATAGGGAGCAGAAAATAATGTACTAAGTTAATTCTACCACTTAATAATACAGAAATAAGGGTATGTTTTAATACAGACAAGTAGAAACAGGGTTTAGACGACTACATTATCATCACAATGGGTTCTTGTTCTCCTTGTATTTGTTATCACTTTAACATCAGAGTAGATGACGTCAGCCTCACGGTTCTCTGAAACTGAGAGAAACAAAATGAAATTTGTGTGACATAGGATGCATTTGTATTCTATGATAAGAAATGTTTTCTAAATTCTCATTGTGTTGATATTATGGAGCATGTAAATGATTGAGATGCAGGAATTCTAAATATAAGATTTAAAACATTAGAATTGATAGTACACTGTATATCTATACATTTTATTTTCTAGGATGTCCAGGGTTAATAACTTAATGTGGCTTATATACAGTGCTTAAAAAAATATTAGACCACCACCCAATGTAAAGTTCATGCCACAGCCACCTTAAATTAACAGCATCGGTAATTACAAAAATAATTTAAAAAAAAAAAAATAATAATAATAATGATTATTTTTTTAATGGTTAGATTAGATAGAACTTTATTCATCCTTTGGGCAAAGCCCTCAGGAAATTAAAGTTACAGTAGTTCAAGGGTGGCCAACCCTGGTCCTGGAGAGCCACTGTCCTGCATGTTTTAGATGTTTCCCTCTTCCAACAAACCTGATTCAAATGATCAGCCTATCATCAAGCTCTGCAGAAGCCTGATAATGAGGGTTTGCTGGAAGAAGGAAACATCTAAAACATGCAGGACAGTGGCTCTCCAGGACCAGGGTTGGCCACCCCTGCAACAGCAGAACAAGCATCAAATATACACACACAAGAAATACCACAAAAAAAAAAAAAAAAAGAAAAACAATAACTCTGAAAAACAGTAATGAAAAAAACAGGCAACTGCACATTAGAAAGTACAAGAAGAAAAAAACAAAGCAGTAGTGATGAAGTAATCATAACTAGCTAATTATGTTATAATAATATGCAATATATATATATATATATATATATATATACACACACACATAAATTGTTTAATAATAGGATAAAAGTTATAATAAAGTGACAACTGTAATAGTAAACATAACAATGATATATAAGTAATATGCAATAATAATAATAACAATACACCAGTTTGTAAAAGCTAATGATATTTTAATGTAAAAATGTGCTGCCAAACGATTAAAATTTTAAATTAATCACATGGTTGATGTGGATTAATTTTGATTAATCACGATTAAATATTGTGATTAATCAAAATCACCCTTATATATAAATGCATTGCCTTCCTGAACACAAAAATAGTTTAACTGGTTGAATGTTATGTTTGATTAATTTGTG
>JAPQRP010000007.1:5063342-5086897 GCA_037367295.1 Apogon hyalosoma | reverse complement strand
TTAACTACATAATTCCATATGTGTTCATTCATAGTTTTGATGCCTTCAGTGAGAATCTACAATGTAAACAGTCATGACAATAAAGAAAAACCAAGTGAGTCCAAACTTTTAACTGGTAGTGTACCTGGGCTGTGATGGACTGGTCACTGACCCTGTGCAGCAGACACCAGTCTAAGATGACACATTATCAACCAGTGCTGGGTTGCATCTCTAGGACTTTAGCGGAATGCAAAGTTTACGGCTGCACAAACAAGCGTGAACATATGCTTTCACTCAATCTCACTGACTGCTGCTTGTTTACTCACACTAATCACCCGGAAACAACAATGGTGCGTCACATACAGCCAGCAATGGCTGCTCCCCATAGGTTCATAATTTACATTATAAAAGGGTCCAGTTTGGTGCATTTATGTCGATGTTTTACTGAATTTGCGCCTCTCTTGCTTATACACAAAGCACAATGAATGTCTTAAGCATGACCAGTACTGGTACCCTTTAAGCTTATATTAAGTGCTACAAGTGTGATGCATCTAGGATTAACTTGTTATACCTGTATTAACCACCTTGTTAATAGCATTGGCCACCTGGCCCTTTAGCAGGGAGTTGAGCAGTTTGACCAGCAGTATCAGACAGCTGCAGAGCACTAGTAAGGAGCAGGCCAAGAGGATCAGACCTATGGCCAGGTCTGACAAAGAGCAGGCCACAAAGAGGTGCTTACCTGAAGAACAAAACACAGTCATAGGATAAGACACAGATAAAATAACTCAGACTGGGTTATAAAGGGAAAAAAATGGAGAAAAACTGAGAAATTCTAAAACCATCATGCTTCATCTGCATGTTGGTACTCGATCAAGTAGTTAAATCTAGTGATCGATGCGTAGAAGTCAAAGAGAAAATTATTGGAAGAAAGAAAAGTTACTCTATCACAGATGTCCTACACTTCTCTGTATGTACTGAAACGTTGTGTGTTCCCCAGGTGGTTTCATTGTCCTGTCAGCAGTCAACACAGACACAAAGACAGTATGTTCATATACATTTTTACTGAATGAGGACACAGTAACTTGATCATAAAGAGGTTGTACAGTGCATTATATCATACCAGCGCTGTCAGGGGTGTAGTATGACACCACTGCTTAACCAGACTCCTGTTTCTGACAGCCTGGTGTCCTGTAGCAATTGCTGTGATGACTGACTGATCCAGCTACAAAACAAGAACAACTTTATTATTTCACTGTTATTATGATGCTTCCGGTGACAGTTTGTTGCTGCCAGAGTGGAGACAGAAATGTTGAAAGTGAATCTCTTTCCTTTGAAACTGAGTTCATTAACCCATAAAGACCCAAACCTCCAATAGCGACCAAAACCATCTACTTATCTAAAATGTTAAATAACTTCTGATCCACTAATCCTATCAATACATATAAATAATTGGTGTAAAATGTAGTTTGTTATCTTTTCATAGTCATCAAATATGACCCATTTAGATATTTAGAGGATCTGTAGTTACTGTGGGAACACTGTCATCTTCTACAAACATTGATTCATCAGTTAAACCCATGGAGTTTGATCAATGACAGTGGAAGGACACACTTATTTTTACATTCAATTATTGCTATCTTAGCTGAAAAAGTCACTTTTTCTTGAGTTTTCTCTGTTTTTGATATAATCTTACTTTACTCTGAGCTTTGATGAACATCTTACATGATTGCTGAATTAAACATAGGAAAACACATGATTTACACTGAAAAAACGCAAAATAAAACCGATAATATTACAATCAATGGTGATAAATCACTTAAGAAAGGTTAAATAGAGAGACAAATTCATTTGGGAACTGCCATAAAAGTAGCGCTGGGTCTTTATGGGTTAAATATTTTCTAGTTAAGGTCTGGTTATCTTACAAGCTTGATTTAGGAGTTCACTGAGTGAGACATTCTAAACCTTAACCAGGTGTGAAAGGCGCATGTAAAGAGAATGACTGCCCTCAATGACCTGGACATTCAGGTTTTTCCTGCATCTATCTGCAGCCTAGAGTAATAATTATGCCAAAACAGTTTAATAAGTTACATTTTAGTTGCAGCTTTCATTCTCTAAATTTCTGTTTGGGGTGTAGTGAAGATGTACGGTACATTTTTAAGGGGGTTATCTTTCATGTTCTTCAAGAGCTCATACTTTGCCTTAAGTGAAATATTTACCCTGAAATGATAATGTTGTACCTGGATAATCATTTTTGTGAGAGGCTCAGTGAGGACTTTAAGAAGTCCTGGTGCTTCTTCTCCGGTCTCCAGGTGGATCGCATTGACTGTGGCCTGTGACAGATGCCTTAACAAACCACTCACAGCTTCCAGAGGGAGAAGCACCAAGACAGACAGCCAGTTAAAACAGTCATGGACTGTAGCTCCAGCAAATGCCCTGAAATAAGCACAACCTCCAAAGATAAACACCATGAACCTGGGTAGCTGTGAATATTTATAAAACACAACGTTACCTTTCAAACTCCTCCCTCTCTCCGGCCTGCATTAGAGCTACTATGGTATTAGTGACTGATGTTCCGATGTTGGAGCCCATGATGATAGGAATGGCTGACTGAACATCTAACACTTTACAGAAAGACATGGACATGAACGGGTCTTATAAATGAAATTACAGTACATTATTAACATTGTGGATGTAGAATTGTTTATACTTTAACTCACAACCAGAGGACACCAGACTAACTACGATGGAGGTGGAGGTGGAGGAGCTCTGAACTAACACTGTCACCAGTATTCCCACCACTAGTCCAGCCACCGGATTAGAGAGGATGGCATTTTTTTTGAAGATGTCCCCTGCTACCCTGCCTGGAAAGAAGATTAACAGAGGAACAAAGTGTCTTTGATGAAGCTCTGTATATATTGTAATTTTAAACATAGGAATAAATTTTTTTCATTTCATGTATTTATTTAGTTATAGGACAGTGTGTATTGGCATTAGTTACAGAGAACAAGATGCATGCACCAGATTTAGCAGAGAAGCTAATTTCTGTCTGTTGTCCTGGACAAACGTCCAACAAGACAAACATCACTTAGATTCACAAAGCACTAAAATACTGGAGGAAAACTGTTAGACATGACTGACGTAGAAAAGTGCCCAGGATGAACGGCTTCAGCCAAACACATAAAACACAGTATACATTCTAAAAATACTTTAGCATTCATAGAGCAAGAATAAAATGTAGAAGAGAAAGAAAAAAAAGGAGAGAAGAAGAGAGAGAGGGAGACGGAGAAGTAAAAAATAAAAATAATAATAAAATAAATTTAAAAAAAGAAAAAAAAGGAGAGAGCAAGATAGAAAAATAAACAGATAAACAGCCAAATAGGCTAACAGTACAGCTGCAAACAGACATAGAAGAAGGTGCAAGTTAAAACCAGTAAATCGGTGTAATATTCTATTCCTGATTCCTGTATCGTTTACTGAACTGAAATGACTCAGATGAATTTAGATGTAGATTATGATCAAACTGAAAAATGATGCTTACCTCCAGCCAGTTGGAAGGCAGAGCTTAAAACGTCAAGGGAGCACACAAAGACGTACAGAAGCAGAACGAGGACTGGGATTTTAGCGAAAACAAAGAGAACCGTTTTCAGTCGCTGTAAT
This sequence comes from Apogon hyalosoma, assembly GCA_037367295.1. NCBI lineage: Eukaryota > Metazoa > Chordata > Actinopteri > Kurtiformes > Apogonidae > Apogon > Apogon hyalosoma. The sequence goes on along the minus strand of JAPQRP010000007.1, from coordinate 5,083,261 downwards.
CTCGGATAAGTTTCCATAGTCCAACCCTGTAGGATAATAAATGTAAGTAAATGTAATAAAAGTAGTTAACGGAACAATTCATGAAGCAGAGGTGAATGAAAAGTGGCAAAAGTAACATTTTAGGGCCAGTATAAACTGGGGCAGTAGATCTGGCAGAGACTGTGATGATGACAGAAGTGCTGGTGATAGTTAGGGTGGTATTCTTGGTGTTACTGTTGTTGTATTTGTGATAATAACACTAATCATGCTTTCAGCCATGACTCTTTTCTTCTACTACTCTGTTTATCTGCTCTGTCACCAGTTTAAAAAGTATCTCATGTTTTGCTCCACAGAAAATGCAAACGCTAATGAAAATGTACAGTGAAGGTAACCAAGCACTAAACGATTATCAGAAGACAGAATTCACCCCTTTAGATCATTGGATCAAGTCCACCTACAAATCCTGGTATGTTAATATGAAGTAACATCCTGTAAATGTGTCTGGAGTTCCCATCAAATACCATGGATTTACACAAGAAAACATGTGCTCGGTTTTGGATTATCTTCTAGATCAGCACGAAACTCATTTTAGTGATAGATACAGTTTTCAGAGCAATAGCTGTTTCATTTCAGAAAAAATGACAAAAATGTCAAAATCTGTCAATGATGAAGAATCTTTTAAAATATACTTGAATCCAGATCCTGATCCTCATTTATGCCATCTGTGAGGACCAAGATACAGTACAGACCTATCGTTTGTACAGCTGATGTGCTCTACATTCTGACTGACTGGCACATATATAAATACATAAAGACAACATCTAGCATCTAAGCAGAACATGCATTGTTGGAAACACTTACCTTGGATTTGGATAAAATGCTTCTGCTGTTTCAGAGAATGAATATTTTTGATGGCATTAAAGTGACTCCTGGCACAAGTGTGTGAAGGGTTGGGGTAAAAAGAGAAAAGCTGAACATTTATATAAAGATTTATATATATTAATAAAAAAAAAACAGCAGGTGAAAAAAGAGGAAAGAAAGAAGACAAGGTGAGAAATGAGAAAACACAGACAAAGAGAAGGAGGTGCTCTGTGTTGTTGATTAACTCAAGTGGAGCATGGATGACTCAGGGTATCACGGTAAGGTGGTACAAGACAGCTGCTACATTTTCAGTGTGAAATCACAACAGTAAAGTGTTATTAACAAATACCTTGTGTGGTTAGCCTGTCATTAACCCATAAAGACCCAGCACTACTTTTGTGGTAGTTCCCAAATGGATTTTTCTCCACATTTAACATTTTTTTAAGTGATATATCAACATTTATTGTAATATTATCGTCTTTATCTGGCCTTTTTTCCCAGCGAAAATCATGTATTTTCCTATATTTAATTTACTGATCATGTAGATGTTCAGAAAAGCTCAGATTAAAGTTGCAGGTTATATCAGAAACAGAGAAAACTGAAGAAAAAGTGACTTTTTCAGGAAAGATTTCATTAACTGAACATAAACCCAATGTCCATCCACTGTCACTGATCCAACTCCATGGGTTTTACTGGTGAATTAATGTTGTAGAAGATGATGGTGTTTCCACAGTAACTACGGAGCCTCTGAACATCCAAATGGGTCATATCTGATAACCATGAAGAGATGACAAACTGCATTTTACACCAATTATTTACATGTATTGACAGGATGAGTGAATCAATAAGTATTAAACATTTTAGATCAGTATGCTTGGGTCTTTATGGGTTAACATATCTACATATTTGCCATTTGTACATATTCAGGTGCATATGAATTATCATGCAGAGGTCTCCTAAAGTACAAGATTAAAAGATTAAAAAATACAATCAAGAATAAAAATTATATGATATAAGCAGCATAAAACAACACACACAGACTTCCAGACTTGAAACAAGATGGACGCACAGTGATGAACTCCAACTAATCGGTGGAGATAAAGTACCTCCTATCAATATAAATAACTTCAAAAACCTTCCAAACGGAGTATGACAGGAGGTAAACAACAAAGGAGTCTGAGGAATAACAAGAATATGAGCAAAACACAACAAAGCCCTGTAAACGAGAAAGGACACGGTGAGGGAGACACCAGGCGAGAAGAAGCTACACAAGCTAGCGCTAGCCAAAACATCCTGCTTTGAAAGACTTTAAACAGGACATGAGACGAGATCCTGGTGAATTTAAACCAGAAGTTTAGAAAACGTTGAAAGTTGACCTCGTGGATTTTAGAGAGGAGGTTTTGTAAGAATTAACAACGTCAAAGCGCCAGTATGTCTGAGGCACAGACGCGGATAGCTGATCTGGAGTCAGTCTGCTCAGAGACCAAAGAAACACTGCACCCGGAGCCGACCTGAGAGCCGATCCAGGAGAAATAATATCAGGATTTATGGAGTTCAGAAGAAAAAGAGGGAACATCTGTCAGTGACTTTGTAAACGAGTTGTTGAACAGACACGTGTCCCTACCGGAGGGCAGGGAGCTGCAGGTCCACAGGCGCACAGAGCCCTGCCGCTACTTCAGCCCAAACAGACCAATAATCAACAACTTTTTACAATTTCACGTCATGGAGCTGGTTCTTAGGAAGGCATGGCAGCAGAAGAAAAAACTGGAGTGGACGGTGGACGAATCTACTGGGATCATGATTACGTCACAGAAGTTATGGAGAGGCGTACGGTCCATCAAAGGAGAAGGGGGTTCGGTTCCGGAGCCCTGACACCAAGAGGCGAGTGCACTGGGACTCCGGCCTGAGGAGCTACAGGAGGAGGCAGCGCAGGTCTGAACAGACGCGGAATCCAGGTGACGGTGACGGCCAGGGCCAGCACCGCCGCGGCCAAGATGGAGAGACTGGATGCGGCGTTGCCTTGGAAACGCCCCGACGCTCCCAATAATACAACCAAGCGCGCGAGAGGCTGACGGGGTTCAGAAGAGGCTCAGAGTAATGACACCAAGTTCACCAACTTTTCATATCATCACTTTTCTAGGAAAAATATTTACTTTATTTTGAGTATATTTTCTTAATAAAACCAAATTTGGGCTAAACAAGATATTTGACTCAAGATTTATGTTATTAGAGATTTAATACCGATCGTAAGGAGTAATTCATGTTAATAAACACAAAATGTTGGACAAATCTAGTGTGAGTTTTTTCTCACTACTAGGGAAGGCCGCTTTTGCAGTGAGGCTTTTTACCCTCTTCCCACCAGCAGGGACCTTAAAGGATGGTTAAACACATCCTGTCTTTGGAAGTCACACTGTTCTGTGTTCAGCTGTTATAAAATAGTTAAGTCTTGTGTTCTGAGTTGGATAGCCACACAAATCTCTAAATAACCATGTTAGAATATAACATTAAGATATTGTCATTGAATATTAATGGTTTAAATAACCTGGTATAACATCAGAAGATAATGACCAAATTAAGGGAAGATAAATCACAGATTATATACTTACAGGAAACCCACCTGTCTAGTGAAGAAAGTGAGAAACTTAGAAAGTTTGGCTACGCCAAGGCATGTGATAGTTCATTCCCACATGGATGCAGAAGAGGTGTGACCATACTCATTCTAAACTCAGTGAAATTTGAGCATATCAAAGAAATTAGGGATAAAGAAGGGAGGTTTGTCCTTGTGAAACGAAGACTGGAAAACGAAATTGGTCACAATGGTTAATGTATAAGCACCACCTAATAGTGGAAAACAATTCTTTAAAACCTTGTTTGACACCCTGATCTTGGAAATGGAAGGAATATTAATATGTGGTGGTGACTTTAATATAGTGATGAACAGTAAACTGGACACAACAAATAAGACGAGAAATACCAACAGTGTTACTAAAACAATTAAGACAACACTCAAGAAATTTGGGATAGTTGATATTTGGAGAGCACTACATCCCTCTAAAAGAGACTATACACACTACTCAGCTCCCAGTGACAATTATGCAAGAATTGACTATTTTTTTTTACGAATAAGAAGGATCTCTATAGGGTAAAGAAATGTGAAATTCAAGAGCAGATCTATCAGATCACTGTGTGGTTTTTCTCAAAGTTAAATGGGCAGATGAAAAGTACATTGTGGAGGTTAAATGTTGGAATACTAAATAACAAAACAGTAATAGTAGAGCTAAAGAAAGACATCACTTTTTACCAGAAGAAAATGATAATGGAAAGGTTACACCTGTCATTCTATGGGATGCATAGCAGTTATGAAAGGAAAACTTGTTGCAAAGATGGCAGCGAATAAAAAAGCTAAAGAGGAGGTCTACAAGCAGGAAAAAGACAAGCTGCTCAAAATTGAACAACAACATAAATCTACACAAGATCCCAAGCTCCTCACAAAAATTAAAGAAATTAAGGACAACTTAGATTATTAACCACAGAAATTGATAAAAAGACAAGATTTTTAAAACAATCTTATTACGAAGTGGGGCCACGGGCAATTAAACTACTGGCCAAAAGATTAAAAAAGCAGCAGGCTCACAGAACAGTTCATAAGATAAGAGACATAGATACGAATCAGATCATTAACGAACCTAAAGAAATCGGAACTAAATTCATGAATTACAGCCACCTAATGGAGAGAAAAGGGAATACAACCACATAAGTAAAACTGAAATGGGAGAGAACTGGATGTGAATATTTCAGAAGATGAATGGTTAAACATTTGGCGAACACAGCAGACATCTACACCATCATGGGTTTGGAGATTATATTGTTGGAAGAACTTGATTAAATTCTTTATCACACCCAGAATTAGAAATGAACACATCAGTACCACAGCCATGTTGGAGAAAATGTGGCGATAGGAATGTAGACCATTCTCATGTATTTTGGTTTTGTCCTATAATCATTTCTTTTTGGGAGATTGTTCACCAGGAAATAACTAAAATTCTGGGCTATAATATACCCAAGTCAAGTGTACTATTATATCTGGTCAATATGCCAAGCAATGTTGTATTTAAAAAGGACAGATATTTGCTGAAAATTGTGTTAGCACCCTGCAAGAAAACAATCACAAGAAAATAGTATAAAGCAGATCCACCAACACAGCAGGACTGGCAAAAAATTGTGAGTGAGATCTATGTAATGGAACTGTTGACCCATAAGATAAGGACTCAAGAAGAACAATATCGAGAAACATGGGAGAAATGGTCTGTTTATACGACAGGAAAAGGACAATTTTATCGATAACAACACTGGAGCAAACTAGAGAGACACGGCAACCCACTATGTTCTTTTTCTTTTGAGTTTTTTGTTTCTTTATTTTTTTGTCTTCCTTCTGTATGTCTATATCTCTTTCATGTTCTTAAAAAGAAGCAATAAAAAGAAAGTGTTAAAAACAAAACAAAAAAAAACAACATACACAGTAAAAATATGTTATAACTTCCTAAGCCCTGACTGTGAGAGAAAACAATAGAAGTATTAAAAACACAAGCTTGACTCTTTGAGAGCTCCACAGCTTCGCCCACAGGTGAGCGCCATCTTGAATTGTTGAAATAGATAAAGCATCAGAGGCAAGTGTTTGGTAGAAGACACTCATGGCTCAGAAGTTCTACTCAAATGTGATAGAAGAGGTATGTGAGATTATCAATAACTACGATAATCCTCAACTTTGGGACCATTTCGGTCAGACTGTGTTCATTCTACTTTGTACCACCTCATCCCTAATAGAACTGAAGCTGTGGTCATCATCCTTGCGGCTGTCATTCCCAGACACCAATGCCTGACTCCTGACGTTGACCTGACCTGTTCAGTGGTGTAAGTCCAACACAGACGCATAGATGCTATCATCGGATGGACAGGGATCAACAGGTACATGGTGAGGTACATGTTTACAGTCAGATAATGAATATAAATATCCTGAAAAACAACCACAGTAATATTAAAATAAGTGGATTTAAGTCACTTATGTGGACAAAAAAAATCATTTGGAAACTGGAAAAATTGACTTTCTGAATTAAAAACATAAACTTCCTGAGGTTTTGCCAAAGTTCACAGTACAAAGCACCTTTCAGTTTAATTTAATTTTAAATTTCACTAATAGTAATCAAAAATGTAAAATATGGACTTTGAAAGGCCAGGTTTGGACATTATTCTGCTTCTTTTTGTTGGAAAAATGGCTTCACTTTTCCATAAACGACACAAGACAAACATTGCATCAGATTCATGTATATAGATATTTTATCTTTTTTTTGTACCAAGAGGACTAATTTTAATATTCTGGCCCGCATTCTTTCCCCTATGTATCTTAAAAAAAAAACTCTGTACAGTAAGTGTTACATTTAGTATCCTTTTTTTTTTTTTGGCTCTTCTTGTGATGCTACATCAGTCAGTTAATTTTCCCTTTGTTTTTTTTTTATACATCTATCAGTTTGTTCAGTGGTTATGAACTGTTATGTGTCTCACAATCCAATCAGTCATTGAAATGGTTAAAAAAAACACTTATGGTGATAGGTACAATGAACCAGTATTGATTGTTAAACTAAGAGCATACAAGTGAACTATTGAACATAAAATATCACTAAAAACTAAACATTTTACATGTATAGTTCATGTGAAGCATTTGTTCAATGATGAAAAATAAAAATATTGAAAACAGACTGAGAGACAAGAAATTACAGTCTTTTTGTACCTGTTCTGTACATTTTCATCATAATGTAATTATACATTTATAATTTTGGTTTGTGCTATCACTGTAAACTATAGACACTAGAGTTTTAACGTCATATATGTGTCATGAGTACATAAAAAGAAACAAAACCTTGATTCAGGAAAATATAAATTGGAGGTGATTCTGTTGTGAATCACACAAGACAGAGGTACAAATTTGACACACCTTAAAAGTTACGTTTTACTCAAAAAATTACATGCAAACATTTTCAGCAAGGGAAATCTTTATAGAGTACGTACTGTATATTTATCATGTAGCTCCTTTGAGCATGTGAAGATGCTGCTTGTACTTAAATTCAGTAAAAAGGATCCTTCTCTTCAGAGGCTTTTTACAAATAAAAAAAAAAGTATCATTTCATGTAAAAATGACACAGGTGCATTTCCATCAAAGTTTATGTCCATTTTGAAATTTTGCAATAGGAAATGCCTATGGAAGCAACAAAACTTGAAACATTTTCCTGAATTTTTGCAAAGAAACTAACAAAAAACCCCTCACTCATTAACTCAAATGATTGATCAGCTGACTGTTCAACTCCTTTGCCGATATTCTGATACATATTGTGAAAAGCACGTGAGCTGTTGAGACTGAATCTTTCTTCTGTCTTATCAGCAGAAAAACACATCACAGCCATTTTAGATGGAAAACAGAACATTGTGTTTCTTATACTCTGTTTATTAGAGCCTTGTGTCATGTAGCCTAAAGCACTAGCCCTAACCCAGTTCTTGCAATTTTAATTTTTGTAACTTTTCAAAAGTTAATGTCAAATGTGCTTGACATTATATAATAATACAGCAACAGGACACTGGTAAATAAAGTTGGTTTAAGAGTCAGAGGTGAGTCTCCAGAGGAACCACTGGACTTGATGTTTCTCTTTGAGCGATGCACAAACATTTCATCCTGTTACAGAGAAAGAAGGCAAACTTAGCTTAGTGCAAATAAGCGATTAAAATGCATTGTCATTTTTGTAGCACAAATAACTTTATTATATCTATCACAGGCAGCTTCACTTAGATTCAAAAGAACAATAATGATGACAGGATGTGTTGGTAATTTCTAAGTTTTTCATAGAGCCCTATGATTTTCGAACACATACTATATTGTTTGCAAATACAAAACATACCTATTACTCTAATGCACCACATTTTTATTTTTACATCCTTCTTTGGGACAATCATTTACAATATTTGTACTGAATTGTATTTTATTTTATTTTTCAAAAGCTGCTGTAAATCTATTTAAAGAACAGTATTTGTACTGGTATTCTCTTTTGCCAAAATCAACTCTGATGTCATCCACATATTTTGGGCTCTTTTAGCCCTTAACCCTTATATCTAGTAATCATCACATTTGATTGTAGTAGACATACATTATCCAGAACAGTTGAGTTTGTAGATTTGTATCCCTTACTTTTCCTTATACATCCAAGATAAGCGGTAATCATAGAAATTTCATATTGTTAGAGTAGCCCAACATACACACATGTCCATTATATCATGTTTTATCTTTGCAAACCAATTAATGCAAGAAACAAAATGTGCAAACACATTTTGTTGTTTTTCTTACATCTTGGTGGAAAATTAACTCCATAAAATGTTATCAAAATATAAGTTTACAATTACTTATCAGCTTAAAATACATTGTACTATGGTCAGTTAAAAAGTGCCACCAGTGGTGTCATTTCTGAGCATCTCACCTTTCCCATTTATGCATTTGTTCAATAGTTTCAGGTAAAGGTCGTCCAAAACTCTCTGGAAGGAAGTGAATGACAATGGCAGACACAACAGCCATAGTCCCCAGTATAATGTAGGGCAGGTACTTAAAGTACACACCTGCAGAAGGGGAGGAAAATGATAGAAAAGGCTGAGTACAGATGTGTCTGTCATGTATGATACAGAATGGCAGGTTCTAAACTCTACTTAACTTCACTCACTCAGCTGTAACAAATAAGGTGCAACGCAACTTCCCAATCTGGAAAATGTAGTGACTGTTCCAGTCGCTGTGCTCCTGAGCACAGTTGGGTAAATTTCTGCTGTGTAGGCGAAGATCATGGACGTACTGGTGGCAAAGCTAAATTTCCCCAACATCTCCAGAACAACAGACACCTGTGGAAAAGCTGAAGCAGATGGAAACCAGGTAACAAGTTAATGCATTTAAGTCGAAACAATGACGACTGAGAGCAGTCACTACATGTAACACCATGTGATTCTGTTACTATAACTGGTGTATGAAAGAACTGACTGTCCACGACATGACTTTTGTTTGGGAACAAAACAGTTAGCAACATTTGTGATTGGTGAACTTCAAATACAAGCTACCTGTGCCTCAGATTTGCAATACAGCACACCTCTTCTTATATTAGTCATATGATGTCCACTCATTACAGGGCACATACTAAAACAACATACACAGTCTAGGACTGCCACCTACTGGACTGCTTTAACAGATACCAGAATTAGATTAACTACATTAGAACTGAAGTACTTGTCATTATTCAATTTATGTCAGGATATCACAGTTGGAAAAGTAAATAAATTGCAGATATTATAAGTCTGTCAGTATTTTGAGTAATATTCATACACTTTATTCAATACAGGACATGAATGCAGAAAAAAACACCAATTGGAAATATTGCAACCCAAGAACCAACAGAAGGATGTGATTAAACCTGAGCCTCTCAGAACTGCTGCTGTCTGATTCTGACTACTTACATTTAGGGATCACCTGAATGAGGTACAGCGCCATTCCCCCCAGGCCCAGTGTACAACTGGCAGACAGTCGCCGCGGAAGGTACTTCAGAACAAGCCAGCTACAGATGTATGCTGGTATCTCTACTGCTGCCGAAATGAATGCACTTAGATATGGGTCAGCAGCGAGTTTTGATGTGTTCAGGGACAGACCAAAATAACCAGTAGCCAGAGTGAACCTGAAGTAGAAACAGATACAGGTTATCAGTCAGTCAATCACTCATCCATACAGACCTTTAAATACACTTTTTTTTGTTACATACAAACTGCAACACCAAAAGCACAAAAATTTAAAAAAGAAAAAAAAAACCTGCTGCCTTCAGGTCATCAGGAAGACTGTATCAGTGACATGGACTGATGCCTCAGTGCTGGTTTTGGTTCTGACTGTAGGAAATGATTATTAAAAAGACTCTTCCAGAAGACCTGAAGTTTCTAGAAGTGTCATCGGCTAAAATGCACGTGATAAAGGACCAGGACCATTGAGAGATTTATAAACCAATAAAATAATTTTGAAATCAGCTCTGAAGGTAATGTTTTTGGTTTATGTTATTTTCAGGAAGGCAGTGTATCTGCAGGAATATCATGCAAAAGTCTGTAAGATTTGTCACTTAAGAAGTAAATTAGAACTTGCTGATAGGTCTGGAATACAGTATAAGGATAAAAAAAAAAAAATCAGAAATGCCTACATCTCTGACTGATGTGATATTGATAAGACGTTATGTTGGGTTAACCTAATATTTTGGATTACCACCTGTAAAGTCCAGGGCAAAGGAGTTTGATTGTCCACATGCAAGTTAAAGTCATCCACAACATAAATTGTGTCATATTTGCTTTGTAATATTGAGAGTACATCTGAAAAATCAGCAGGTAAGAACTTCAGATATGTATACCTGATATGTTGTATTACAGTGGATATAAGAGTGTTTATTACTGAATTAAAAGTCCTGAACTGCAATACTGAAAACAAACACTCACCAAACCAGACAGAGAATGAGTGTCATGGCTCTGATATTTCTGGTCTTGATTAGATCGATGAAGGTGTAGCGTCTCTCTTTTTGAGTCTTTTTGTCATCAACCTGTGAAATACAAAACCAAAACTCTTTTAGTGAACATTTGGTTTAAGTCACGCAAGAACAGGACTGAAGTTAGTTGGTTGAGTTTACACACAGGTCTTCAAGGCCTTAAATTCAGGTTTTGGACTTGGACTTGGAAACTCAATATTGGTAACTTATTTTACTTAACACTAAAAGTTTCAGGGTCCATTAGTTCAAGTCAACAAGTCAACATAATATATTCAAAATGAACTATTTATATGCAAGACCACTCTTTCCTCCTTGAATATTTATAATTTTGCCACTTCACTGATGGTGTCAGTTTTTTTCAGGCAATAATACAATTCTTTAGATTTCAAATTGGTGATTTATTTATCAAAATAGTTCGTACTTAGAAATTAGTTTGATATTTTTTGAGATTTTCCCAACTCGTGACACATACATATTGATGATGTGATTCAGGATCGACCAACCGGTGATCTGGTTTATCATCACATTGTAACATTCAGCTACAAGCAGTATCTGATGGTACCTCATACAATGAAAATGTAAAAAAAAATGCTGTACTGACTCGTGGTGAGTTTAGCTGACATCAACACTAGAAGAGTGAGGCTATCCAGGCTTTTTTTTTTTTTATCGTATTCTAAGTGCTTCAGCTTTGTCAGCTTACACTGTAGTCTTCAAAGATGACCTGTGGAGCCTCCACTTTGTTCTGGTGAGCAGCCTTCCTCACTATGGCCTCAGCTTCATCCACTCGTCCCTGGGAGAGCAGCCATCGAGGAGACTCTGGGATCAACCTGCATCGTACATGACACTTAGTGGAAGGAACATTTCAGCACGCAACATGTGGACATGCTTATGTCATGAAGTTTGTGTTGGAGTCTCTGCTGGAAACTGGACATTTGTAAATGTTGGTGGACTCCATTTCAGCTACATTTAAGAGTGATCACAAGAAGATTTGTAGACAAGCTGAGCTATGTCTTCTAAACAGAAATTAGTGTTCAGTCTGTTATCATGGTTCTTGACAACAGCCTGACGAAAAAAATAAATAAATAAAAAGCCACATAGAATATTTTGTTTGACCACCTCTAGCTTTGATTATGGGATGTGTTTGTCATGGTACCCTTGGACTTCTGCAAAAACTCTGTTATGTATAAGTGTCAATTATGGCATCATATATGTGTTTATTGTGAATTTTACTGACATACCTACTGCTTTGTTGTTAAACCTTATCTGTGTGCTCTATACCTACAAATACATACAAATACATAGTACATACAGCTTCACATTTACTACAAAAATATTTTTTCCTGCAACTTTTAATCAGTGAATAATTAACTTCTGAAGAATGCATTACAAAGTATTACTGCACAAGCAGTTCCAGGCACAACAAACCCCACCCCTCACATGTGTTGTAGCTTATTTTGCCATCAATCCAGCTGATGTCATCATGTCGTACGCTGATGTCAGCACATCCATTGCCTCTATATATGTGCCAAGTTTGAAGTAAATTGAAACAAAATTGATGTTTTTATAGAAATTTGAAATTTTGCCCATTAGAATAAATGGGGGGGGAAATTAAATTCATAAAAATGTTGAACTTTGACCTACGTTTCCCAAAACATAATCACATCAGGGTAACAAAGAAACAAAAAACTTTAGTGACGCTTTAACAATGACATCAGTTAATGTGACATTAATCATTTCACCTTGCTATAATTAACATTTATTTGCTCACTCAGAATATGTCTTTGGACCACCCTCTAGCTTTGATTATGGGATGCTTTTGTCATGGCACCATCGGACCCCTACATAAAATCTTCTTCAGCACATTCCAAAGACTCTCACTGGGGTTCAGGTTTGGACTCTGTGGTGGCCAATCCATGTGTGACAAAGGTGTCTCATTCTCCTGAATCAATCTTTAATGAATTGAAACCTGGTATTGTCATCTTTGAATATGTCTGTGTCAGAGAAGAAAAACCCCACTGAAGATCAGACCTGGTCGTTCAGTATATTCAGATTTGGCTGATCTCATTTTATGGACACAGGACATTATCTACACTTGACCAACTGAAGTAACCCCAGATCATAACACTGCCCCCTTGGGCTTGTACTGTAGGCACTAGGCATGATGGGTAATCACTTCATCCTCCTGTTTTCTCACCATGATGCATCCATCACTATGTTGTAGCTGAAACATATTAATCATTGCAGTGATTTTCCAGTGGAAGGAGCTGAACTGTTTACTTAAATCCAGATGGCATCTTTTTACATTTTATTTATTTATCTCTTTTTTTTTTTTTTTGGCTCAACTGTCTACAATGTAAATGCTGCTGTAGTAAAAGTCTGCCATCATTGTTTCTGCTTTAATGCAATGTGAGGCTTTCCTGTAGTAAGAAAAACATACCACCAGAGGGGGATGTAAAGGAGGCCAGACAGTGAGATGGTCAACAGAAGAGGTCTCCAGTCCCTTAAAAAATAAGCCAACAGTGGGAGCATCATGTAGCCAATTGCAAAACACAGACACACACCCAGTGTTGAGAACAGAACCCGTACATTGCCACTTAAGACTTCAGTTCCTGCAGAAGGGGAGATAAGAGACTTTACTGGCTAAATAAAGAATATTAGTAAAATAATAAAGTCAAGTAATAAATAATAATAATAATAAAATAAAGAGATAAAGATATGAGCATGACCAAAGAGAGAAAAACATTTTGAAGTTATTTTACATTACTATAATTTTTTTAACCCTAATATCTTACAATCAAATACATATAAAACAAAAGTCTGTTACAACAAAGGAATATTACAGATACCTAATACAAAAGCAGCCACGTAGTTGCCAATCTGTCCCAAACCGCTGAAGAACATGAGGATGGCAAACACTGTCCACGAAGGGGAGAAGACTTGGAAAAAAGTAAAAATTGTCTGGAGAGCCATGGTTGTGAAAAAAACAGGCTTCCTTCCAAACCTATAGAGAAATCCAAAAAGCAAGATTAAGAAAAAATATGGTTTAGGTTTCAGATACATGTGGGATGTCCAGTAATTTTATATATGTGCATATCTGAGTCAGTAACGTCTTATGGCTCCTTAGAACAGGAATTATATATAGTGATATAGTATTAGTATTGTAGAAGAGTAGTATTATTAGTCTATAAAACAATGCAGAAGACTGTCAGTGTTAATTCTAATGTACGTGTTTATTGTTAGATTATGTTACAGTTACGGGCACCTAAAGGAAGTCTGATAGTTCTTAGACTACTTAAGAATGTTGTGTAGTGTATGAAAAGTTAAAAAAAAAACATCACATATAATGAATTTTACTAACATACCTACTACTTCATTGTTATTGTTAAACCTTATCTATTTGCTCTTTTACTAGAAATACATATTACTTCCTACTACATATTTACAAACTCATGTTTTTCCAGCAACTTTTAATCAGTGCATACTTACTACCTGGTAAATGCACTGTTAAGTAATAAATAAAGAAACAAAACAGCCTTGCAAATGTTTACCAATGACATCAGTTAATGTAACATTAAATATTTCACCATGCTATTGCTAACATTTATTTGGCCTTATTAACACACCAGACTTATGATGACTATATTAAATGTTAGCTATACTTACTGCGTAGTAGTACCTTACCATGAAGCCTTAACCAAATATCTAAACAACATATTTGTGGGAATATTCTTGCAGAAATTAATAAAGGTAATTAGGCCAAGGACCTTGTTTTTGTTTGTAGTTGTGACGTAGATGTAGGTCCCAGCCAGCATGTCCATGTGGGCTCCTGAGGGGGTTACATTCGGGCTGCATATAAGGGTCCCACATGGGTTTGTCTGCAGTTTCCATAGTGACCCCACATGTGTTTGCCCATATCAGAATCAGAATCTCTTTATTGTCATTGTATCAAGCTCAACAAAATTGAGGTAGAGCTCTCAGGTTCAGTGCAAGAATTTATAGACAGATGACAAATATCAGTAGAACAACAATATCAGTAAAAGGCACAGTTATTTACACTGAAAAATAAAAAAGTATTGCAAACTAAGATATTTGTAAAACAGAATTTAAGTAGTGCAAATAACATGAGAAGTAGTGCAAATGACATGACAGATAAATATGGTGGGATACACAGTGTGAAAAATAAATATTACGAGATATTCACATCTCTGATTCTGATTCGGATTCCAATATGGGCAAACACATGTGGGGCCACTGTGGAAACTGCAGACAAACCCACGTGGGACCCTTATATGCAGCCCAAATGTAACCCTTTCGGGGCCCACATGGACATGCTGGCTGGGGTCAGATGCCATTTTATGACTAATTTATGCACAAAACTGTAACTTCTCTAAAGGTCCAATTACTTTTCCTTACCACTGTATCTTATTAAAATGTAAGCTTGTTAAAGGTGAAACCTGTGTATTCTTATCACCTGTCTGAAAGCTGTCCAAAGAAGAAGGATCCAACAAGAACACCAAGGAAGTAAAGTAAGGAAGTCAATGGTTGCTTCCACTGTCGACTACACACCAGGTCAAACTGGAAAGTCCATTCATTATATAGGTTTGGAGGAAAGATAAACACATGACATCTTGTAAAGCAAAAAACAAGCAAAACAAAAACAAGACAGTAAGAAGTCAGTAAATGTGATCCTACAGCGACTCCACGCACATGCAGACGTTGAGACCCTCTCACCTCAGAGACTATGGTGGACTGGTAGACGTCTGTGCTGTAATTCCATCCATCCACACAGCTCTCCTGCTCCAGATCAGTGAGGTTGACGTCTCTGCCAGGAACGAACCCCTGAGCAGACAGGTTTCTGACCACATCCAGCCTGTATCTGCTGCATCTGCTCAGCTCCTCTACTCCATCCACCACCTCAGAGACACAATGACTCAAATGTTAACGGTAACATTATTAATATTTATATAAGACAAAAAAGACATCAGTGCAACATCGTGACGACCAGCTCAGAATGTGATACGATTAACACATTCGATCTAAAGGCTATGTAATCTTAAAGACCCTGATATTTTGTTGTGACTCTTTTGATATAAAATGTGACTATATGATAAAGGGAAATATTCAACAAATTTAAAGTTATAAAGTGAATAATTTGGTTTCGATAAAGCTATAAATGTATAACCATCATAAAATCAAATATCATTATATGGTTTATGTAAGAATAGCATGACTGCATTTATTTATTTATGTGCCCAGCTAATTTTGCTGTGTGAATAAATTTAAATTTTGGCTCATTTTCACTATAATATGGGCGACACAGTGGTGCCGTGGATAGCACTCATAGCAAGAAGGTCCTGGGTTCGACTCCAACACCAGTCGATGGGGGCGGGACCTTTCTGTGTGGAGTTTGTATGTTCTCCACATGTCTGTATGGGTTCTCTCTGGGTACTCCGTCTTCCTCCCACCATCCAAAGACATGCACCGATCAGTTAATTGGTTAATCTAAATTGCCCATAGATGTGAATGTGGGAGTGACTGTTAGTCTCTGTGCAATGAAGTGGCAACATGTTCAGGGTGTAACCTGCCTTCACCCATACAGTAAGTAGATGGGATAGGCTCCAGCGACCCTAGTGAGGATAAAGTGGGCTCAGATAATGAATGAATGAATCATTTTCAATATACTATGTGCAATACATAGAACATATACACAAATACATACCGACATTATAGCTTTAAGACAGTCTTCATTCAGGTCAGTCATATTTTTAAAGTATACAAAAACATTGTGCAAGAGCAATATGTAACAGTCAGCTGAAACATTGTGCACAGCATTGGATATGGTTTTATTTTAGTTTTATTTTCACCATATCTATACTTGGCATACAGCCCGGGCCCACAAAATCAGGCAGTCTGTTTTACTGGATCATTCAGTGAACGTATAAACTGTGTAAAATTATGGACAGTGCTTTCTTATACCATATAAAATAATGATGGTAAGTCAGAGTTTTTGAGTGTCAGCTTATTGGGAAAATGCTGTAAGTTGAGAAACATGGGCAGCTCCCCTTCTTTTTCTCTAGTTACAGTTTTTAATGTTGATTAAGATACCAAAGTAACAGGGAAAGACAGCAGTTACATGTTCCAAGATCATTGGAGTCAGACAAAGAGACTTGTCTTCCCTCTGGGAGTTTCAGGTAGTGAGGAAAGCAGAGACCATCATCGGGGATCCTCACCGTGTGTTGTTCAAGAAGTTTGCTTTGATGCCCTCAGGCTGGTGCTACCATGCACTTCAGAGGAGAACCAACAGATACTCGAAATCTTTTACTCCTTCAGCTGTCACACTTCTAAACTCCGACAGCAGTCATGTTATGAGAGTTTTTGAAGTTAAGTGAACTAACAGGGTCTTCTAGTCTGCATGTGTATTCATAGATTATTTATTATTGATTATTTAATTATCTATTTATAGTTGCCTTCCAGTGACCTATCTTGTATTTGTATACTGATTCATGTTTGTCACATTGCTTTTTGAATGTTGACTGATGTCTGTAGTAAGCTGCAAATGAAATGCCCGTTTGGGATAAATAAAGTTTTCTGAATCTGAATCCGTTTGCTTAAGCGTGCCACTAAAAGAGACTGTAAGGAGCAGATGGGAGACAGATGACATCATCAGACAGTTTTCTTCCAGCTTCTTGAGGAGCTCAACTTACGTGATATTTTCTAAAATTGTCTTTATTCGTACGGGCCTTCAAATTACCCTTAAAATCTGTCAAAAAAACAAAACAAAACAAAACAAAAACCAGGCATTATTACTTCTACAGACATATTGAACTGTCCTTGCTCTGCTTTAAAACAGAACTGATTGAATTGTTGGACTATAATTAATTGATTTCAGTTTTCATTTCAGCCTTCCATTGTCTCTAATAATTACTGTTGTGATCAAAAGTTAGCTAATTTACAGTTTCAGACTGTAGTATCCTAAGACAGTGGGGTGGAGTTTTCATGAGGTGTATTGAGTATTATTGTGATGTTGACATTTCCTCTGTGTGTGTGTGTGTGTGTGTGTGTGTGTGTGTGTGTGTGTGTGTGTGTGTGTGTGTTTGTGACTATATTCGTGTTTCCACTATACCAGCTTATGTTGATGTGATATTATTGACATTATATATTTTGGAGTCATTACTAATTGTTGATTTATGATGCATCTCTCAGCTATTTGTGCCATTAATTTTACTTTTGAAGATGTCATTCACATTAATGGATGAGTGCTTTTAGTGTCCTATTTTTCTATCTATTTTTAGTATCTATTTTTACATATGATTTGTTCATGTTATGTCTGAATAGGCTCATCTGATTCTTTCTGAGAACATGTGATTTCATGACTGCAAGTGTTTTCTAACTCACATGTACTCACTCAGTTACACACTTACCTTTACTGGGATTATAGCACTGAGCCAGTCCGCAGTCAGGTTGACTTCAGGAATCCAGCAGTGGTGTCTGGGAATGGCAGCCACAAAGACAACAGATAAAACTCCACTTCCATTGGGGATGGTGCTGGCGCAAAGTAGAAAGAACACAATCTGCTGGAAACGGCCCCAGTTACCCAGGAAGGCTGTGGGTTCATCATAACTACTCATAACCTCTTCTCCCACACTTATGTTGTGGCTTTTTGTCACTTTAACTGTCCAGTTGAAAGCCTTTAGAGAAAATGACATTCAGTCGACCTATGTCCTGAGCCATAAAATCTCCCACAGCTGACTTCCTTCTCTCTCCTTATCTGTTAAACTTATCTCTATGGGCCCTTCTTATCTCACAGATTTTCTGGTGTTGTATCATCCCAACAGAGCACGTCGCTCTCAGAATGCAGGTCTACTGGTAGTTCCAGGGACTGTAAAAGCACAGTAGCAGCTAAAGCCTTTAGTTACCAAGCTCCTGTCTTATGGAATCAGCGTCCAGCTGATATTAAAGAGGCCGACACAGTCTGTACATTTAAGATTAGACTAAAAATGTTCCTGTTTGAAAAAGCTTATGGTCAGGCTAGTTAAAAACAGACTGAACCCCACAGTTCAGTCTAAGCTGCTCTAGGAGCATTAATGCTGGGGGAAGTACAGGCACTGAGTCCTATCACCTGTTCCTGGTACTACGTACCACTTTTGTCTGTACTTATAATTTCCAAATGCATCACTGTTCACCCGCTGTCCCTTTTCCCCACTCCCCTCTGGGGTGTGGCTACTGTTTCAGTTGTAGCCTCCTGGGGCCCAATGACGACAGAACCAAGGTGACTCATCTGTTCCCTGTCCTGACCTGTGAGTCTGGACAACAGTGATGCAGATCCTCTGAAGGAGGAGGCCTGTCTGATGGAGCCGTTCATCCATCGATGGTCATTTTCCAACAGAACCAACAGATCCAGAGGTTGGTACAAATCCACTTCCTGTCTCCTTAGGACCCACATTTACAAAAACACATCATAAAATCAACCCTTCTACATTCAAACAGTGTTAAACGATTCACTCTTACGGTTTGTCATATTTTATTATGTTTTAAACAGCAGTTTTTTTCCCCACTATTTACAACTTATATGTATTTTTCTTCATTAGGTCAAAAGGAAGCTCTTCACATACTACTTGCCTACTGTCATTTATTTACATAAACTTTTCAGATGCATTTCCACCTTTACATTTTTCACAAATCGCACACTGGTTTACTGTTGAAGCATGTGCACCTACCTTAAGCTGATGCTCCAAATATGTTTTTGTGATCCGAGGTAACACTGATGAAAGTTTTCACCATCTCCTGTTCGTCCAGCTGTTCCACAGTGTCTGTGTGCACGTGCATGAGTGTGAGATGCGTCAGTCTCTTCTGGGTCGTACTGCTCCTCAGCCAGGTTTTAAAGTATCTGAAGTCATGCACACGTAAACTGGGAAATCTTAAATCTACAATGAAAAACCTCAGCCTAAATTAAATTGACATTAGAATACTAACCAGCAAACAATAATTAGATCATAGCTGTTTATTGATTTATCAATAACTTCATTTAATTATTTAATTTCTACATTTGGAATGTTTTCTCCTGTGATCCAGAGGGGGGTGCTGCAGCACCCTGAGCGCCTCTGCTTACCACAGCCTGGAGACCACACCACTGTATGTTGTAGAAACATCAATAAAGACCATTACATATTCTTAGCCATTAATTACAAGAAATTAATAATAGTTTAATTCAACCACTAAGTCAGCAGAGTACCTTCTGTGCTGTAGTTGTGCTGTTCTTTTGTAGTGTTCATGCTGTAAATACTCTGCCAATAAAGGTGAATATTTCCATATTTCCACAAAGTTAGGATTATAATTGTGCTACAGCTGTGGCTCTCCTGGTTACAGAGGTGGCTGTTTCTGGATCTGGTTCTGCTCTCCCAGTTTCAGAAGTGGCTGGTTCTGGGTCTGGTTCTGCTCTCCCAGTTTCAGAAGTGGCTGGTTCTGGATCTGGTTCTGCTCTCCCAGTTT
>JAPQRP010000007.1:5036177-5054098 GCA_037367295.1 Apogon hyalosoma | reverse complement strand
AATCTGAAGGAAAACCATGAAAACTTAAATATAGTTGCCTTTGTTTATTCGATGTACATTGGGGCACACAGCAGTGACACTTTGATGTGGCCTCAACCACTGTTGGCAAGTAAACCAGAACAAATGATACAAAGTCAGTCGTTTCAAACTGTTTCCAGGTCATATGTGAAAAACCCCTACTGGGGTAGTACATAGACTGTGGTAAATGGCATCAAAAGAAGAATGCAGTGATTTGAAAATCTCATAAACACACATTTTATTCACAATAGAGCATAGACAACAAATGTTGAAACTGACAATATCTACAACTTATGGGAAAAAAAGGGCTTGAAAAAGCTGGGATAGAAGCAACAAAAGAGTGGAAATGGTACTAAAAAGAACCAGATAGAGGAACATTTTACAACTGATTAATTGAATTTGCAACATTTCAGTAAAATGATACAGGTATAAAAAGTACATCTAATGTCATATCCACACTAATATGGATATTTTTGTCAACACATAAACACTTTACACGAAAAACCCTAACATTTAGGACTGGATCTACTAAGATCCCAATTGGCACGTACATATACATGTACATGTATTGCAAGCGCATTCTAGAATTTTGCATGTGGGGTTGAACTGCGGTTTGTGGCTGATTTACTTAGATTGCTTGCACAAATGTCAACAGGTGCAAAATCTTGGAGACCGCCCTATTTGAATAAGGATTTTGCGTGTGCTGAACTGCTCTGGGATCTGCCAGCACTAATGGTAACAGTGACTGAATGTTCCAGATGCACAGAAATGTTACGTTGGAGGAGCTTTATTGCATGACTCATTCATTCATTTATTTTTCATTTTAGAGGTGGGGGGGCTGTGGGGGTTGTTGGATTTATTGTCAGGCGCACATAATTTTGTCACACTGTAGCCTAATGTTGGTGCGTAATTTTAATCACAATCATCAGGGGGCGGGTACACACGTCTCAATTATTTGTTCCTTCCGTCATTCTAAAACTGTTCACACAAGGGTGAAAATTGCGTTCTCTGCATCTCGTTTCTTCATTTCGATGTCTCCTTGGACAATAACCGCTTCCATGTGTACGCAATTACACATCCAAACTGTTTGCACTTCCCTTTGAGACGTGTTAAATATAGGCGCAGTTTCTACCAGCAAAATTACTTTTGGTGTTGATAAATCACTTTGTGTGTGCTAAATTTATATATTTATATTTTCTCTTCCCACCACACACACAACTGCGTGTAAAAGACTCATATTGCATATTCATTGTGGCAAAAGTACTAACTGGATCCAGATGTGTTATTTTGTACCTTTGAAAGATGCAACCCTTCGTGTGCACTGTGAGTAAATCAGTTTGTAATTTTTTTTTACGTGAGCAGTGAGTGTGCACACATTTTAACACATGCAGACTTTTAGTAGATCCAGTCCTTAGTGTATGTGCTTGGCTGAGGAGCTGTGGATCTGTACTTTAATGTCTCTTTCTAATACCATATTGTATTACATGTAACCTTTGTACACACTTAGACTCTGTATAAAGTTCATCTAAGCTGTGAATTCTACATCGTGTACTTCATCAAGGCCATTGGAGCTCGAGGCATCAGTATGTCTGTCTTAATTCTGGCCTCATCCAACCATTTACGTAAACAGATTTATGTAAACAATCCTAAAGACACCATAAAGAGCAGATGCTAGAATAAGACATTGTGATTCAGATGCCGAGAGGCTGTCTGTGTGCCTGTTTATCATGTAAGCTGAATAAACTCTTCCTCTGTGAGACGATCCAATGGTTTCACGTTGTCTTTGTGAAACCCGAACAACGACAGAGCCACTAGAGCAACGCTATCATCTGTGGAAATATGACTGAATGCCTCCAAGTCAGAATCCCACCTAGACATAACAATACCATAGCATGTGGATCTTGGACAGTCAGCTTTGATTTGTGATGAACGCTATTCATGACAGGGCTGTGGTGTGAGATGTCAGCACAAATAAATCCCAGTAACAGGTATTAATGCATATTCACCTCATTTCTACAATGAGACATTATCCATAATTTGATAATTGCTTACACATCCTGGTTGCATTTTCCATTTTCCGTTGGCACCACCCTGAATCCAGAGGCAAAGTGACCATCAGGATAATCAGCATCTACCTCAGGTTACATTGCTGTCTGTGAAGAGAGACTGACTAACCCATGTAGAATCAGTCATTTGCACACAACACTGACCATCAGAAACTTTTCAATCTATGCACTGCAGAGAAGTCATATAGTCTGTGTCAATGAGGAAATGAAATGCCCATTTAACTGTTCCCACAGACACCAGAAGTGAGGAAACACACAGAAACTCAAGGTTTATTGAAGAAAACTTGCCAGTGAGCAGGTTAGGTTCTCAGGTTCATTTGCTGCAGTAACTAACTGTGAACCTGTGAGCTTTTTTCATTCCAAGGTTAACAAACTCAGAGTCTGCACTCAAACTGCCCTCTAGAAAAAGGCTTTTCCTGTCCAAACACATCTTGGATCACAAAAAAGTTTAGTATGAAAATTTGGTTTTCTGTCTTGCAGGTTGATTATGTCAAGATACAAAACAAGGAACACCACACTGTATTTGATCTATTTCAAAACATAAATATCACAACTACAACACTCATTCTCTGGCTGGCTTGGTGAGTATCCATTTTAATAACTCAAGTTTCTTGGGGGGTGGGGGTCAGGGGGGAGTAAGAAGGTAACTTGTCTGTTGGCAAGACTCTTAGATAAAATGAACAAACCACAATGTCTGTCATAATTATCATAAGTTTTTGAAAAATGAACTTAATGTATATAAGCCAAGCTCAGATCTGCTGTACCTAGCCCTTGTTTTCTCCTAAAAAAAACTGTTTGTATATCTTGTCCAGGGGCACTATAGGGGCTGGCTATTACGGTCTGTCCCTGAACACATCGAAACTTGCTGCTGACCCATATATCAGCTGTTTCATCTCAGGTGTTGTGGAGGTACCAGCATACATCTGTACCTTGCTTGTTTTTAAGTATTTCTCTCGGCGACTGCCTACCAGTGGTACACTGGGCCTGGGGGGAGTGGCGCTCTGCTTGATTCAGGTGATCCCAAAACGTAAGTAATATCATTATACCTGAGGAGACATGAGGTTCTAAAAGACATCGAGTGTTCTTTTAATATCTGTTCAACAGCTGTTATCATTTATTACCCCACCCCCCAAGGGGGAGGCACGTGGTATTGTTTTTGGTTCGGTTAGTTAGTTTGTTTGTTTGTTAACACTCTAGCAGTAAAACTATTGGTTGAATTCATACCAAATTGGGTTTATAGATTTCCAGTGACCAAGAATAGATGTCATTACATTTTGGGAAAAATAGGTCCAAGTTTCAATTTTTTCAGAATTTTTAAAATATGTTTTTCCCCCCATCTATTTTATATAAGGCAAGTGGCCTCTGTGTGCATGTGTGTATGTGTCTGCTTTATAACTGATAAACTGGACAGATCTAGCCTTTGCCTTTGGGATTACTTATGTATTTTGGGTAAAAGATGAGACAGGCAAAAACAGCTTATTGATACCACCTATACTTTTTGAGTTATTAGTTGTTTTTAAAATGACATTGGGCTTACATGTAGCCCACGGACAACTCCATTCACAGCTGCAAATGGGGGGCGGGGGGCTGTACTGGATCAGGGGGCTATGTCAGGGTTAGGGTTAGGGGGTAGCAGTCCGTGATTGTGGGAGCGGTACAAACTGAAGACACTTTACTATTCCTGAAAGTCTCACTCCACTGCTGTATTGTTTTTTTTTTTCTATCTGTTTAAGATTTACCACAGTTGGCTATTGCATTGGAGATGCTGGGTAAATTTGCCTTTGCAGCCTGTTTTTCCATGATGTATGCCTACACAGCAGAGATTTACCCAACTGTGCTCAGAACCACAGCAGCAGGAACATGCTCTACCTTTTCCAGAGTGGGAAGTTCCCTTGCACCTTTTTTGTTCCATCTGAGTGAGTGAACTGGATTTAAAGTGGTCTTTTCAGCATCTGTTTTATATCACAAAGTGGGTATTGAGAGAACCAAAGTCCCATCCCTTCTGGAGTATCCCCTGGGACCTAACTTTGGGGAAAAAAAAAAAGGTGATCAGTGGTGAGAGACAAATAATTTTTCATCCCATTTCATTCGTGGCACCATTTTTGTATATGATGTCAATTTAAAAAATACTTTTATAAGTCAAGAAAGTCACAGTTTGTGGCAAAGACAGTAAAATAAGATAAGATAAGATAAGATAAGATAAGATAAGATAAGATAAGATAAGATAAGATAAGATAAGATAAGATAAGATGTAGTTTAGTGTGAAAAAGCTAAGTGGACGGCATGTCTTGTCGCATGTGATACATGTCTCCAACACCAAAATGGCCATCACCTCAGCATATTTCACTTCATTTCAATTATTCAAAGATTTTCTATCATCAGTTCATTAGATGCACAGGACATACAGAGAACTGAGGTACTGTTTCTCTCTCACCTTGTTAAATGTCATGCATTTAAAGAATAGAATGTGCTGCACACTTATAATCCCCCTCGGCCAAATATAGTGTAAGATTCCGTTGAAAGTTACTGCCCTATAATTTACATGAGATTGTCTATGTGTAAATTTGGTGCAGAAATCTCAATGCATTCTTCAGATAATGTGATTACAGGGCATGTCACCATTTGACCTTGAAAAAGTAAGTCACCTACTTTCAACAGGCTTCTGCTCCATGCCAAGCTGCATCCACAGGATACATTTGGTGCAGATATATCAAAGCATTTTCAGATAATGCGATTACATTGTTGAATGGACGGACGGATGGATGGACGACAAAATTATTACAATACCCCTTCAGCCCCAAAATGGCTGAGGGGTAAATAAAACTATAGCAGAATATAAAGTGTACATGTTGGAGGCGCCCTATTGTCAGAAGGCCTGTTAGTCAGAAAAGGGTTAAAGTTAGATTCATCACCTTAATCCAAACAAATTTACCGACTAATGAACCTTCTGACTAAAGGGCCTTCTCACTATAAGGTGGGTACCCAATCTATTTACAGTAGCAGCAGTAGTATAATACAGTAATGGTTTTGTGGTGAGGAGGTGCATGATGGAACCAAACAGCAACAGATTTGTCTAAAGCAGCAGATAGGGTAACAGTGCAATGTTTATAATAAAGTGCAGAAGACAGTCAGCAGCTAATGTGGGAATATCACAAGATGTAAGTCTTCTAAGGCTTATGTGTGAAACAGTTTCCTCAAGGGTTAGGTGAAAAACTATCAGAAGAGGCAAAGTTGCAACAAGTTTGATGATGTTTAACATGCAGAGACATCTTCAGTGACTCTGAAGAGATGGTGGAGAGCCACTGTTACAATGACGTCGTCTCTGCAGTTTTTGGTGTGCAGACTGTGTGTAGGTATTTTCACAATCTGGTTTAGTAGTTTATTAGTTTAACAACAAACTTTGATTTTCTTGACTTGTAAATGTATCTTTTACACTGCCAAATATATGCATAAATGATGGCATAATTCAACAGAGATCAAAACTGACATCTTTCTTCAGTGATTTTTTTTTTTTTCAAAATAAGGCTCAGATATACAGTATATGTACATTATATACATGCCTGTGCCTAGCTTTTCCTTTAATTTTAACCCACCTCTCCCTCCTTCAACAGGTATCTACTCTAAGTACCTGCCATATATTGTACTGGGGTCTCTGGCTGTTGTTTCTGCCATTGCCATTCAGTTCCTTCCAGAGAGTTTTGGACGATCTTTACCTGAAACCATTGAACAGATGCACAAGTGGGAGGGGTGAGATGCTTAAGGAGTGACAACACTGACAGCATTCTTTTTAACTAACTATAAATTAAATGTATTTAATTATTATTTGCTCTTCTATGTACAAAAGTAAGCCAACTGATGTTTCATTTTGTTTTTTGTCTCCTTTGTAACAGGATAAAGTGTCCATGCATCACTAAGAAAGAAAAACCCAGTGCAGTGGTTCATCTAGAAACTAAGCTCTGATTCTTTTAATCAATTCTTGCTTTTTTTTTCTTTTTTTTGTGTGTGTGTGTCATCATTACTGAAAATATGCATAGCCTGGCCAAAAGAATAGGCACACCTGGGTTTAAGCAAGCAAATAGGTAAAAAAAAATTCCATTGGAGTCTAACCTTCACCCAAACCCAGTGGTTAATATATTTCAAATGACAAGTTGTGACATTCCATAGGCTTATTGAAACAATTCCATTGTTATTGTGTGCAATAACAAAAAACCTGGTCTGACAAAATATTAGTGTGTGGGACTTTTATCTGCCAAGCTGTGTACTTATACAATATGCTTTTTTGTAAAAGTTAAGAAAATACTTGATTTTTAAATTAATTTGAATATAAGCAGCACCTTCATCATCACTAGGAGTCTGGACTTTATACATTGGATAATTAATCTATTGTTGTGACAGATTCCTGCATTCATCTTCACATTCTATTACGATTTTCTTTGGTTGCACAGTTTGATATGTTTTTGTTAATATGGAGCACTGAATGTGGACTGTCTGAAAAGAATCTTTAGACTTTCTGAAATCCACCACCATTTCTTTGGTCTTAGAGGTGTTCAGTAGGAGGCATTTTTTGTGAATCCAGTCACAGAAGGCTTTGGTAAAATCACTGTACTAGTCTTCCTGTCTATTCTTGATTCCCACCACAATAGCTGTGTCATCAGAATATTTCTTGATCTGACAGAATTCAGAATTGTGCCTAAAATCTGCTGTGTACAATGTGAACATGAAGGGAGCCAAACTAGTCCCCTGTGGAGCCCTGGTGCTGCTCATTACTGTCCCAGACACAGTTGACCAGCCTGATAAATCATGGTCTTGTTATTAGGTAGTCTGTGATTCAGGAAACAAAGGAGGGATCCACCTCTGTCCCTTGGTGCTGAGTATGGAGGGATGGATCGTGTTGAATGCACTGGAAAAAACAATGAATGTAATTCACTCTTAAACACTAGACTCAACCAGATGAGGCGAGGCTAGGTGTGACTGGTGCTACCTGTAGGTATGTGCTACTGTGATGCATCCATCTGTACTGTGATCATTACTTACAGTAATTTATTAAGATGAACTGCACTGATACATTGCACTGTGGATAATTGTTCATCTTACTGGAACGGATACTGAAACCAAAACAACTTGCTTTGAATTTCTTTCTAAAATGGTTGCCAGGCTCACTTCTTTACTTGGTATAAGCAAGAGCAAACCAAAAAGAGAGCTTAAGCCAAAAGTGTGTGAGCTGAATGTTAATGAACAAGGGTAACTACAAGTAGGACAACAGTGTTAATTTCATACTCTAAATACAGAACAACTGTAATGTAAGGACCGTTGTAGTGGACAGTTAGATTCATATTTCTAGCTGTTCCATGTTGCTAAGCCCACACTGGAAAAAATCAAAATCTTACCAAGTGTGTTTTTCTCATTTCTTGTCAAAATATCTCATCACACTTAAAATTAGACATAATCACCTAAAGAGTAACTTTTCAGTTAGATATAATAACTTATTTTTAGACAATAGATCTTGAAAATCTTATTTCAAGAAATCTTACCAAGATTGGCAAGATGCCAAGCATGTCTCCAGACCAAAACCCTCTGGAGCATCTGTGGGGCCTCCTCAAATGGAAGGTGGAGGTGCGCAAGGTCTCCAACATCCACTAGCTTCATGATGCCGTCATGGAGGAGGATTCCAGTGGAACCTGAAGCTCTGGTGAACTCCATGACCAAGAGGGTTAGGGCAGTGCTGGAAAATAATGGTTGGCCATGCAAAATAGTGACACTTTGGGCCCAATTTGGACATTTTCACTTGAGGGTGTACTTACTTTTATTTCCAGCAGTTTAGACATTAATGACTGTGTTGAGTTATTTTGAGGGGACAGTAAATTGACACTGTTATACAAGCTGTACACTGACTACTGTACATTGTATCAAAGTCATTTTTTCAGTGTTATCCCATGAAAAGATAGAATTAAATATTTGCAGAAATGTGAAGGGTGTACTCACTTTTATGAGCTACTGTATATTGCATGTAGATCTATAATATGAAAACTATGCCTCTTTGAGGATGATGTATTCTCAAATGAAATTACCATACATGAAAAATGTAATCTTTATTAAACCTTTGTAACAGTTGTTCAAGAAAAAATGTAAGCTATCCAGTCCTCTCCTTAAATAACTGGAATGTCAAAATTTGCTTGTCTCAATTTGTTACTTCTTTCAAAACCATTGAAACCATTATATAACTGTCCCTTTTTTAAAGAACTAAACATTCAACATAAAAAAAAAACAAAAAACAAACAAATAAATATAAATGAAATCAAATTTTCCAACCTGAAAAAACAAACAAACAAAAAACACCAACTAAAAATGGTCAATACTTATTCCAGTATATGTCCTTAATTTTGTACTGGCCAAAGGCAACATGACGTAACATAATCCAGGCTTCCACAAAATTTACCAGAAGTCATCAGCTAAAACACAAATACACACATGCATGCAAGCACACACATACACACATGCACGCATGCATACACACTTTTCTTTAAAAATGTTTTTACCCCTTGATATTATCAAACTGTAATAGTTAATAATGTTAATAACTAGCCAACAGTTAGTTAGGTATAGTCAGTTAACTTTCAATACACTTTCAATAATGTTATATCCTCCTGCACTAAATATATGATTGTATGTGGTATGTGCAAGAATTTCAACAAAATGAACTGTTCACCAAAGAAAACTGATCACTGATTACCTTTCAACATGTCCTAGAAAGAAAGCAAGGAGGTTTGAACAACTGAAGAAAGTCAATGTCCCACCATTGCCATCTAGTGGTCAATTATGGGAAATGAAAAAATCCTTAATTGAAAAAAAAAAAACTATCTTCAAGAGTGAGTTACATGTCATACATATTTCATATCATACCATTGTCTATGTTCGGAAATATGTGGGTTTCCACTTCATTTGGCGATAACTTGAAAGGCTAAGGAGCAGCAGACAGAACTAGATATCATTTTAACCATCAAGTTAAATAGACAAATACAGAGAGAGAGAGATTTTATCACAGTTATATCTAATAAATGAAACTTAAATACAGTGATATTAGTATATTATTACATTATTGGTTCAGTTATTACATTTGCAAAGACATTTTTTTTTTTTTTTTTTTACCAGGCCAATAACATAATAACCAGCCAAAAACTTAATAAGTTATTACGTTATTGGCCAAAAGTTATTACATTATTCATTCAGGACTTATGTTATTGGCTTATTACATTTTAAAAATGGTCAATTTATTACGTTATCAGTTGTTATTTATGTTATTGGCTTCTAAAGCATGCACTGAATCTTATGGATAAGTCGTTCTGGTCAGCTGTTTATAGTTTGTTTTCTGATGTGAATTCCCCAATACATTCCCGTATCAGTTGCCTACACTGCTGAATTCCCCATTGATGTCGAGTGTCAATGGGTTGTCTTTGAGGCAACACCAAGCTGTTGTTTTCACTACAGGGAAGCATGGTGGTCATTGGCTAAATGGATAAAATCATACCTAAAACCCTCCCACAGGTGCTCAGCATCTCTGGGGGTGAATGGGTCAGTAGGTGGGGCCAGGACGCTGGACTTTGGAGGTTGGATTGGATGAACTGTTCAAAAAATTAGGTATTGGTCCAAAAGGCTGAACTCATTTTGACTGACAGTGATGTTGAAACATACCAGCATTGGAGCACGGTGGAGCTCAGGGTGCAGACATACACCTGCAAGTGTGCGTTGCTGTGGTTTTATGGTATAGATGAAGCAGAACAGCCTCAGTTAAGTATTCCTTTTATTTCTAATTGCTTTGCTATTATACGACAAGTTTTGTGATGGAGCCTTAAGATGAGCTTCCCCTGTTTTAAAGACAAGCAGCTTCCATTGACACAGTGCCACCTTGACTTATGAGGGCACCATCTTCTGTGTTTTCCAGGTTATGAGCCATCACTCGGTCAGTTTTTTTGCTTTAAGTTTCAAGTCAAAATCTGAGTTGTGAGCGAGTTTCTGATAAGCTGCTAGTTGTCCTTAGCCAATAAAAAGAAAAATGTTGAAGGACAGCTAATATGTGTTCTGGTGGTGGATCCTCCATCACTCTGCTCACCACGGCATCTTGAGGAGAACTGACGGGTTCCTCCTGTAGGCCCCATTTTTATATATCCTACCGGGAGGAGACATGTGGCTCTTTCATCCCTGTGCTGCAGCTCCCTTTGCTTTGGAAAATTTACAAGTACTTAATTTAAATGTACTTTATTTTAGTTCATTTTTTAAATGTAATACTAAGTTTGAAAATTACATTGATATTAGATATTACAGGCTGTCCAGAGGGGAGGTGCTGAAATGCCACATGTCTGGAAGAGGTGAAAATAGGTCACCCAGAACACATCAAATGTGTCAATATGTATTGAAGATAGGTTTGATATAAGTTGCACTTAGGTTCAAAGCACGTTAGTCATAGTTTAAATATGTTTTTGATACGCTAGACATTATCTTGATGTATTCCAACTTATGGGGCTGGAACGGATGAATGCCATTTCAATTCATTTCAGTGGGGAAAATTTATTTGATATACAAGCAAATTGAGTTATGAGCTCGGTCATAGAACAAATTCAACTCGTAAGTCAAGGTACCATTGTAGTTTGCATCATTTCAATCAATGGCCTTGCTTACCTTACATTTGACCATGTATAAATGATTAAATGCTGAGTCCCAGTTACACCAGTTACTGTCAATCAAGAATAAATCAAATTGTCACAATCATTTTATGAGAAGAGGTAAAAATATTGTATTCCAGCTTCGTGGGCAACAGTGTATTAAGGTGCTTAACATCCACAAATACACAGAAGGAGCAGTGGCAACTGCAACTGTACCCAGGGCCACTCAACCATCCGGCAAAGGCTTCAGACATATATACAATATAGAAACTGACATTCTTTGTCATGCAATGCCATTGTGTGTCATACAATACATGCATGGCTTTACTCAGCATGGACTGTAATTGAATCGCCCTTCTATAGGTGTGGATTTTAAGTACCTGCCTTATATTACCATGGGGACTGCTATTGTCATTCAGTTCCTTCTTGAGAGTTTTGGATGACCTTTACTTGAAACTATTGAACGAATGCACAAGTTGGAAAGGTGAGACGTGTGATCGAGATAATAAGTGCAGTAACACAGTAATGCATGGATTAAATGCATTAAAGAAAGAGCGGTAGATTACGTGCCATTCCGTGTGACCTACCCCTCTCTCTCTTTAATGTTTTTCATCCACAACAGACATTTTCTTGAAGTAGACGTTTGAGCCTCAGTCTCCACGTCACACTCCCTCTTGAAAAATAGTCTTGTATCCTTTCCAGAGGAGAGCATGTGCTCTAGTGCTCAGCCTCCACTATGAAACAGATGTGAGAAT
The DNA here is from genome assembly GCA_037367295.1 of Apogon hyalosoma. NCBI lineage: Eukaryota > Metazoa > Chordata > Actinopteri > Kurtiformes > Apogonidae > Apogon > Apogon hyalosoma. The sequence continues at coordinate 5,042,602 of JAPQRP010000007.1, read as the reverse complement.
ATAACACAAGTTCAAGTCAGACCACTACAACAAATGTCACAGAAGATTCACGTATAAAATCACAAATTAAGAGTTTGATTTTAACCTGGGATATTTCAAATCAGAGGCAGCAGTGGAATAAATTAAATTATGGCACTGTCGCAGCTGTTTATGACACAAGTCTGACTGAGTGCAGTTTGATTAAGGGTAAAAGTAATAATTCTTAACTTATCATGAAACCAGATAGTTTTTCCATTCTTTCCTGTTTTTCTTCCCTTGAACCCTTGATCCCTCCCCCCTCCCTTGATTGTACTAAGAGGTGAGGTGATGCCGATAAACAAACACCTTGGCGTGCATCTTGACAATAAGATGGACTGGGCCCTGAACACAGATTCACTTTATTGAAAGGCACAAAATTTTTGAACTTTGATGTCTGTCAGCTGTAGCCGATGCACTCTTCTATGCTGTCATCTGCTTGGGAGGCAGTATCAGACAAAACGACACAATACAACTAGACAAACTGGTGAAACTGTTTTTGGAAAGGTGGACACTGGGGACTGTGATGGACAGATGCAAGAACATCTTGGAGAATCCAGATTAACCAGTCATGCCCACTGCCATCTACACTGAGGCTACAACACCTCAGTCTGATGATTGATAGATTGATTATTCCTCATTTTTGTTTAATTTACTCTTTTCTTAAACATGAGACCCAGAGGACACTGATGTTATCACCTGTCAGATCAAGGGTTATCAGAATTTTATACACACAGCAATACATAATTCCACATGTCACATGTTTATGTCAGTCACATGTTTATCTCAGTCTTATCCAACCAACACACAGAATGAGTAGCAATCAGTGTTTTCTGCATGGAGGCATTATCTATGCATAGACAGTCATACTCATGACACATATAAGACCTCCATTATTACACCTTCAACAGTTTATTGTTCCATTCACATAAATGAACCTATGACTTAGCAAATTATTTGACTTGCAGTGAGACCAGGACATACTTTTGTCTGAAGCATAGCAGATAGTTTATACATAATATAGTGCTTTAGAACCGTAGGTACTATTTCCTCAAAGCCATAAAACATTAGTTTATGACCCAGGACATAAGGCATGGCCTGGTTTGTAGTTGCTGTGTTTGCAGATTATGTAATAACATGTTCACAGAAAAGCCACAGGACAAACGCAGTAGAACAGGATTGTGACATTATGAGTAACTACGATGAATCCACAGCCTTCTTGGGTAACTGGGGTTGTTTCCAACAGGTTCTATTCTTCCTACTTTGCGCCAGTGCCATAAGCCATGGAGGTGGAATGCTATCCTTAGTATTTGTGTCTGCAATTCCCAGACACCACTGTCTGATTCCTGAGGTCAACCTGACTGAAGACTGGCGCACTGCTATAATCCCAGTAGAGGTAGGTGAGTACTTGTGTATATTGCACTGACTGAAAATGAGTGAAAAATAAATGTTGAAAACAATGCAGGACCAGCCTCAAGAATAAATAATTACCGGTAGATTATTACAACCAGACTTTACCAAGGCTCATTGCATTTCTTTTTTATTTAGGAATGTTTATTTATTATGCTTATTAATAAGATATTTAACATTATTAATGCCGTGTGAAAGCTACCAGAGTCATTCAGCGTTCCCTGACTATTTTCATCTGTTGCTTGGCTGTTATCCATCTATTAACATTCTTCTGCTTATTCTCGATGTGTCAGTTTTGTCACATTACAGTTATGACTCTGGGGGGAATTTCAGTGTGAATCCACTCGCAGCTCACTGAATCTCTGAAGAGACTTGAGAAACAGCTTCCCAGCTCAAGCCCAGCCACCCTGGACCATCCTGGGGTTTTGTTTCTTCAATCCAGAGAAAGAAAGAACATTGAGCAGACTTAATTCAGTTTATGTCATGATTTTGTGAAGTGCCCAGTTTCAAAATGGTGAAGTTCTGCTTTGTGTATATGAATCTAATGCCGCGTTTCCACTACGTGGAACCGGCTCGGCACCATTTCCATTCCAGGACAGTTCTGTCTTTCCAGTGCCTGTTCGTCATAGTGGTGCAGTGTGTTACTTCCGTGTCTGTTTAGGGAATTGTTGATAAACTCGCTCGTTGCATGTTGTCTTGTCTGAATTTTTACGTCGGCCACCAAGGACTGAATCTGCTGAACCGACCATGGTGTAGTTTTAGTCTGTCATCATGTGGATTAATGTACCACTATATTTACTGTCAACTTCCACATCTGTATTTTGTAAAAGGCGGGTCCCAGAGACAACTGTCTGACCAATCAGAGGTCTGCAGTGTTTATACGTCACCTTTCAGTATCGCTTGGAACCTTGGCGGAAGTGATACCAAAAAACTCGTGCCAGGTATCAGATTCCAGGTCCTTTTTCGTAATGGAAATGCAAAAAGCCCGAGTCGAGTCGAGCTGGTACCATGTAGTGGAAACGCGGCATAAGAGAATCTGGTTCAACTTAGTCTTTTTAATCCTGCACTGTTTTTATAAGTAGAATAACTACTGGGCCCTAATGTCAAATGGGGACATTTACATTTAGTGCTTTTTTCAAATCTACGGTTCATTTTTATAACCAGTGCAGTCACAATACAGTATCAGGTATTCATTACAGCTCGTAGAGATTCTCAAGTCCAAAGTACCAATAGTGCCACGTGCTGAGCTGGAGTTTTTGGCTTAATGACATATAATGTTATGCTGTCTTTGTTGTCTTATATCAATATTAATAATAACCCTTAAGGACCCAGTGTGACATTTGTCTCAGTTCCCAAATAATTTTTTTCTCTATATTTCACCCTCCATAAGTGATTTATCACCATTTATTGTAATATTATTTTCTGTATTTTGTGTTTTTTTCATTGAAAGTCAAGTATTTTCCTACACCAATCTTGTAGATGTTTATAAGAGCTCAGAGCAAAGTTGAGGATTATTATATCAATAATAGAGAAAACTGAAGAAAAAGTGACTTTTTCAGCAAAATCTATCATTAACTGAACATAAACCAAGCATCTCTGTCCACTGTCACTGATCCAACTCCATGGGTTTTACTGATGAATCAATGTTGTAGAAGATGACAGTGTTTCCACGTTCACTACAGAACCTCTGAACGTCATATCTGATGACCATGAAAAGATGACAAACTGTATTTTACACCAACTACTTACATGTATTGGTACAATTAGTGGATCAACAGCTATTAAACAGTTTATATCAATAGATGATTTTGGTCGATGGTGGATGTTTGGGTCTTTATGGGTTAAGCATACATTTATAATCAAAGTCATTTAACATTATAAACACCTTGGATGAAATGTTTTTGATCTTAACTTTTTATGAAAATATTAACAATGTCACCAGTATCATGTGTCATTGTGTCTCTGAGGTGGTGGATGGAGAAGAGGAGCTGAGCAGATGCAGCAGATACAGGCTGGATGTGGTCAGAAACCTATCTGCTCAGGGGTTCGTTCCTGGCAGAGACGTCAACCTCACTGATCTGGAGCAGGAGAGCTGTGTGGATGGATGGAGCTACAGCACAGACATCTACCAGTCCACCATAGTCTCTGAGGTGAGAGGGTCTCAGCGTCTGTATGTGCATGCAATAGTTAAATCAGCGGGCTTGCACAGGTCTTGAAAGTCTCAAAAAGTCTGGAATTTTGAAACACTGTTTTTCAGACCTTGAAAAGGCTGGAATTTTGTGTGACAATAAAGTACAGAAAAAAGTTTCTCTCATAGTGGAATTTTAAAGTATGCTCAAAGGCACATAATCTTGTAACATAAGAAATACATGAGGAAAGCAAATAAAAAAAAACATGATATGATGTCACTAAACCGTTGGTACTGGAATGATTCTAATGAAAGTTGTTTGTGTGATGTCGATGCACTTATGTGATTTTCATGTTACAAAAATGTGAACATAATTTACTGCAAATCACACATTCATTCATTCATTCATGCATTTATTAAAATGAACTTTTCTACTATACACAACAGGTACAATCGCCACCAAAAAAACAGGCACACAAATATAAATGTACCTAAAGTCAAGGTCTTGGGGAGAAAGTAGCAGTTTTGAAAAAGTCTGGAATTTTTTGGGGGGATGAAGAGCAAGCATCATGCATAGGAAAGCATCGTGATATTGACTGAATTCTTCTTTTCTTTATTGTATTTTTTTGTTTCTGTTTTTCCTTTATTCATCTGTACTAAACTATATTCCAGTTTGATCTGGTGTGCACTGAACGGTGGAAGCAGCCGTTCACCTCCACAGTTTTCTTCCTTGGAGTTGCTGTGGGATCCTTTCTCTCAGGACAGATCTCAGACAGGTGCCTAGAATAAACATGCTGTATTTTTTTTTTTCTTTTTCTTTTTTTTGTGGTTGAAATAATTCATGTCCAATGTAAAAGAGCAATATTCAAGATTTAAAGATTCTTTACTGTCAATTCACTAGATGCACAGAACATACAGAGAACTGAGATACTGTTTCACTCTCACCTTGTTTAAACGTCATACATTAAAAAAAGAAGTAAAAATAAAATAAGAATAAATAGCCAGTGTAAAGAATAAACTATAGCAGAATATAGCAAAATATATGTAGTATTTCATCTTTAAAATGCTCCAGTATAAACTAAAAGTATTATTACAGTGTTCAGAATAAAGAGCTCTGAAGTTAAGACTCCAGTATATTGGATTATTGAAGTACGCACTAAATCTGTTTACCCTGACTGTCAGTTGGATTTACTGATCACATCTATTGTTCAGGTCTTTTCATATAAAATGACTTCATATCAGTTATTTCATATCATATCTGATGCTCCTATTGTCTTATCTTTTCTATTTAGATTTGGAAGGAAGCCTGCTTTTTATGCAAACAAAGCACTGCAGGGAGTTTTGACCTTTTCTTCAATCTTTTCCCCATCATGGACAGTGTTCTCCATCATCGTGTTTTTCACTGGCTTGGTGACTATAGCCAACTACATGGCAGTTTTTGTCCTAGGTATTTATGTAATCACCTCATACTGTAACAGTTGTCATAATGGCTGACACAACCCAATGAGAAAGAGAAATGCACCACTGCAAAATAAATGAATGACACCTACATGTTTTTCATTTCTCCCTCTCTCTCTCTCTCTCTCTCGTTTTCTCGTTCTCTGCAGGAGCTGAAATCTTTAATGGCAAAGTCCGGATCATGTACTCAACACTGGGCATCTCTATGGGTTTTTTAAGTGGCTACATGATTCTTCCCCTCTTGGGTTATCTTTTAAAGGATTGGAAATACGTTCAGTTAGCGATCTCAGTGGCTTGTCTTCTCTATTTGCCCCTCTGGTGGTGAGTTTTGCTTACTCCAAGAAAACCTCTCACATTGCATTAGATGAAATTGAAGGAATTTCAACTGCAGCTGTGTCCCAATTTCACTGTAAAAATCAAAATCTTAAAATAAGTCATGATCACCTAGAGTAACTTTTCAGTGAGATATAAAGGACTTATTTTTAGACAATAGATCTTGAAAATCTTATTTCAAGACATCTTACCAAGATAATATTCATTTGTTCCACTGGCAGATTTTTTACTTAATTCAAGCAAAAAAAAAAAAAAAAATCTGAGAATGGAACAAGTGAATATTATCTTGGTAAGATGTCTTGAAATAAGATTTTCAAGAAAAAAAATAAGTTAATAAGTTCTTATATCTCACTGAAAAGTTACTCTTTAGGTGATCATGTCTTATTTTAAGTGTGATGAGATATTTGGACTAGAAATGAGAAAAATACACTTGGTAAGATTTAGATTTTTTCCAGTGTTGACTTTGTAGAATACTAGAATTATTTCTGTCATTAAGAAATGTACATATAATTATTTTCAGTGTGTCAGAAAATCATAACACACCTTCCCTTTCTTAGTAGCCTACATCTATGACAGCTCTGTAAAGGATCTACTGAAAAATTATCATGCTTGCTCCCAAATCCTTCAGTGGATCTTTCCAAAATCTCATATTCTGTACATGCTTTTGTGAAATGATAGAAGGCATCTTGCCAGACTCACTGCTCAGGGTGCAAATACATTTCACTTCCCAAAAGCTTCCTTTCCTGTTGGGGGCTCATAACCTTGGCAACCAGTCCATCTCACCTGTACGTTAATAAGACTACAGAGTGCATCTGCATTTATCTAATACTAGGGAGTGTACCAGAAGGTTCTGGTATCTGTGTGATACCACAGATTGTGTGTAATAATACTGATTGTATTAGTATCTGTGTAATGCTCCTGGGCTGAAATTGTAATTGTGTCATGGTTAATTGTTGCCACCACTTCATTACATTGTGGGGTTTGTATGCTGGCAAGAGTGTTTGTTTTTCACATAGATAGATAGATAGATAGATAGATAGATAGATAGATAGATAGATAGATAGATAGATAGATAGATAGA
>JAPQRP010000007.1:5012278-5025882 GCA_037367295.1 Apogon hyalosoma | reverse complement strand
ATCGAGACCAGTCCATCATCAGCAGCTAATAACAAGTCATTAGTAACTTTGACTAGTGCAGTTTCAGTGCTATGATGTGCTCGAAAGCCAGAGTGGAAATGTTCAAATTAACTATTGTACCGTAGGTGCTGACAAAAGCTGTTTAACTACCACTCTTTCAAGGACTTTTGAGAGGAAGGGCAGATTAGATATAGACCTGTAATTGGCTAGAATATCAGGATCAAGAGTAGGCTTTTTCAGAAGTGGTTTAATAATTGCATATTTAAAAGACTGTGGCACGGAGCCAGTTACTAATGAGGTATTTATTATATTTTGGACAGTGTCAATAGTTAAGGGTAGAGTCTCTTTAAAAAGTTTGCTTGGGATTGGGTCCAAGAAGGAAGTCGATGATTTAGAGGACATAATGATAGATGTTCCATCAGCTTGGTCTACAGTGGTGAATCATAGATGGATTTATAGGAGATTCTAGGTTTACTGTCTGTGCTTTGTCAGAGCTGATAGTTGGAAATATTCCATCTATTTTGTCTCTAATAGTTGAGATTTTTTTTTTTTTTTGTCTGTTTGTCAACAACTTTATGCAAAAACTGCTGGACCAATTTCCATAAAATTTTCAGGAAAGGTGCAAGGTGGTCCAGAATAGATCCCATTAAATTTTGGTGAATGTAGGTCAAAGGTCAAGGTCACCAAAAAATGTGTTTTCGCAATGATAAGAGAATGGGCAAATCAGGTAAAATGCTTGCGAGGGGTGGGGTTTGTTGTGCCTGGCACCACTTGTTAAAGAATTGTAGGAAGTTATCACAGCTGAGAGTAAATGGGATAGAGGGGTCTGCTGAGCAGTGACTGTTGGTCAGCCTGGCTACAGTGCTGAACAGAAACCTGGAGTTATTCTTGTTTTCTTCTATTATGGATGAGTAATATCTAGTTTTAGCTGTACGCAGGGCCTGCTTATAAGTCAGTAAACTGTTTTTTCCCAGGCACTGAAAGAATGCTCTGAACTGGAACGGCACCATAGCCTCTCTAATTTACGTGCTGCTTGTTTAAAGGAATGTGTTTCAGCATTATACCAAGGAGAAGCTTGTCTTGGTCTAACAATCTTCATTTTAAGAGGGGCAACTACATCCAGAGCAGTTTGTAGTGTGAGCATGGCACTATCAACAAACTCATCACATATAGTAGGACTAGACATATTCTCTTCATAATCAGATGACATGGAGGCAAATATTGGCTGAATTATCTCTATATACTTTGAGACAGAACGATCACATAACGTCCTTTTCAGCTGAGTTTTAATCACTGGTGTAGAGTTATCCTCGAGCATAAACTGAAAGGTAATTAAAAAGTGATCTGAGAGTATGAGGTTATGGGGGAAGACAATAAGGTCACTAATCTCAACCCCATATGTTAAGATCAGATCCAGGGTGTGCTTGTGACTGTGAGTTGGTTTATTTACATTTTAAACAAAGCAAATCCCATCTAGTAGGCCACTGAAAGCATTACCAAGAGTCAGTGTCATTAACAACATGTATGTTTAAAAAAAAAAAAAAAAAAAAAAGCATAAAATTTGCATGTTTGTATTCACACCTAAAAAAAAGTCTGGAATTTCCAGAGAAATGAACTCTGGTCCATTTGAAATGGACCAAACAAAGTAGTTGTGAATACACCCTTAAAGTACCAGACCACTTGATACTCATCTTGCATTAGATGTTGTTTCAGCCTGTTTCTCTATATAATGATGTGTCTTTTAGCTAGCGCTGCTCAGTTATGGTAAATCATACTCATTATGATATATGTCAATATTCAGATTCTGATTATGTAATATGATTATTCAATGACACATTGAAATTGGTGGGAAGATTTAGCAAACTCAGGAGTAGTGATATAACTTGATGCTTTTTAATTGAAAACATGTTAACACAGTTTCTGTATGATATGGAAAAATACATATAGTAGTTACTTAAATTCACAAATTGAACCAAAATTAAAAAAAAAAAAAAAAGTTAGCCCCCCCACCCAAAAAAATAGCAGTACTACTACTACTACTACTACTACTAATAATAATAATAATAATAACTAGACTTTCCTACATTTCCTGAAGAAAATGTAACCCGTGTGTTTGCCTCTCGCCGGATTGGTGGAATCGCGGCGAGGTGCAACGTAAAAGTAAGAAATAGCTCCCGTTCACTTCATATGTTGAATCTATGCGTCAGTGTTTGTGGACTGACATCACCACAGGCTTTCTGTAGACCAAGCACACAGGGAACTAGACAATATCCACACACGGAAATCGTGAGAGGGGCTCGGGGGTCAGGGGGGTGGCATGTCCAAGGCCATTTTTGAATATAGGTGCAACTTGTCATTGGATTATGTCAAAGTTCAGGCTGGAGCCACATGTAGCTGGATAATGACACAGTGAAATTTGGAGAAACACAGCAGACATGACAGGAGACTGGATTGATTTCCTTTAGTCATGTTTGTCCTGATTGGCTGATGCTGATCACCTGACACCTGAACTTCATCTGTCTTTGTTATATACTCTGTTTTCAGTTCATAACTGAAGAGCTTTGTCTGTGTGTGTATGAAAGAGTACTTTAAATAAGTTTTTTCTATCATGCATTTCAGACCAGTAAAAACAGTATTAGTAGTAGTAGTGGTGGTAGTAGTGGCAGTAGTAGTAGTAGTAGTAGTAGTAGTAGTAGTGGTGGTGGTGGTGGTGGTGGTGGAAGTAGTAGTAGTAGTAGTAGAACACTCTAGGCACATAACATGGAAAGAACTGGAGACTTGTATAATACGTATACTGACAAACAATAGACAAAGTAGAAATGGCATTAATAGATGTTTAGAGGAAGAGGTGGTGTGAAGTTGAGCATGGCACCTTTTTAATTCATATTATGTAGGAACACAACATCAGAGTGCACCACAAGGTGTGTACACTCAACCTGGAGATACTGACCCTGTCCCTGCGCCCTTACTACCTCCCCCAGGAATTCCGTTCATGTTGTTATCAGCTGTATCTACTTAGCCCCCAGTGCCAACATCAAAACAGCAGCGGAGCTAATAGCCAAGGATGTGCTGCTTGCTAAGTATCCCAGCGCTCTGCTGTTCATACCCTTACCCAGGGGTGTCCAACCCCAGTCCTCTAAGGCCAGTATCCTGCATGTTTTAGATATTTCCCTCTTCCATCATCACACCTGGAAGCCATTACATCATTATCAGGTTTCTGCAGAGCTTGATAATGAATTGATCATTAATTGAACCAGCTGTGCTGGAAGAGGGAAATATCTAAAACATGCAGGATACCTGCCCTCGAGAACTGGGTTTGGACACCCCTGCTCTAACCCTTCACCGTTTACTTCCGCTCTACTGGCAGGAGCTTAGATGTCACAAGCCACTCTGCTACAGCACCCCATACTGGTCAGAGGATGCCATTACCCAACTCCAAGGCTCCCTGGTTTGCACCGACTGGGCCATTTTCAATGGAAATCTGGATGACAGGGTTTATGTCATCACAGACTACATCAAATTCTGCATAGACTCCATGATCCCAACCAGAAAAATAAAGAAATATCCCAATTCCAAACCATGGATTACTCCACAAATAAATCAGAGCTTGAAGGAAAAACATAAAACCTTCAAGCTCCAGGACTGGGCCAGTCTCAAAACAGCCAACAGGAACATAAAAAATAACATCTTTAAAGCCAAACTGGACTACAAAAATAAACTGGAAGCAGAATTCAGCAACATGAACACCAAACAAGCCTTTCAGAGAGTGAGAACCCTAACTGGATCTGAGCCCAAATCCACATACATAATCAACAATCCGGAAACCTTCACCAGAGAACTGAATAGCTTCTACACCCAGTTCGACAACCAAGTCTTTTCATCTGAGTGCCAGGACTGCCCTCCCTGTACCAGATCCTACAGAACCAGCCCCCTTCACAAAAGAGGAGGTAAGGCTCCAGCTGAGGGTAGGAAAAGCTCCGGGACCTGATGGCGTCCCAGCCAGGGTGCTGAAGACATGTGTTCAGGAGCTCTCAACAGTGCTGTCTTCACTCTTTCAGGAATCATACCGGACCACCACAATCCCCACCCTATGGAAAACCTCCAACATAATCTCTATACCCAAAAGACCCCGACCAACAGAACTGAACCACTATTGTCCTGTCTCCTTGACATCAATAATCATGAAATGCAATGAGAAACTCCTGCTGGACATTATTCTCCCACTTGTCACCCCCCATCTGGACCCCATCCAGTTTGCATACAAATCCAAAAGAGGTACTGAGTGAGGATGCTGTGGCCTGCCTGCTGCACCCTCTCTTCACTATCTGGACTCACCTGGCAACTTTGCCAGGCTTCTCTTTGTCGACTTCAGGTCCGCCTTCAACACTATCCAGAAACACCTGCTGATACAGAAACTGCACCACCTCAACATCCCCAACCGTTTGATTCACCTTATCCACAGCTTCCTCAGCAACAGACTATGAGAAGTGAGAGTGGGCTTAGCCACATTCCCGGTGCTCACCATTAACACCAGAGCTCCACAGGGATGTGTGCTGAGCTCTTTCCTCTACACCCTATACACTAATGACTGTATTAGCCCATCACCTACTGTCACATATGTCAAATATTCAGATGACACGGCCATCCTCGCACTTCTTTCTGACACCAACTGTACTCTGGACCATCACAACAGTCACACATTTCACCCAGTGGTGCACTGACAACCATCTTCACATCAATGTCAATAAAACCAAAGAGATAATGTTCAGCCCCCCCCGTCAGGAACCCATCATCATTGACAACCAGACAGTTAAAACCATGGACACCTTTAAATACCTTGGACTAACATTGGACAAGAAACTCAGTTTTGATCACCACATCACAGACATTCAGGAAAGAAGCCAACAACAACTGTCAGCAAACGGAAAACTGAAAGTGCTCCGTGTTACCCCCCCCCCCACCTATTCTTACCTCTCTACAAGAGCATCATCCACTCGGTCCTCCTCTAGTGCTCCATATGCTTCTTTTCCATGATCTCACTCACCAGCCAGACAAAACTAGCATGCATCACACACCTTGCCACCAAAATCATCGGTCTTCCCACACCTAACCTTACAGAACTCAACAATAGATCCATAAGATGCTTTGCACTCCCAGTAGAACAGGACAGTACACACCCATTCAATCAATACTTCATGCTACTACCCTCAGGCCGCAGATACCGGACATTATCCTTCAGGAGAGCTTGCTTGGGAAGGAGCTTAATCCCTGCAGTCATAGCCACTTTAAACAATAGACCCCACTGACATTCTCCTCCTTCTTATATCTGGTGCTGTATTTGTTGCCTTGTCCGCCATATTTAAGTGTATTTGTGATATGTCTGCCTCTTTTGTATTTTTTTTTTTCTTTTCAATTTGTTGTGTGTGCGTGTGCGTGAAAATTCTATGTAGAGTCAAGTGGAAACAAATCTCCCTTCTGGGATGAATAAAATCAAAGTCAGAATTAAACCGCAAAGGTGTATAAGATGGCTGCTGTCCCAGAATTCCTCTTCTTGTCTTTGGTGGGGTGGGGCAAATCCATATCCATATCACCTAGGGCACCAAAATGGCTAGAACCGGCCCTGCTTACAGGAATCCATATTATGACATGTTTGTACAGGATTTGAAGAGTCAAAGTATTTAAGAGCTGAATTTAGCACCAGCTACCATGTTGTAATTGTAAGCTGGTAACTGTTGTTGCTAAGCGAGGTCTGAGCTTGTAAAAATTTGTAAGAAGAATTTGAAACTTGGGAAAATAAGAGCTTCAGACTACATGTCACATACACACACACACACAGTTGTATGTAGCCCACCTGATTTAAATTACATTATACACTAAGCAAATTGTAAAATCATAGAATCCTTGATTCTTTGTCGAAAAGTTCTTCTGCATTAACTAAATTTGAAGATTACACAAAACATTACCTGACTACTTCACATGTAGTTGCTAGTGACAGCTAAAACATCAGCTATGGTGCATTTTAGCTAATGTAAGCTAACATAAAAGTGTATACATTAGCTTAAATTAAAGCAAAAGTCACACTGCTGTTACCTTACTGATACATAAAACCAGTAGTGACAGGTCCACTGGGGGTAAAAGGGCCCCACTTAAAGTTACTGGTAGAGGAAGAGCTATTTAAACATATTTTAACAAAATTGTCTCTGAAATAAAAAAAAATCTATATCGTTATTATGATACTCATCTTATAACATGTAGTTGATGCCATCATTTACAAGTTGTTATTAACTGTATTTAGTTTATTTCTATGCGAATATGTTTACTCCCTGATTGGCACCAGACAAATGAGTTTGCATGTGGCTCTGAAAACTTTTACTGAGCCACTATCATGAGGCTGTGCTTTCATTGGAGCATTAAAGATTCAGCCCGGGTCACAATTTATGGTGTATTCTTATCTTTGTGTGATTGGATAATTTTCACTGGTTTTCCAAGTTGCTTTGAGACTTGTAAACAGAATGAGCATAAAGCAGATGAGTAACCCATTCTAAATGTCACGGTTAATGAACTTCTGTCCTGTTCACCTATTACATGTCCACTGAGTCTCCTCAACCCCTGGGTTCCACAAAGACTTTAGTTTAAAAGAACATAAGGCAAACATCACTTGGATATTTGCCAATGTAGGTAATACGGACACTAGCGTAGTAGGTGAGTGTTAGGAAAGTGGATAGGTTGAGGTTCTGCCATGTGATGTGTGTCACTTTAAGTTAAAACAGGGAGAAAACTATTATTCCCTATCCAGTTCTTAATTTCATAAACATTGATATATCTGTAAAGGAGTTTTAGCGATCACACCTAAATAGATAGGCATAGCAAAAACAGTGCAGTGCACAGGTGTACACTAAATATTAAGAATGAGAAACAAGTTGTGAATACATGTACATAAATGAATACATTTTAAAAAAAAGTAACATCACACAAGAGCAGTAATCCACAGACAAATAAGAAAGTCTGCCTTAAGTTTTCTTTCTGTCTTTGTTTTTGACACTGGTTCCTTTATTTATTTATTTATTTATTACAATTGACTGCACCATTTTAAGTAATTCAGCACTTACCAGTTCAGTTCTGGAAAATGAACGCCACAAAGGATGTCTTCTGCCAGGTTTGTCTTTACTTAGTTTACATCCCACTCTGGTGGAGAGTTGATGCTATTACAAGAAATCATACTGTGTAAAATAAATAAATAAATAAAGAAATAATAATTACAAAAAAAGTCTTTAGTAGAGAAATTACTGTCCATGTATTTTTTCCTCTCTGGAACCTCTAGCATACAACTGTTTTTGTTCAAACACTTGAACAGGCTGTGTTGAAAGCCAGTGTGGAATGAGCTCTGCCCACAGACTTCTTCAACACTTACCAATTCAACTCTAGAAAATTAACGCTTCTGGATTTGCTGCAAACGTGTTAAGATGTCATATGTGTTTCTACTAATATAAATGTGGTGCGAACCGATGGTGATCAGATGTGTTTTCATCATAAATCATGTAGCTCTTGTCAGTAGGAGAGAGACATCACAGAGTTTTCTTCAACATGTAGGTTTTTATGCTGTTGTTTATAACAGTTGTGTTGTACAGGGGTTCAACAAAAGCAGTTGTACAAGGATGACATGGCATTCCTATATCTGTCTTTAACATGTTATTGTGGGAATTCACTGGGAGAGAGAATTAATATGTTAAATGAGAAAAGTATTAGTCATATAGATATTCCAGTTTTTCATTTGTCATTGTGTTCGTATTTCAGTTTGACCTCGTCTGCAGTGAGGCGTGGAAGCAGCCATTCACCATCACAGTATTCAATGTGGGAGTTATTTTGGGATCCTTCTTCGCTGGACTGCTTTCAGACAGGTACTGAGGACACAAGCCTTATGGGTTTGGAAAAATACCTTTTTAACCTGTCTTCCTTGACATAGTTACCTTTCACTGTAATGAAAATAAACATAGTAAATATGTCAAATGTGGCATTTGGACACGATGGACTGATTAGAGTTTCAGGGCCAAAGGTCAAGATAATTCTGACTTCTGGAAAGACATTTTTTTCATGATTAACAGGATGTTATGTACAGATTATGATTGTGGGATTGTGAATGCATTGTTTAAAATCCAAGATAGTCAAGACTGTGTGAAAGATAATTATTTGTCAGTTTGGATGTACATTATGGGGTTATTATGTTTAATGTTATATTATCTGGCCTGTTTTCTTAGTGGTAGGCTCTACAGTGTTGCATTATGTGTTATAGTAGACCAGAAAAACTATAGTGTTACAGTATAGGAAAGGTATTTTTTACATGAGTTGTTTTTTGGTTGTTTTTTTTTTAAGATTGTATTTGATATTCTTTTCTTTGTCCTAGATTTGGAAGAAAACCTGTACTTTTTGCAACCATGGCAGTTCAGACAGTATTTGGCTTCATACAAGCCTTCTCCACCTCATGGATCATGTTCCTCATCTTCCTCCTCATCGGAGGTTTGGGACAGATGTCCAACTATTTAGCCGCTTTATTGCTAGGTACATTTACAATATTTTGTTGTTTTAATGTTTAATGTTACTTGTTATTTTAATGCAGATAATAACATTTCTTTCTCTCTGTGCAGGTGCTGAAATACTGACTAGCAATGTACGTGTCCTGTACTCATCTCTGGGCACAAATTTTGCTTTTGCCTTTGGCTACATGATGTTGGCTCTCTTTGCTTACTTTTTAAGGGACTGGAGATCTCTACTTCTGGGTTTGTCTTTGCCTACCCTTGTCTACATCCCACTCTGGTGGTGAGTTGGTGTCATTACAAGAACTCATGCATTGTTAAAGTGTCTTCAGTTCAGGAATTACCGTCCTCGTATTTTTTCCCTTGGAGCTTTTTGTATACTACTGTTTCTATTCACAGAAAAATATTATTTAAAGGCTGAAACCAACATATTAAAACTTATACTTTTACTATTTTATTATAAAGACTGGGAGTTTAAATTCACTATGTACTAACTTTTGTCTAGTAGTAGGTGTATAGTGTATAACCACTAGTTTACAGCATAATGCACACTGTTAAAAATCCAAAATTATGTTAATATGACTAAACAACATCAAGTAGTACAGTAATACAAAGTGATGATTCAATGATTTTGTGTTGAGGCTGACATTTTGAAAAAAAAAAATCAAGCATTTGTTCTCTTTTCCTGATTGTGCTGTGTGATGATGCAGGTTGATCCCAGAGTCTCCTCGCTGGCTGCTGTCTCAGGGAAGAGTGGATGAGGCTGAGGCCATAGTGAGAAAAGCTGCAAAGTGGAACAAAGTTCAGCCTCCACAGTTAATCTTTGAAGAATATAGTGTAAGTCTGGTTTGACATAAAAGTGCAGGAGCCAAAATAGACATGACCTGATACTGTCATGTGTGAGAGAATGTTAACGGGTAATTTGGTAATTACAGCTGTCAGTGAGGTGCAAAAGTCTATGTCTCTGGGGAAAATGTCCACCTAGAATTATATCTATGTCTATGCCTGTGTTGTCAAGTTGTAGAAAATCTATGCAGTGAAACAGATGTTTAGATAATCATAGGTATTTTCAGGCATGAAGGAAGGTAAAATACATGACTGACAGCTGTTGTAACCAACCACTGATTACAATCTGTCAGATGCAATTCTAATGCTCTACTCAATCTCAACATGGACACATGGAAGAATGGCTTCACTTTTCTATAATGGCATGAACTGACACTAGTTTCATCTGCATTTACACTACATTTAGTCTTTTATATGGAATTAAGAGAAGAGATCTGTAGAATAATGTTGAATGTTTTCCAGTTCTGGCATTTTTTTCTACTGATTTCAGCTTCTGCAGTTTTAACCCATAAAAGACCCAGTGCTACTTTTGTTGCAATCCCAAAATATTTTTTTTCTCTGTGTTTAACTTTTCTTAAGTGACTGATCACCATTTATTATAATATCATCTTCTGTGTTTTGCTTTTTTTATAATGGAAAATCAGGTATTTTCCTATATTTAATTTACTGATCATGTAGATGTTCAATAAACCTCAGATTAAAGTTAAGGGTTATTATATCAAAAACAGAGAAACCTAAAAGAAAAAAGTGACTTTTTCATTAAAGATATCCTGGACATAAACCAAGTGTGTCCATCCACTGTCATTTGTCAAACTCCATGGGTTTTGCAGGTGAATCAATGTTGTAGAAGATGACTGTGTTTCCATGGTAACTATGGAGCCTCTGAATGTCTAAATGGGTCATATCTGATGACCATGAAAAGATGACAAACTGTATTTTATACAAATTATTTACATGAATAGATAGGATTAGTGGATCGACAGGTATTAAACATTTTAGATCAGTAGATGCTATTGGTCGTCAGTAGCTGTTTGGGTCTTTATGGGTTAAGTAAAAAATACGGTGTCTACAACAAATGATACAAGAACAGTGATGCAAGATAGAAAAGTGGGATGAATTAAAGTGTGTAAAGTCAAAGCTCAGTTGTGGGACAATCCTCTGCAAATAGTTTCTGCTATGGTAATTCTTGTTTTTTGAGAGCAAGCTTTTGTATTTTGCAGGAAAACAAGACAAAGTCAAAGAAACGCTCTAACATGTTAGACCTGGTGAGGACCTGCAACCTAAGAACCATCACATTTGTTGTCTGTCTGGTGTGGTGAGTAACCAGCCTGAGAACACTGACTAATGGGTGTGACAGATCAATAACCTAACAACACATGGACTGTTAATCTATGAACGAAACACAACTAAACAAAGAGAAGATCGCTGCCAAACATGTAAAGCAATGAGAATAATTATTTTTAAGAAGGGCATCAGTTTATTCCTTTTTATCAAATTTCTTTTGGTGATATATATCATATACATCAATATAGACATGAGTGTTTATGCATATTCCTGTTCAAATGTCTGTCCTCGTCTTTCCAGGCTGGTTAACACTATTGGCTACATTGCCCTGTCCTACAACACGTCTCAACTCCACAGCAATCCATTTATTAGCTGTTTCCTCTCAGCGCTTGTAGAGTTGCCAGCATATGTGTCCACCTTTCTTGTACTTCGATACCTTCCACGCCAAGTGTGCGTCATTGGGTTTTCGCTTCTAGCAGCAGCGTCACTCTACCTCATTCCATTGGTGCCACAAAGTAAGTACACAAATCCTCACAATTGAAACCAAAAGATATTTCAGCCATTTATTTAATTTCATTTTGTGAATGATTTTAATAAGCTGCTCAATTCATTTTTTTTTGTTTTTTTTTAAAGGAAAATGGGCTGTGTATATTTGAGTTTCTAAATACACCTAGCACAAAACCAGTTTCACAAAGCAATTAGACATCCTTGCTTTCAACATTTGATAGAAATCAGTAATTCTCTCTCTTCAATTTTGAGCTATGTGAACATGTAAAAACCATTGGCACCAATAGCTTGGATAATATGAAGATGGTATGTGCACCCACAGGAATCACCATCATGTTTGGGTTCAAGCCCCTTGGTACCTGGTTTTCATTCCAGAAATATTTGGATGAGCTCATTCACTTGCTCATCATTTATATTGCCTAAACTTGGTGGGAAAATAATCAAGGAACAAGTGGAGGAAATTAATTTTCAGCCACATACTTTAAATTAAGAGTCATTATTTGTTAGTATATATTTTATATGTGGACCTCCAACACACTTATATTAAACCTCGGCATTTAATGTCCCTAGATGAATAGCAGAACACACCAGGAGTTGTTGGTACGTCAGCCAGTCCGGGGAATCAAACCAGCAACCGTTTTGTCACAAATCAATTCTTCAACCTTCTAGACCAAAGCTGCCTCTCAGCTAGTGGATGATCATTTGAGGTTCTGTGATTGAACAGAAAATGCTGCACCACATGCACAAAGAATCCCAATAATGGTGAAAAATAGTGATAACACCCACAGGTTGTGTTTTTCCAATAAATACCTGAGATTACTGCTGAGTCAACTGACTCAGTTGTATATGTACCCTTGCCTACTCAAGGCAAAATCCAGATATTAGGTTTTTTCCTTTATGAAAGAAGGAAATGTGATATTAATCTTACAACCTTTTTTCACCAAACTTCATAGAATTTAAAACAACTTAAAAACTTTAAACAGATTTAAATAGTGTTAAGATGGAGTTTAGAAGTTGTTTAGAGGAGATTGTTGGTAAAGGTGTCAGAAGATATACTTAATCAGACTTAATGTTATATGATTTTTTAAAATTTCATATTGTTTGATCTTCAGGTTTATCAAATGTGAGTCTTGTCCTGGAGCTGCTGGCAAAATATGCATTTACCACCGGTGCCGTCTTGATGTTCGTCTACTCATCAGAACTTTACCCAACAGTACTCAGGAATACAGCGTCTGGGACTGGTAGTACAGTGGCCAGAATGGGCAACTTAACAGGACCACTTTTGTTGAAATTGAGTCAGTATCTTGGGCTTGAATTATTATATTTTTTTGTTTGAGGTTGAATAATAAACACTACAGATATTTTTGGGAGTCACAGTGATAATGTTGAATATATGCTCTTAAATACATTCCCATCTTCCCCTTTTTAGGTGTGTTCATGAAGTATCTGCCTCATATTACCCTTGGGTCTATGACTGTTGTCTCTGCTATTGCTGCTGTTGTCCTTCCAGAGACTTTCGGACGACCCCTCCCTGACACTATTCAACAGATGCCTACAATAAAAATGTAAGAAATATACCCAGTAGCAAAGCTTTTTCAGTTCCAGTCTTTTTATTATATTTCCCCCAAAACAATGCTGACATTTTCTGAACCTTTCCATTATAAAGTGTTAAGAGTGCTATATGTGATATCTGCATGTGCATAGTATAGTATATAGTATTTTGTATGTTAGGTCTGCTACAACTGTACACTAAGATAAAGATTCACGTCTGTGCCTTTACTTTTTGTCATAGGTTGAAGTGCCCATGCATCAACAACAAGGACACCAAAAGACATGAGGACAGTCCACTATGATTATCTGATATGGGGAGGTGATGTTGTCTGCTTCCCGTTTCACAGCTTAGAAAGAGAATGTAGCTAAAAGACGATCACATTCTTGTAATGTTCCCACAGGGGTTTTAGAGAGAGAGAGAGAGAGAGAGAGAGAGAGAGAGAGAGAGAGAGAGAGACTTTATTGTCATTCAAGTATGCACAAGAATGAAATTATTTTTTGATGTAAGGCATCAAGCAGCAGCAACGGGTCATGCTGCACCTCTTACAGTTACAGAAAATGCAAGCACATACACAAGACATACTTAGATGTCATACATTACATTACATGATGGACACAGTACATATGGTCACATGATGGAACTTTTTCAATGGTTTCATTGGGAGCAGGGAACAGAGAGAAAGGAAGGTTTTTGAGGCAGACTAGGTGGGAGGAGGAGGGTTAAATGATTGTGTGTGTAGTGTGAGTCCTTGAGTGTGTAGGGAGTAGGAGACACAGGAAGTTCAGTTCTTATCAGTTCTGTCAGTCCTCCTGTGTCTTGGCCTTGGAATGTTTTGACTGCGAGGGAGATGGAGAGAGAAAAGACCAGCTGCTCGTTTGAGCTTC
>JAPQRP010000007.1:4933930-4959927 GCA_037367295.1 Apogon hyalosoma | reverse complement strand
CAGTGCTTCAGTTTGAACATTTGACAGATAAACAGTACCACAGTGCTTCAGTTTCAGACTCACAGTTTGTCATGTCTGTTATGGATTGTGATTGTCTCTCTCAACTCACCATATATTTTTTATTGGTAATTTTACTTTTATTTTCATCAGTTACTAGAAATTTCAGGCGACCCCATTTGAATTCCAGGCGACCCCAGGTGGGGTCCCAACCCCAAAGTTGAAAAACACTGGGCTATTGTTTTCCAAAATTACTAATATCTCCTAAAATATTGGTTCTATCAACTTGCCGTTTTCACTAGTCTGTTCCTTGACCAAAACTACATAAGAATGCCAAGCTGCAGCAGTCAGCTCTTTCCAGATTTTGTGTGAATCCCCGGACACACACACATGCACACAGATGCCACTTGGCTTTTATACTATAGATATTCACTCATATTTTAAACCTAAAATGCCTTTTGCAAAATATCAGCATTAGTGTAGATGTAACATAGGTTATCCTGTAGTTTTATGTATGTTTATGTGGTTTTGAAGTGGCAAAAGTATTGCTCCTAAATGTAGATGTAAATAGTTTTAGTGTTTTAATGACATTGTGCTGACTTTTCTCAAACTACTCTGTGTGCATTCTTGTTCAGGTGTTTACTATGCATGGTATGTGTTCACAGGTCAACAGTAGATGTTAAAGCACAGCATGTTTAAACTTTCCATTTATAGTTTTTTTATTGTGGTTAAGTAATGTTTTTACAGCTTTTGAATAGACTTAATAGCTCTAGTACTGAGCTGATGAATCCCTGTACTTTCCAGTGTGTGACTGTTCAAAGTGAAGCAAATAGGAAAGTTTTTGCAGAAGCTACAACAGTTAAAGTTGGATTTTGGAAAAACTGTCTTAAATACAGTCAGATGTGTGAATACAGAGTTGCTTCCATTTATACAGGTATAAATCATAAGTCAAGTTGTTTCTTGCAAGATGACTCAAAGAAATATGGATTTTAAACATCAATGCAACAACATATGCTTGGATGTGGCTTTATTCTATTAGTTTTGTTCATGAATGAACAAAGGGCCTCAGATCTACATCAGATTCATGTGTTCCAACTGTGTTCTAATCATTTGCTGAAGTGAAAGTGAGCAGAAGTTGTTCTTAATTAGCATAAATGAGCAGATCACAAATCACCACACACAGAAACTGAAAAGAAAAGTGAATTGCAGGAAGTGGACACTGAATGACTTATCATATTTGTAGGCATCAGTTGTAGGTGTAACGCTAAAAAAACAATAAATACAAAATGGCTGCTGTCACACATTCAGTCAATGCAGTAACTGTAGAAAAGCACAAAAACAAGAGAAGTTAAAAAGAGAGAGAGCAAATGTGCAAAAAATGTGCAAAGATTAGAAAACGCAACAAGTTATGATAATACAATAAAGCACAGTTTCTCTGCTGTCTTCATATACTTATATTCTGGTTTGTGACGCCGCTTACCAGCTGCTGTTTTCAAGCACATGTAGCATTCATTTAAGAGGACAATAGTCCACTCAGGGATGGTGAGGACCTGTGAGGGTGTGGGAGACTGTGGCTGATAGATGTCTGTGATATAGTCACTGTTAAAATAACACTTGAATGGCACACACTCACAAAACAATAAAAAGACATGAACCACTGATAGTATTTTATATTATATTATATTATATTATATTATATTATATTATAGTCATAGCTAAAAAGTTTCAGCAGTGGCAAGAAGTGACTCTTTGCATAACTCTGTTGTTTTAAATGTGCTTTATAAATTCATTTAGATTGGACTGAATAAATGTGGTTTATGTGCAGATTAAATCTTTGAAACTCATACATGTCTTATTTATTCTTTACACTTCAGAAACATGTAGAGACACTGAAAGCAAGCTTCCTGAATACGCATCACTGGTAAAGCTTTGGGTTTTGACTACAGATGTGTTGTCTTCAGGGTGTGACTGTGTCAAGAGTAAGTGTGATGTGCATGTGTTTAGAGTGTGTTTAGATTTTGTTCAGATCCCAAAAGAGGAAGCATTTTCACCACCCAGTTTTCATGAAGATTGCTTAATTGGGTTTAACAAAAAAAAAAAAAAAAAAAAAGTAATGTATAAATTAGATCTATCACATTCGGTTGGTTTAGTTTAGAACACACAGATAATTCGGTCCGGTGAGAAAGTGCCATAAGTGTCCTAAGTATTTCCTTTAGGTGTAAATAGATCTGTTAATTCTCACCTGCCTTAAATTTTCATTGATTTGATTAATTTGACAAATTGTCACTACAATGTCAGCACTGAACCACAGGATACTCAACATGGGATGTTTTGACAGCTTTTAAATGAAAGGCTGCTTGTTCATGTGGTGTTTTAAAGTGTTTCATTATGCCATTAAACAAGTGTAGTAAAACAACATAACACACAAAGTTCTTTAGCTGCATTAGCGCGATAGTAAAAAAAAAAAAAAAAAAAATTAAAGACAACTGCAGTGTTAAAAAAGTTTATTTCAAACATATCCAGAATATATTGACAAACGGCCATTAAAAAAACTAAAAAAAAACCAAAAAACTATCAGACGAGCCTCCCAGGTGTAAGCGAGTCAGACGAACTGGCACTAGAAAAAAAAAAAAAACAAACCATATGACCCATATTTATTAACCTTACCATTGTGTCTACTTCATTTACTTTCCAAATTGGTTTTCTTCTTGATATATTTAAAGAAAAAAATGTCCCTGTTTCATTTAACAGGGACAACACGATCTTAAATAAAATGGTGAAAATAAAATAAATCAAATGATGAAATGACAATAAGTAAAATAACAGTGCAGCTTATGCCGATAATGTATTACAAAGTATTATGAATATACTTATAGAGTGCTGTAATGTGCCTACAGTACCATATAAACTCATGATCATTAATCATGCTTTAAACCAGTGGTCACATGACTTCATAATGTGTCTTTTTTTTTTTTAACAGGTCAGTGTCTGAAACAAATTTGACGTCATTTTGTGTGATCCTCATGCATTGACTTAAGTAATTTCTTTTTTTCCCTTGACTTAAAGCAAACCAGGCCCACTTGTAATAACTTATAACCGGGTTGTAAGGTATTCCATGTACCTGTAACACGTGAATTTAGTTACTTTAAATGCAGTATCAGATGAACACTTGCTTGAAGCACATCATATTGCATTTATTATAATTGATTATAATGTAACATCAAATTATAATGTATTGCAACTGCAGGAATTTTAATATCTCTTGAGTGACCAGGAAATATGATATATCAACACCTGAGCTTATGATATTACAACAACAATATAGATTTTAATGTGTAAGGATTAATGAATACGTTAACCTATTGTGTATGAGGCTCTGTAGGTGAATTGAACTACAAAATAATCATACTCATATTATTGTTAATGCATTATAGATATGAGCTTCATAAAACATTTTAACAGACATTGAGTCTAATCTGAATTTAGTTGAACATTTTTCAGAACAGTTCATGGATGGATGGATGGATGGATGGATGGATGGATGGATGGATTGATACATAGATATAAGGTTAAAGGTCATCCTGCATTTCACCTGTTCTATGCACACAGCACATAGCAGAAGTAGCTTCACTTTGCACATTAGGAGCAGTGAGCTGCCACTAAAGGAACTCTGGGAATTTGTCCTTATTTTAGGTTTATCATAATATTCTTAGCACAGTTTGTGCATCATGGTTTAATGTGGAGAACATAACTGAAAATCCATGTGTAAGGTACGTTATAACAATTAGTGGAGCCATTAAAAAAGACTGAAATATCCAATGCCATCCGCTTTGAATCCATTTTGAGAAACACCTTTCATATGAGTTTTTATTAGTTCCCCTGCTGATGATCCGTGAGCTATTGTGAGGACACTGAGTCCGGCGTTGTTTTCGTCTCAGTCGTCATCTTCATTAGCAGTTTCTTCAAACATCTCCAACGAAACTGCTGGTCGGGTTTCATTTCAGATTTTATTCGTAGCTTCCCTAGCAAATGTCTATAAAGTTTGTTCACAGTTTTGTGAAATTTAGATTTTTGCATTTTTATAAATTTTTGAATTAGTAAAATATTTGCCTTTACTTATAATGGACCATATTTTGATGGGTCATGAAATGGAAATGTTTACAGATATCAATATAGTTACTATTGAGCACTGATAGGAAGTCATATATGGACTTTCATTTCATTAGTTGAGTTCTCCTCCAGTGAAAGTACCACCCACTTCTGTTGGGAGATTGATCTCCTGCATCCAGACCACAGGACTCTAACACAGCAGCAGAACCTGAAAACCTTGCAAATTCAACTTGTTACTGATTCTTGATAGAATATGACACTAAGATACAGGGCCATTGGTCCTATTTTTAGTATTCTTTCAAGCTGATCCGAGACAGGTTGAGTTTCGTGCAAACTGCCACGTGATGCCAAGTGGAATTTTTGTGGAAAAATATATGATGTATTCACACCAAGTCTGTGTAATCTGCCTCTCACACACACTCAGATGGAACTGATAATGATATCACTGATGTGAAAAGCTGTGAACAGCCCCTCCCAAAGCCAGGTCTGACTGATGTACATGGTGAAACCCCCCAAATAAATATTTTTCTTCAATGTAATTTTAGACTCAGGGTGATTTTGCTTTTTGAGATAATGTTGCTAACTGTAGTACAGAACCTGTTAAGGTATTAACCACGAGGTTATGTACTGTAGGTCTGTGTCACAACAGTAAAAAGTCTAGGGAAATACCGAGCCATATTGAATTGAGCCTTCTGGTTATTGTGGTGCGGCTCTGAAAGCTTCAGGGGAAGTATTTTACTCGTCTCCTCTTTCACAACACTTACCAATCAAGCTTAAAGTGTGTAGTGTGTCATGTTTACACTCACATGATGGAAAGCACCAGAGATACACTGCTTCATGATATTTCCCCCGATGTGTCTAATACTCAAATGCTAACTAATGCTCTCAAACACATGGTTCTGCCTTCTGCTCTCTGATGTCCTCATTTGTGGTTTTCATGTGTTTGGTGTTTTTTGCGCATTCATGCGCGGTGAAAGGAGGAAGAGTTGTGTTCAGGTGTTGTGGGCTTGGTATCTCTACCAACGTACCACACCTTTTCCTGAGACGTTATCACAGCATTTTTGAGGACACCTTCAACCCTCACTCATTTTATTATCATTTTTTGTATAAAAAAGACAGCATTGGGCATTGTTTTTAATTAATTATATATGTCCTAAATATGCTGGTTGGTAGGATAAGGACTCAACAAAAGGCCAAATCCAACACTTAGAATGGAATAAATTGTGACTTGAATAAGGGAAAGTAACATAAAGACAGTAGCTGGTATTAGCTGGTACTAACTCGTCTTCTACAGTCATTTGTCATGTCAGTTTCGTCTGTCTCTCCACCTGCTTATAATGTAATATCAGTTCATACGATAAACTGAGTGCACTTTGCAATGAGTTTGCACGGCGCTTTGGCGATTTTGAAGTACAAAAAAAAGTTATTTCCAGCTGCTTTGCAACCCATTTGCCATCAATGTGGTGTTAAGTGTGTTCTTTTGTTGGAAGCTCCAAGAATTAGTCCAGATTTTTTTCGGTCTCATTTTTATAAATGTAACTGATTTTGACTTGATCGGACCACAAACACAGTACAACTCAGCGCTGAGGATCCACCCCAAGCAGGAAATGGATACAGACATTTTAATGCACATCACTTTTATAATCCTTGTAAACTGATCTTCAAAGAATGGGCTGATCCTACGGGCTAGGTGGGTTGGGTCACAAAACATGGGCTGGTGTTACTTGATTCTGAAGTCAAACAGATGTGATACCTCAACTCCATTTAATCCAATACTGACAGTGTGTTAACATCGTGTCTCCTGCAATTTCCAATCCTATGTAGGAATGTGTATTTAAAAGTGTATCTAAGGGCAGGTCCAAGTCCTGTGTTCATGTTACAACCAACCCATACTATCCTAAAAACTTACTAAGTGAAACAAAAAAATCCTATCTTAAAACATTAAGTACTGACTAATATATGATTAAACTTAAGACTTCAACTATCTAAATTAAAATAATATTTCTGTGGAAACTGAACCTGTACAGATTCAGATGGAGCTGCAGTGTAATGGGACACTAAAGGTAAAGCAGACACTGTAGGGCCTGCACAGTTTATTCGCTCCATTCCTGAAGCAATGCCCCGGCTCCGTCTACATGCAGCTTGAACCTTGTGCATGTTTGGTAGCACATACGTTTGAGATGCTGTTCTCAGTGATGAAGATTGACAAAACAGCACATAAGAGTCATCTCACTGATGAACACCTGCAGTCCATCCTGAGAATCTCCACAACACAGAACCTTACACCAAACCTAAACAAACTTGTTGCCAAGCATCCAGCTCTGGCAAAATAGCATTAGAGCAAAGAAAATGAAATGTTTTGATTTGATTATATTTTAAATTTTCCTGAAAAGCACAATTTTTATTTATATTTTCAGGATTTTTTGCAGCATGTTCATATTTTGAATTTGTATAATTTTGATGGGATATATTTTTATGGAGAGCAGAACATTTTAGGATATTTAAAGTTTAAGTTTATTTATTTTGGAATAATATTATATCCTGTCTGTTTCTATTCATATTTATGTTCAAAAAACATTTAGTTTTAGTGTGTTCAATAAATGTTTATCCTGTTCGGCCCGCGATCTAAAGTGTGCTTTGAGTTTTGGCCTCCTGCGCTTTGACGCCCCTGGTCTAGAGCATTCTGTGTCCATGTTATAGTTTCTTATTTTTTTATTATTTCTAGTAATTTGCCAGTGTGATAGTCTCTGTTCACTTTCTGTCTAATTGGAGACAGAGCCCCTCTGATGTTCACCCAATTTATCACTTAAACAAGTGGTGCCAGGCACAGCAAACCCCGCCCCTCGCACATATTTTGCCAATTATAAGTAAATAGGAAGATTTTTTAAAAATTAATAACAAATTTTAACTTTGACCTACTGTTCCCAAAATATAATGAGATCCATTCTGGGTCACTGGCAATCTATAAAGTCAATTTGGTATGAATTCAACCAATAGTTTTGCTGCTACAGACATGTGAAATTTCACCCATATTAAGTAAATGGGGACAAAAAAGATTTTAAAAAATTCATAAAAAATTAAACTTTGACCTACTTTTCCCAGAAATGTAATATATTCTGGATCACTGGCAATCTATAAACCAAATTTGGTATGAATTCAACCAATAGTTTTGCTGCTAGAGCGTTAACAAACAAAAAAACAAACTGAACCAAAAACAGTACCCCTTGCCTTCCCTTCCAGGGGCGGGGTAAAAATGAACATGTGCAATGATGAGTGAACATGTTCAGACTAGCCTCCTTTTAATCCACAGTAGACCCCTGTCAGTGTATTGAAAATTTAAAAACATGTCAAAGTGATATTGAAATATAAAAAGAGTGTGTGTGCGTGTGTTTAATCTTAGATTCAGCTCATCCAGAGAGTCTTAATTATACCATCATGTACACTTGAGATTAAAAGATCATTTTACAAGTCAACTGAATTGGAAATCCATACATCTGAAAGTTGACTTGTACTTCATTTTTTCTTCTTTTAATACTTTTTTTTTTTTTTTTTGCATTGCTTTTATCAACTGAAATAAAATATGTGTTGGTGCTGGTGACTTGTATCACATGTGGTGAAAGGTGCGGTCCACTGAGCCACTTCACACAAAACTAGATGTTACTTTACCACCTTCATCACAAACTACAACAATCCTGACATGAAATTGAAGTATTTTAAACACATAAACATCATGTGTGCACTTCAAGCAAGATCAAAAGTTATTTGTCTCTTACCTTTGACCACAGGCCATATTTTTTTTATGCTAGTTCCCACCTCAAGAGGCAGGATTTTATTTCTTTTTAAACCACAGAGACCCAGTGCTTCTTTTATGGCACATTCCAAATGAGTTTTTCTCTCTGTTTAACCTTTCAGAGTAATTTATCACCTTTTTTTTATTTTTTATTTTTTTATTAATAATATTATCATCTGTATTTTGTATTTCTTCAGTGAAAATCATGTATTTTCCTATATTTAATTCACTGATCATGTAGATGTTCATTAAAGCTTAGATTAAAGTTGAGGGTTATTATATCAGAAACGGAGAAAACTGAAGAAAAAGTGACTTTTCCTTCCACTGTTAGTTATGAAACTCCTTTGGTTTTAGAAGATGACCGTATTTCCACATTCACTACGGAGCATCTGAACATCCAAATGAGTCATATCTGATGACCATGAAAAGATGACAAACTACATGTTACACCAATTATTTGCATGTATTAATAGGATTAGTGGATCAGAAGTTATTAATATTTAGATCAGAAGATGAGTTTAGTCCCAGTGGCTGTTTGGGTTTTTATGGCTTATAAATCTGTTTCTGATGATGTGTTTTTGTGTCATAGAATTCAACTTCACTCTGGTACAGAACTCTGTCCCTCTTGCATCATCATTTTCCACCTGCACTTGGACCAGTCCTATCATCTGCATGCATCTATCACACTGACCTTTTATTACTTCTGCAACTTTCATAACACGGTTCAATGAGTCTAATCATCAGATTGTGGTTTAAACAGATCTGAAACTCACTGTTTTTTCAAACCTGAAAACAAAATATTATCTCAACCAATTGTTTTTAGATTGCACTTACCACAGATCTTTTGTATTGTACTGTAAAAGCCTTTAAAGTCCGTTTTGTTTTCATCATAAATTTCTTACTCCATCGTTGACCCATAGCTGTTTGTGTTATTGTTAAGGTTTATGCTGGTGCCATTATTATCTTTATTGTGAGTCGTATTTGTGATTGTTTGTGTCAAATACAGTAATTACCACATGTTTCCAAGAGTCTGTTGTTTTTGGGTCAACAAAAGCACAACTGCCCTGTAAATTTTTTTAACCCCTTACTTCTGTTTTTTTTTTTTTTTTTTTTTTTTACAGATAAAATTTTGAACTCAAGATTTCAAATAGCTGTCTGTTTCATTCAGTTTTGTTGCTTGTCACAATATTGCAACTTTGGCACTTAAAGGGCTAACTTAAAGGGCTAGTGCAAAACATTTAGCATGGCTGGTGCATCTGTAATCTCGTGTCAAGATTTGTACAATAAGAGAAAAACTAACACCTTTATTGAACTGTCTATCTTTTTTCTCTTTCAGCATCCTCCACCTCTTCTCTTGCAGAAGTGGAATAAAGAAGCAAGTGTGATGGTTGTCTTATGTGTAAAGGAACTCTGTCTGAATGTGGCAAGAAAACAGAATGTGGGATTTGTGCAGATTATGCTCATATAATGAAGTTTGTGGTTAGAACTTGTCAGTGTTTCAGGTCTGCTTTGTCTTTCGTGTTTTTCTAAGTTATGAGTCAGCAGGATAAACCTCTAAACTCTGAAGATTAATAATGTAACATTGTGTTTTGCATTTTACTCTGTTTGATTATCTGAGGTTTAAAGTTTATGTACAAGTGCAAAAATATAACGGTGTTGGTATTGTAATGCTCTCCAACACAAAGTTCACAACTCGATAATTCACTGCCCATATCTGATAATACATTTCTCACATCTGTGTGCTGCTGCTATCAGTGTGTTATAATAAAACTACAAAATTCTGCAAAAGAAATGACTTTTAGCGTTGATTTTTTTTGCACTCATCTGAAAACCTGTGTGACCTGTGGGTAAACTGTAGACACTGAAGTTTATTTCTTCTTATGGAAAAAGACATGGTTGTGTTTCTGTTTGCATGCATTTCCACGTCAAGTTGTAAACAAGGCAAAAGCTGTTATTCTGTTAAAACATTATTATGGGCACCACCCTCACTGATAATTCTTATTAAAGCAAAACCACTCCATCAGAAAACAGAAAGTTTTAGAAGTCCACTGTTTTAAATAGTCACTATAATCACTGGATTTGACTTCACTCTGCTACGTCCTATTGTTTATTTTTTAACTTCTGTGTTTTTCTTTTACCACCACAACCCTCTCAAGGATAAAGTGGTTCAGAAGATGAATGAATGACTAGAAACGAGTTTACATACATATTTACTATTTTACAGGCATGTGTGAGTAATACAGGGTGTCCAAAAAGTCTCTTTACAATTTAAAAACATTTATTACAAAAGCAATTGATGAGATATGTTCATCAAATTTGTTCTGTGTTCTCAGTGGTTCTGAAAGGTTTTAATCACCTTGTGGGATCATGTGCAATCGAATCATTGGTCCATTTTTCTTCAACGAGAGATCAATTAGTGCAAATGTTGACCTTTGAACTGTTGACTGTGTGGCACCACAACTGGATGAACTTCAACCAACCATTATTTTCCAGGTAGATGGTGGGTTCCTAAATCCAACATTTCCAGATTGGTGGATTGGAAGGGATGGTCCAGTTCCCTGGGCACCTCATTCACCAGATATCACTCCCCTGGATGTCTTTCTATGAGGTTATGTTAAAGATATCATGCATCCAACAAAGATATGGGACATCAACGACCTGAAGTAAAAGATCACTGATGCCATTGATGAGTCTACGCATCAGCCAACATGGCAAGAAATCCAGTACTGTGATGATGTGCTTCATACAACTAATAGTGTCCATATAGAGGTAGATTAAATGAGACAAAAAAAACTTCAATATCTGTTTTTCATTTTGTAATAAGTTCCACAGATTAGTTTTGCGATAAATTTCTTAAATTGTAAAGAGACTTTATGGACACCCTGTGTATTTGGGAGCAGCAGCAAACTCCAGTTGTAGAAATGCAGTTGCAGAACAATAATTTGCATTTCCCAAAAGTGCTGCAGCTTCAGTGACACCCTAGTGTTTTCAAGCCAGATGTGTTTCCAGCTGCCATGAAAAGTCATGGCATGTAACTGATGTATTTTTTTTCCTGCATGATGCCCAAAATTACCAAGCCCTTAATTCAACAAAAAGTAGCACTTTTATGTAGAGCTAAACAAATGAATAAAGTTATGTTTAGGTTAAAATATGATCTTGCAAAAAATTACTTATTCTGTTGCTTAGGTTTTATTTACTAGTATTCCTTGGTTTGAAGTTACTGTAAGAACTAAATGAGGAGTTTCTGACTTTAATCTGAAAATGTAAGAAGAGGCATGTGGATTGTCTGTCACATGATATACTGTAAGGCACGTCTACAAGTCAACCATGGCCTTAAATGTGGATTGACAAGTCCACTCTGGCTTCTTCCAGTAAGCAGCAAAACAACTAGGCCAACTTGAACACATTTACATTGTGCATGAAAGGAATCAACTCATTGTGCAGGTGCAAGTGTGACAGTTTATCATCACACCCAGTGCATTTTATTGCTGCTTGTGCTGATTTTGAATAATAAGCACATGCATTGTGCAATGTGGCTCCTTCATCGGGGGGGATTATAGGGGAAGTCCACATAGGTGAAAATCTTTGCTGTATCTTTATTTAAAATAAGAAAATGAAAAAAACATTTTTACAATATTTATTGCAGGCATTTCTTTTTGTTGCATAGTTTTGTTGCACACCTCATTCGATTGTGGTTAAATCTATTTTTCTCACACTGAACTTGCTGAAATTGTTGACTACAATGTTGTGAACAGAACAGATGTTGTGACATAGATTGACCTTAATGATTTGTTAAGGTTTCAACAGTGTTTTTTTTTTTTTTTTAAGTGCTGGAATAATCAATCAATAATAAAGTACATTGTGTAGTGACTCATTCATTTTCCATTGAAACCCAGCCAGTATGTCCATGTGGGCCCCAGAAGGGTCACATCTGGGCTGCATATGAAGGTCCCATGTGGGTTTGTCCACCGTTCCCATGGTGGCCCCGCATGTATTTGCCCATATCAGAATCAGAATCTCTTTATTGTCCTTGTACTAAGTTCAATGATATTGAGGTAGAGCTCTCAGGTTCAGTGCGAGAATTTACAGACAGATGACAAATATCAGTAAAATAACAACAAATATCAGTAAAAGGCACAGTTATTTACATTAAAAAATAAAAAGTATTGCAAACTAAGATATTTGTAAGACATAGAATTTAAGTGGTGTAAATAACATGAGCAGTAGTGCAAATGACACGAAAGATAAATATCATGGGATAAATAGTGTGAAAAATATATAATATGATATATTCAGATCGCATGTGGGGCCACCATGGAAACTGCGGACAAACCCACATGGGACCCATATATGCACCCCAAATGTAGCCCTTCTGGGGCCCACATGGACATGCTGGCTGGGAAGGAACATAAAACCTCATTCTCTCTCAAGAACACATGACCAGCATCTACAGTTGCCGACGTGCCGTTAAACATCTGTTCAGATTCATCAAGGTCATTACAGCGTTTGCAGTCTACTACATCATGTATCATCTCTGCATCTGTGCAACTCAAGGACTTTGTGTCAAACATAAAGATACACATATTGTGTTTTTACAACAGAGTTTTTATTTTATTAGAAAAGCACACACAAAAACATATTTACACAAAATCTTTTTACAATTAATGATTAATCACCTGAATAAAGAGGAGTGGAGGTTTAAAAAAAATGAGGTTATGATAGTTTGACAAAGGCATTTCTGTATATTAACTAAGACTCATGTTAGCATGTAACGGAAAAACAAACTCCATTAAACAATTATGCAACACTGCACTAGCTGTAAACAGCTGAATAGCAGCCTACGTGCCCTGTAAGTCAGGCACAGACTACCTCCACAGCTGAGTATGTTCTGTACATAAAATGCCCTGAAAACACATAAACTGAGCACCAAACTGATTTGAACCAGCCAAAAACTTCTAATGAACACAACACCTCACTGCTACGTTTAAGACAGGTGTGGAAAGTTTCCTAGACTGCTACCAATGACGGCACATGCTCCAGTGGCCAGACTAGAAGGATTATGGGTAATTCAGCTGAGAGGTGGGAAGATAGTGGGCAGGAAGAGCACTTCTTAAGGAGAAAAACAAAGTAAATAGTCCAAAATGAGCAGTGTCCCATCCTAATGCCCTCAGAGCATCATGGGAGTTATCTGTTGGCAGAAGCTGTTCCACAAGTCGTCTGTTGTTGAAGAGAGGTCTGAGCCTAACATCATGTACTGCGGCAGCTCGTCTAGTTCTTCTGCTGCAACGCAAACACAACAAAGGGAAACAAGTTACTAAACAATCTGTTTTGGCAACTAGTTGAAGAGTATGGTGAATGAACATTATTTGTCAGTGTTAGAAGCAATAGCTGGTGTTATATTATCAGCTAAAACTGACATACTGTGTGGACTGGGCAGCAAAGTGCAATTTTTAAACATTTTCCACCTAATTTGTTTTAATTTTTGCCTTCTTACCATACTAAGGTCCAGAGCTTATAACCAAAGAACCACAAGACCAAGAGTCACCCATGACTCATTTGAAAGATAATAACTGCATTTTTTAACATGTGGTTAAAATATAACCTGAACTATATCGAGTTAAATTGAGCAGACAACACTTTTTTGCTTCTGTTTTTTTGACCCATTTTTGATTAGGAATATAATTAAACATGGAATGGACCACATATGTGACCTCATGACCATCAAACAGGTAAGAAGACCCATTAGCTTTGATCGCTACCCAGGTGATTCTTTTGCTAAACATGTTTCGGTGCCACAAGAATACTTTCTAACAAGGTATAACATGCTTACACTGACAGAAGTTTTACAGTAGAAACTTTAATGTATTTAATACAAAATGGTGACTGGATCACCGACGATCCGGTGGGAATGGAGAGGTTAAACTGTGCAGGAGTCGGCAAAAAGTTAAGATTTTATGTCAGTTTTAAAATGTATGGGACCTTGGGGACTCTTTTGGGTCTAAAGATGAAAACGTGTGTGAATCCTTTTGCCAACAATTCAGTTTTACAGTGAAGTAATAATAATCTCCATAAAACATTTGTGTAACAAATTCCTTTGTCTTTTTGGGAAAAACAGGAAGGCGGTGAGAGGAAAGTCCTTTTTAGTTACTTTGACAGACGCGCTGAAAGTCTGACTTCGAGTACCAGGAAGTAGGCATTCACACGTATTTTATGACCTAATCCCAAGACGCTAAATCTAAAAAGCCTAAAAAGTGCTAAACCTGCAGCACACAACTGAAACACAGCTTAACAGCCTTCACACTCATCACAGGAAGATTCATTCATATACAGAGTAAAGGTTTTAATAAAGCTTTACAGAAATTCACAGATTTGCATACTATGTAAAAGTTAAGCGTCCTGAACGTCCTGTTTGTAACCGTAGTTCATGTTGTAGGAGCGGTGACTGATACTGACCAGCAAGTGTTTGACAAGGACAAAACCCTTGTTTGCTCTGTTTACTTGCCAAAATTAGCAAGACATGTTAAGTTATTATTTTGATAACAAATACAGTGGGCATTTGTTGATGTGAATGATGCTTTAATTCATGTCGTTTACCTGAGGAGGACTCACTCCACTGACTTCCTGGACTGGTGCATGCGTCATTGCTCAGGAAACCCTTGTCGTCAAAACTGCTTGACATCCAGTATGAATCTTTATCCAGTTGCTGAAAAATCTGAAACAGCAACACTGGACTTAGAATGGCCATATTTTGTTAGATTTTGTACAACTGATTTCCCAACACCATTAACTTTTTTTTTTTTTAATAATATTATTACTGAAACCAAAAAGGCAGGAAAAGACAAACATGGGTATTCCTGTCAATGAAAAATGCATGATGATAAATGAGGAGCTGGAGGTTCTGCTTACCTTGTTTATTTCATTGTGGTGGTCATAGTCTGGAGGGTCACAACGAAGAGAGAAGGGAAAAGAAGAGGAGGTGGTATGTAAATATTTATGTCACGCTTTCGACTTACTCCAGTGTTCACGATTACTAGTGTGCATAACATCTAGTATTCAGTGTATCTCCAGTATCACGGTGCTGTACTGTGGTTGTATTAGTCTTACCTGGACTGTGATCAGGTGACACTTCAAATCTGTGACAGAAATGATTTGGTAAAGTCTCAGGACCGATCTCAACCATTGAAGACCAGTCAGGAACTTCATATGGTTTCACATGTTTAAAATATTAAAAAAAAAAAAAAAAAAAAAAAAAGAGATAAGACTATAGTATTAAATTAATTCAATAACAAGGTATTTAGTGGCAAAGTAAAGGTGTTTTTTTTTTTGTTTTTTTTTTTTTTTTTTAAAATAATGGGCATAATATTTAGAACATTTAATATTTTTTTAATTTTAAGTATTTTTAGACAAAAAGAACCCAATTTATCAAAAATGTACAGAAAACACAATAAACACATGTACAGTCTGGCACAAAACATGGCTAACTCCCACATTTATGTCAACGTCGCTAGCTAAAATTATTTTGTTAAACGCCGGTGTGCAAATTCAGCTTGATAAATGTAAACACAAACACAGTCATGTCAACTACTTAGTGTTTCTTGACTCAGAGACTAAATGACACAGCTTATAATCCATTATGAATTAAAAGCTCAGTAGCTAAGATAGAAGGTGTGTGTGTGTGGGGGGGGGGATTCAATAAACAGAAGTTCTGAAAGTCTGGTGTAAATGGGTGAGTTTACATATAACTCACCTAGGCTTAATGTTATATATAATCGCACCGTGACCTTTGAGTGAGTGGAGTGTGTCCGCAACGTGGTTTATTGAATAAAACAGATTTTTTTCCTGCAGACAAATCTACTACACTTGAATTGCAGCTAACATGATGGTAATAGATTTTTTGTTTCTTTACTGGTATTTAATTGCAATATGAAGCCTGTTAGTAGAAGTCCTACAATAGTGAGTGTTAGCAGTAATTCATATTGAATTATAAGGTCTGTCAGCTAGCCTTCTAACTAAGCTAAGAGGCTAATTAGGCCAGTTAGCACTAAGTACTTATACACTATGTGAAGTTGATATTATTGCTTTCAGTTACAAGTGCATGTATTAACATTTATCAAGTAGCTGACATTTCATGTTTGTGTTTAACATTACATTTGTGATTAGCAGTGTGGTCAGTGTTTCCGCTAAGTTCTAACCATCACCTCTTGCACTTCCCCAGCTGTACTCTCTCTGGTCCAAAACACAGTGAAGACACTAACTGCCAAAATGCCAAACTTAGAGCAACAGTTCACAAACCAACGGGTGGTGTCACCGTAACTACATCCACTGTATAGTCTCTGACAGCCACAGAATATAGAACCTTTTTTCACTGTTTTGTCTAAATGTTGAATACCCCTGAATGCAAATAGACTGTATATAGTAAGAGTGTTTTCCCGCCCACCTTGCAGCTCTGTGTTCACTGTGCTGTCGACTGTGTTTTCCTGAGTGAAAGAAGTGTCATCAGATGACATTTCTGCAGTGTGAGACTGGGTGCAACTGTAGTCCACATCCTCCTCTATCTTGATCTGCAAATATAAATAAACAGCACACTCAGAAAGATTCAATGAAGCAGAATTAGATTCAAGTAAAAAAAAAAACAGAGGTGTGAGAAAACTAACTACGATACTGACCTTCTTCCTTAGCTTTAATTTACTTGCTTTGCTCCGTTTATCTGTGCAGATGAAACAAAAGCAATCAGAATGACTTTGTAAAGCACGGCTCAGTCATATTTTCTCACTTCCTGTCAGTTTTCTCACCTTTTGGTTTGTTTGAGACAGGCAGCATCCTGAAGACACGCACTGCCTGGTGGCCTTTGTTGATGCTTCTGTCTTTAACTTCTTCAACATCAGGCAGTGAGTTCATAGCACAGCGGAAGTTGGCTTTCCATGTCTTTGGGTCACAGGTCTGGCCCTCCACGTATTTCCCTGCACAGTGGGTTTATTTTAATCCTCTTCACTAGTTTAGTTTTGCTTAGGCTTTACCTGCATGCATGTTGGGAACTCACTCACCTGTGTGGATGGCCCATTTCTTGAACAGACAGGCGTCTTTGTCCAGCTCCCATCCATGTCTGGCTGCATGCTTCCAGGGAATGGAGAACATTGTCTTATTCTGAAAACATAAAACAAAAAAATACTAGATTAGAACAAGGTTGACTGATCATCAAAAATATGCTGAAATATGTGGATCAATATTCAATTCATTATATTAATTAAAACACACTGAATAAGCTTTTTATGTTATTTTTTTATTTGGCTCAGCGCTGAGAAGCACAGTGAATCTGATTTATTACAAGATCATTACAGCTCAGTTTATTCCTAATCCTGTACCTGGTTTGAGTCTGTTTATGGAATCTGACATAATGTCCACAGTGTTTTAAACAAGCAACTCGAAGACTGATATATGTCCAAACATCATCTGATCTAGGTCATCTCATCTGTCTATCACATAAACACATTCAGCCTTGCAGAGATCCTTTCCCTACTTACTTACTGATGGGGTATAGTTCAGATTCTCTACTTCTGTGCCCAATTCGATTCATCTATATCATAGATGTATAATTTTTATTTCATTTTTTTGAGTTCTACATGTTTTTATTGCATGCACAAATAAAATTTGGTTTTCTCTAAAGCAGTTTATTGATTTCATAAATGCAACACACTATATTTTTTTTATACATAGCATAAACGCAGAAAACACATATGCAGTGCAATGTTCATTTTAGTTGCTGAAAGGGTTTTGTGTTCTCTTTTCTGTGGGAAACGGGTCCAAATGGCTCTTTGACCCCCTGACCCTATAACTTCTCACCTTGTCTATCCAATTCACGCCGGAGATGGAGTTGGAGTCGATCATCTGCTCCAGCCACGGCCTCATCTTCAACCTCTCCTTTGGCATGCTGCTCTAAAATGTGCAGGGAGAAAGAGAAGGAGGACACTGTAGTCAGATTAACGAGGAATGCTGTGCGTGCTCGAGCTCCCGCTCCACTTGAAAATTTATTGCCACGGTAGAGTGGAAGGAGTTCACATCCACGGCATGCAGAGGGACAGGGGGTCACGAAGGGGTCAAGCATTACTTGGGAATGTTACCGAAAAATTATGGAGCGTTTTGAAATGAGCTTCGTCCTCGAAACTTTAATAAGACAAGCAGAAAACGTTTGAAAGCGTGCGTAAAACAGCACTTTCATACTTTTACGCACAGCGCACCAAAGCGCGAAATAAAGTACAATTATATACAGGCGCAACTTTATCCTTACGTTCATTCATTGTTATTGTCAGATTCAGTTCCAAAGCAAAAAAAGAAACATTAGGTGGGCGCTTAAGTCCTACATAAATATTAAAACACTTACAGGTTTTGTTGTATGATCCGTAAGGAAATGCACAAGTACAAGTAATAATCCGATGGGCTGAAGTTTGGTGAATAGAAGCTGGTACTCGTCTTGGTGTGATCCACTCTGTGACCTCCCTCGAACTGGGATGAAACGTCACCGTCAGTGCTTTTAAACTCAAAGTACTTCCCGGTTGGACAAGAGTGACGTTGCTCTGTCAAGATTAACGCCTATCAAAAACAAAAAAAAACAAAAACAACTCATATTTTGTTGTAGATGAATGATGCAGCCGAAGTATTGGAAGTTTGTTTTTTTATGACATATTTTTTAAACGTTATGAGTAGAGCAAGACACTTTACAACTGTGGTTCTCAAGCCACTAGAAGGACGTGAATTGTAGTATTGTAAAGACTGAATGTGATGTAAGTTGGCATGATCCTACTGAAAACTGGTGCTAGAGTCAGAAACGCAGTGTTAACAGGTGGAAGAGCAGGTGAGTTCCTGGAAGATGGAGCAGTGGCAGATCTAGAACAGTTTACACTGGGGGACAAAGGGCTGGCAAAATGTCTTTGCAGGGTGGCATGGGAGAACAGTATCTGGGAAACACCGTGTATATGTCAATGGATTGAATAAAAGATGCACAAATACTTTGAAAGTATTTATTACTACATCATGCTCTGTTTCAACTCACAACCCACATGCTCTTAATACACAACAAGAACCAGACCAGTGTTCGAACGACACTGTGCAGCTCTTTAAAAGCAATATTATCAGGAGGAAAATGAATAAAATAAATATTACACTGCAAGTAAAACCTGGCCCAGGTGGCTGATCCTGACTCTACCTGCAAAGTATTAAAAAGAACAGCGACACCCAGTGTCTGTATGGAGTACAGTCTGCACATCTGTCTCAGCCAGTCTCAACCATTTGAATCTTTTACCTTTTTAGACACCTCCACATTGCACATTTCTATAAGATAATTTGTCTGTTTGATTATCAATCTTCGTTATGTACAATATCTCAGGAACAGGTTTGAGAAATGTCATCAAATTGACAAGAACATTCATTTGGCTCTGTATGAACTGATTAGATTATGGAGGCTGTTTGTTTGTTTCATATGGGGCCATTAAACTAATTCAGTTAAAGGTTTGCTACCAAATGCAAGGTGCCTATGAGAGACCTGCTAAAGTTTGTGTATTATGTAAGAATATGGATTTGGTTGAACTTACATGTTTATTGTTAAAATTACATTTGGGTTTAAATTCAAGAAAGATAAAAATGCATGGCTTCCGGTGCTGCTAACACAGCTGATAGATGATGCATGTGTAACAAGTAAGAAGTGAATGACAACAGAGATGCTGTTTTCACATTTTTAATAAAGCAAATGCCTATGATGTGTATGATGGTGATATGATGAAGGGATCACTTTTTTGTAAGGACTGTAAGGACAACAGAGGGAAAGGACAGACATCTGCTACACATACATTTCATTTAAGACTTTATTTGGTTAAATTCACTGCCGTAAATAAGTGCTTAGTGCATAAAAAGGCTAAAGTTACATAAAATGTTCAGCATGATATAAATTCTTATGTATATAGAACAAAAACATTTCACAAACACAAGATCATAGTGCACCACAGTCTAAAAATGTTCCTTTTCAGGTCTTCTAAAGGCTTCTTTTACATTACTAGTAGCAGCAAAAAAGTAAAATATAAAAGAAATTCAACCATCTACAACAGTTTACAGAAAAGAATCTATTACATGAGTATTTTGTAAGATACTCTTGTGGCTTATGACAAATATGTGACTGCTTTAATCAAAACTTATTTGACAATCCCAACACTAAATGTAAAGGGAAGGAATAATTCACCTACATCTCTTGCACAGACTTAGAGATTTTATGTCTGTACAAGTGTTGAAGGCTAAGCAACCCTCTTCATGGAATATAGAAGACACCATAATTCCTGACAGAAAAAGATATGAAAAACTGTCCCAATAGTTAGCATACAACTCGTGTACAGACACAAATAGATAGTTTATGAATGGGAAGAGTGCGTGTGCATTTTAGATGCAAATATAGAGTGCCTTATGCTCCAGTGAGCTTTTTTGCTGATGTGGATACAGAAATTCAAAGTCTGGCACATTGTGTAATACTTTGTAGTCAAAAGTATGTTAGGAATTTATTTCATGTTTACAACAGATAAACTTCCACACAACCATCTGCAGTATTATATTTGTTGGATTTGCAATAATTTCTGGTCATAACTCTTTCCTAAGAACAAAGTTTCCACCTTAGAGTGGAGTTGGTAGTTGAGAGTCACATAAATTACATATGAATACAATGCATTCCTCTGCTGGCTAATCTAAACTTACCACCCTTTGGGAACTAATGCCAGACACTGTTACCAGATACTATTTAGTTTAATTTCAAGGCTTGATTAATAACACTACACAACCAATATTAAGTTATGTACAATATTTATTTCTACAAAAATAATGGGGGAAAAAAAGGTTTGGAACCACAGCTGTAAAGGATTAAATAGTTCCGAAAATGACTGAATGAAAGGCATTCTAATGTTAACATTGTGAAGTGAAAGCTCTGTATTTGCAGTGTATTTATTTTAGTTTATTTGGCTTCAAAAACACAAAGTACCTCAAAACTGACAATGGTCTGTAAATACAAGCCCTGCTGGAACAAAAAACATCAAACTGAGCACTAAACTACTAGCCAAAAACTTCTAATGAACAGAATGTGGCCCAATCCCAAGTCACCCCTTGGCCCTCCCCCAGACCCCACCCCCTTGGCCCTTGCTCTTGGCACGACCCCTTTAAACAGAGTTGCAAGGGATAGGGGTTGAAACATTCCCCGATGACATGAGACAACCCTTCCAGACCTGTTACATCATCAGCAGTCATGGAGGCCACTATTTACAGATGCAACAGCTTTGTTTCTGAAAAATTCATCATGCCGTCAGCAGCTGTAACCGTCTCTGCTGCATGGGCTTTGGGCATCTTTTTACAGCTATCAACCACAAACGACACAAATGTGGTGTATAACAGATTGAAACGTCGATCAAATGATTAAGTTGTTTACGAAGAAAATACTTACATTTGTGTGTTTCTTTCATCACACTGCTGCACTTTTTTGCTGTGTTTACCTCTATCTTGCTGATGATTCTAACAGAATTATGGGAGATTTCTCATACCCCTCCATTTGTAGTGTGGTCCTGTGGTCTCCGTTTTGAGGGTCAAACAGCCCTCCCCCTTAGCCATGAATTGGGATTGGGCCTATGTGTTCCCTTAACAGAGTAGTACAGACGTTGTCATCACTTCACAGAAAGGAAAAGGATGATGAAGAGATAGTAAGTCCAAAACGAGCACTGCCCTGGAGCTCTCAGAACAGCGTGGGAGGGATCTGTGGGCAGGTGTTCCAGAAGTCGACTAGATCGTCTGCTGCAAGACAAACACAGCAAAAAGATCCATATGTGACAAACCTCAACAGGCCTAAAAACCTAATCTAGAAGGCCATTTAAATCTACTTTCTCACCTTCAAAATACACAATTTTCTGCAAAATCTAGGGCAATGTGACAATAATTCAGTTTTGTGTTTAGAATTATGTGTTCAACTAATTCTAATGAAACCACATCAGTAATGTTTATCTCAAGCAGAGTTTAACTCCTCCCAGCGGGGACGTTTTACTAAAGCTTTAGAGGGATGGGTCAGTCCTTCTCAGATCACCCAATTAAATGGCATTTTTAAACCTCAACCCCTAAGATTTTGATGGAATTTGGTATATGGGTAATTCATAGCCAGAAAAGCCAAAATTTCTAATTTTAACTTTATCGGAGCAACGGTTTTTGAGATATGGCAATTTATTTCTAATTTTTTTTAAATGTAGCTCTATATGTGCCAACTAGAACAAATTAAATTGGAGGGGTTAGAGGGGTTAGTTAACACATAGGGCTACATTTTTCATAATGGTGTCAGAGAGGTTGGGCGTGTCC
Organism: Apogon hyalosoma; assembly: GCA_037367295.1. Classification (NCBI taxonomy): domain Eukaryota; kingdom Metazoa; phylum Chordata; class Actinopteri; order Kurtiformes; family Apogonidae; genus Apogon; species Apogon hyalosoma. The sequence continues at coordinate 4,937,669 of JAPQRP010000007.1, read as the reverse complement.
CACAGTGTCAATTTCTGTGATTACATTTAAATATTTTGTTATACACTGGGTTGATCATGATAATCATAGGATCTGAATAATGCTTTATTTCATGTCATTTACCTGAGGAGGACTCACTCCACTGACTTCCTGGACTGGTGCATGCTTCATTGTTCAGGAACCCCTTGTCGTCAAAACTGCTTGTCATCAGGAGTGAGTCTTTCTCTAGTTGCTTCACAGTCTCTAGTTATTTCACATGTTAGCGTTAGCAGCTCAAAATGACTTTGTAAAGCACGGCTCAGTCATGTTTTTTCAATTCCTGTCAGTTTTCTCACCTCTTGGTTGGTTTGAGATGGGTAGCATCCTGAAGACACGCACTGCCTGGTGGCCTTTGTTGATGTTCCCGTCTTTAACCTCCTCAGTGTCAGGCAGTGAGTTCATAGCACAGCGGAAGTTGGCTTTCCACGTCTTTGGGTCACAGGTCTGGCCCTCCACGTATTTCCCTGCACAGTGGGTTTATTTTAGCCATCTTCCCTTGTTTAGTGTTGCTTAAGCTTTACCTGCATGCATGTTGGTAACTCACTCACCTGTGTGGATGGCCCATTTCTTGAACAGACAAGCGTCTTTGTCCAGCTCCCATCCATGTCTGGCTGCATGCTTCCAGGGAATGGAGAACATTGTCTTATCCTGGAAACATAAACAGGTTGCCATTGAAACTTAGTAACAATCATTGTTTCTCTTTGGCTCATTTTAAACATAAAGATGCCCTGAAAGTCTGGGTATCATCAGATAGTCTGTGATCGGCAAAATACTGTAAATCAGTTTGTGGGCAGATTGATTCACAATCAAAAACAAAAGTTCAACAATGTCTGTTTTTTACCCTGCCCCCCGAAGGGGAGGAGAGGGTATTATTTTTGGTTTGGTTTTTTTGTTTGTGTGTTTGTCTGTTTGTTTGTCAGAAACTTTACACAACTTTACACTGTTCATCAGCAAAAGTTTAAGACCCCAGCCGTTAAAAGTCAAAATCTGCACAAAAATGTGGATTCAATGTCATTATCTGTCAAGTATTCACACTGTCATGACCTCCTGATAGCAAAGGCAAAAAAGCTTTCTCTCTTTAAACATGGTGATTGTTGAGTTGCTTAAGCAAGGCCTCTGGCAACGCATCGTCACTGCAGAAGTTGGACACAATAAGAACGTCATTTTGAATTCCTTAAAAGATCCTGAGGGTTATGGAACAAAAAAGTCAAGTGGTAGACCCAAAAAAACCTCACCAGTGCTGAGCCGGAGGATCTGATTGGCTGTCCGTCAAGACACAGGACAATCCTCAACCCAAGTTAAGTCGGTTACTGGTGCGACTGCAGCCCAATAACCATCAGACGGCATCTGCTAGAGAAGAGCTTTAAGAACAAAAACGTCTTCAAAGGCCTCGTCTCCTTCAACGCCACAAAATTGGATGTTTGGACTTTGCAAGAAAGCACCAAACATGGGACACTGAAAGGTGGAGGGAAGTTTTATTCTCTGATTAGGAAAAAAAAAAAAATAATAATAATGGATTAGATTTATATAGCGGTTTTCTATTAACGCATACTCAAAGTGCGTACAGTAGATCCATTATTCATTCACTCACACATTCTCACTTTGGTGGTGGTAAACTACATATGTAGCCACAGCTGCCCTGGGGCAGACTGACAGAAGAGTGGCTGCCAATTTGCGCCTATGGCCCCTCCGACCATCACCGAACAATCATACACATTCATACACCAGTGTGAGCAACAGCACTGGAGGCAAGGAGGGTGAAGTGTCTTGCCCAAGGACACAACAGCACATGACTAGGACAGAGCAGGATTCAAACCGCCAACGCTTCAGTTATTGGACGACCCGCTCTACCTCCTGAGCCATGGCCGCCCCCCCATGGCTCATGACCTTGATGGTCCTGAATGTTTCCAGTGTTACTGGCATGACAAAGAGATCCCACTGGAAATGTTTTGTAGGTGGCACAGTGGAGGGGGTGTGGCCATCACGATCTGGGTGCTTTTTCCTTCAGTGGAACAATGGAGCTCCAGGTTGTGCAGGGGCGTCAAACGGCAGCTGGTTAATGGAGATGTTGCTGGCGGCATCTCTCATGACTGAAGACTCTGGTCTGTGGTAATGACTGGCTTTAAAAACAGGACAACACTGCAGTTCACAATGTCCAAACCCTGACAAAGGACTGAGAACAGAGGAAGAACGTCACTCTGTTGGACCATCCTGCGTGTTCCCCTGATCTAAATCTAACTGAGAACATTTGGGGATTGATGGCAACTGAAGTTAACAAAAATGGACATCAGTTCCAGACAGTGGATTCAAATGCCAGCAGGAGGTCATGACAGTGTGAATACTTGACAGAAAATGACACTGAATCCACATTTTAATGCACAGATTTTGTCTTTTAAAGGCTGTGGTCTTAAACTTTTGACAGGCTGATGAACACCCTATTTCAGTTTAATTGTTGTTTTCAATAAATCCCTTACTCAAAAATGTTTGTCTCACTCCCATTTCTTTATGCATTTTGAAACTACATAGAACCTTCCGAAGATCCAATAGTGCAAAAAGGTAAATTGTTGCAATTTTTTTCAGCTGGTCTTCAGACACTGATCAGGAGTTTATACTCTCTGGGGGAACCCTTTATACAACCCTTGCAACAGTCTTTTTTTGTTCTGTTTTTTTTCCACAGGGTGCATGTTTCAGATGTCGTTTCACGTTTGAAATGAAAAAATGAAAAAAGTTTTTTTTGTTTGTTTTTGAGCTTCATACAAAAACTAATTTCCATAAAAATCATTTAAATGGGTTTAGACATTTATTTTATTACATTTAGGTGAGTTTACTCATCTGCTGAGGTTCTGCAAAATTAATGTTACATGTTACATTTGAGAATGTTGATTCATTTCAAGCAGAAATAATTTAACCTCATACCTTGTCTATCCAGGTCAGACCGGAGATGGCCTTAGACTCGATCATCTTCTCCAGCCATGGCCTCATCCTCATCCGTGACACGGGCATGTTTCTTATTCTGAAAATATACTGTAGCAGAATGAATTAGTACAATGTGAATTAGGAATGCTGTGCATGGTATACAACTGCAAGAATAACTGAATTCCATTAAGATTTAACCCATAAAGACCCGATGCTACTTTTGTGGCAGTTCCAAAATATTTTTTCTCTATATTTAACTTTTCTCTTAACTTTACTTTTAAGTGACTGATCACCATTTATTTCAATATTATCCTCTGCATTTTGTGATTTTTTTCAGTGAAAATCAGGTGTTTTCCACTAATTAATTTACTGATCATGTAGATGTTCATAAATTCAAAGGTTAATTATATCAAAAACAGAGAAAAAGTGACGTTTTCAGCAAAGACATTATTAACTGAATGTAAAAGCAAGTGTGTCTATCCACTGTCATTGATCAAACTCCATGGGTTTTACTGGTGAATCTATTTTGTAAATGATGAAGGTGTTTCCACGTTCACTGACCCTCTGAACATTCAAATGGGTCATATCTGATGACCATGAAAAAATAACAAACTGCATTTTACACCAATTATTTACATGGACTGATAGGTTTAGTGGTTTAAACATTTCAGATCAGTAGATACTTTTGACTGTTTGAGTCTGTATGGGTTAATTTAGACAGTAAGAGGAGTCAGACAAGCTGAATTTGGAGACTGGGTGTGGAAATGAATTCTGATGCTAAAGATAGAGTTTATTTTGTCAGGGT
>JAPQRP010000007.1:4919312-4933830 GCA_037367295.1 Apogon hyalosoma | reverse complement strand
ACACACACACACGCACACACACACACATGCACGCACACGCACACACACACACACACACACACACACACACAGCTTGAAAATCTGCTGAAAAATGGTACTGCTTTGGCTGGGATTCGAACCACAGTCTTTCGTGCTTTGTAGGCCTACAGGGAACAACATTCCTCTCATTTATGTTAAACTGGGGAACTTATGTTGCATTCCAGAGTGCTGGGAGGTAAAATATATTTAACTTAGAGTTTACTACATCCCACCTTAAAGTATTCCAGGTGATCCATGTTGAACATAAACAACAAACATGGAGAGCGCAGATCTAAGCTCCTATTTGCTTTGTTACTGAAGAAGCATTTTGACTGTCTACAGTCCAGTGTTCTCATATACGCAAATGAGATGGAAGAAGCGATATGACGGATGAGCTAATTATACATTGGGAAGTTTTTCATTGCAAACTTGCACACTGTGTGCCACCATTGCATTGACGTCAGGTTGTAGTTCGCAGTGAGGTCAGAGTACTTCTACCTGGCCCCACTTTACAAGAACCTCCAGCTTGGACAGACGTTCCAATGCATTTTTACCAAGTTGCACATCAGAAACTTCCATCTCCCAGCACTCTGGAACATATCAAAAGGGCTGACTGACTTTTGAGCTGAGCACTGGTAACATGGTGGATGGTCCCTCTACATAGGATGCAGTGCCCATGCAGTTTTCTAAAAAGATATTTAATGTCTTCACAAATGTATGCTGAAGAACACTATTCAGTATCACTTCTACTATTTGTCAACACAGTTTTTCAGATTGTTGAAGCTCTGTCTATTTTTATTTCTTCTACAGACTCTGCCTTTCTTATATGCTCTTATTATTCTAAATTGTGTTACTGACCTGTTGCCAATTTATGTGATTAATTAAAAGTGTCCCTCCAGTTATTTCTTCTTTTTGTACCATTTTGTATCATTTTTATACCATTTAGTTTTCCAGGCCATATAATGGTATTTATCAGATTGATGGATGTTTGATCTATTTACTAATATATCTAATGAGGTTTATTTTGATTCACGACACTACATTTCTTTTTTGAATTGGCATTGTAAGAGATCTGATAGGAAATAGGTAACTAATGTTGCAAAAGTATTATTGAGATGCACCCTTGATTTCTGAATCATTGATTAAAGAGGCAGGTAAACAAGTTAGGTTCTGACAATTTATCATAGAAAATAAGACAACGTCTTCCAAGTGGATAACAAGTTTGATAACAATTTCATAATGTGTGAGGTTATGATCATACAAGCCAGTTATTGTAAGTATTTTAGTGTTGTGCTTGTAGTCTGGCATAATCTGTTTCTTAAGTGTTGTGGTTACCTCTCCTGTTAGCCTGCCCAGCTTGGTTTTTCTCTTCCTTCCTTTTTTATAAAACAGTGAAGCAGATCAGAAGTCATCAGTCAGAGGTCGGTCACCAGTATTGCAGGGCTCTTTCTACACAGAGATGGAAAAGGACAGACAGGAAATATGCTCATGTTTGATACTGCAATGGACACTGAATAGAAATATCACTTATGCAGGGCTGGACTGGGACAAAAAATCGGCCCAGGCATTTTGAGCCGAGACCAGGCCACTAGGTACTGATGGAAAGACAATGAAGCCTATGAATGAAAACAAACTTTTTGTGACAATGCTTGTACACTGCCTTGTTGGTATATATGTAGTTGTCAAACTTAAACCTACACCATCCTCCAGTCCCATTATTCTATAATAATTAATTAATAAATAATTCAGAAAAAAAGCCATCGGAGGGTAATAATTAATTTTTTTTATATATATATATATATATATATAACTAGGTACAGGGTGTTGCCAGGATTTCGCCACATTTTTTATACGGTTGTAAATACGTTAAAGTTATCCGATAATGGATCCCCTTGCGCTAGCTAACTTTCCTGAAGCTAGCCAACTTCTGAAGGAGTAATCTTATTAATTTTACCAAAATCGGACAAGTTGCCCAAAGCGAAAAGAGCCGAAGAAATGAAGAAATCAAAAAACACAGCGACATGACTATAATTGGATTATGACAGCCTTTTCAGTGTGGATACTTCAAAGGAAGCACGTAGGCTCAAATGGTTTAATAGGCTAGTGGCGTGCTAGCTAGTAGGCTAACTTAGATGATACATAACTGATTAAAGTGTTACGGCTGGATGTTTACCATCCTCCTCACCGTTATCTGGACTGCGTTTTAAAGCAAGTTCGACCATTAGTTTGCCTCGTGATTGAGCCATGCTGATTCTTTTCTATGCTAATGTTATTTTTTAATGGACTTGTTTCTGTGTGAAGGGACAACAGACACAGTTGGCTCGAAGCTATAAACTGACTGAAAAGTAGGCTATCGGGGCTACTGTCATATTCGGACAGGCCTACCAAGGAAGGCCGCTCTATCTGCCTGGTCAAAGCCGGGTCAATAAAACCAGAGCGCAGTAACTGCATCATTTCTCTGAAACGGGACAATTTTTAACCATATTTTCTCACAACACAAAGGAGACATGTTAAACCCCATTTGTAGTGTCACCTCAGTTTGGTCCAGGTCTGTAGTTCTGCCCTTGGTCTTTGTAGGCCAGCGCAGTTCAACACTTTGACCTGAAGGTCAGGTTCCCTCCACTCCCACCGGAGGCGGCTCTCTCCTCCTCCTGCCTCCCCTTCCCCTCATCCTCCGCTATAGCCACCAGAAAACATCTGTGTTATTTTGACTCATTTGGCAGCATCTGCCTGAAGGGTTTGTCTTTTTTCTCTCGTATTTTTTCTGTGCCTCCTTTCCATTTCTTCTTATTCTCCATTTTGTTTATCTCCTCTCGCCGTATGATTGATTGACAGGTAGCTGAGTCCGAAGGGAGGGGGGTCAGGGGGGCATCGGCCCTCGGCCTCGGCTGTAATTGGTCCAGCTCAGAATCAATCATGACTAATGGGCCGATCTACCATTTTTGTGTACCAATGGGTATCACTACTAATACCGTTACTATTAATACTACCAGTAGTAAAAAAAAAAAAAAAAAAAAAAATGTTCACGGATGTCTGCATTTTCTACTTATATTTTTTTGGAACAGTGAAAAGAGTACGCCTTGGAGTATCAAATAACAGACATAAGACAAAAATAACATGAAAGAAGTGACTAGACATAGAAAAATGACATAAAAAATAGAAAAATGTGAAAACATAGAAAATGTGACTGGACATAGGGGATGGTACAGTGGTGTGGTGGTTAGCTGTGTCTTCTCACAGCAAGAAGGTCCTGGGTTTGAGTCCAGCGGGGGTGGAGTTTGTTTGATTTCCTCATATTTGCGTGGGTTCTCTCTGGCTTCCTCCCACCATCCTCAGACATGCGCTTGATAAGTTAATCACTCATAGGTGTGAGTGAATGGTGGTTTATGTGTATATGTCAGCCCTGTGATGAAAGGATGACAGGTCGAGGGTATACCCTGCCTTTGCCCAAGGGTAGCCTTGATAGGCTCCAGTCCCCCTGAAGCCCTCTAAAGCAGTGGTTCTTAACCCACTGTGTGCACTCTACACACGGGTGCACCAGAGTTCCCAGGGGGGCATGAGGCTTAGACCCAACACCACTTCACCCCTTGGCCCTTGCACTTGGCCCTTGCACTTGGCACTGCTCCTTGAAGTGGAGTTGCAAGGGAGAGTGAAGGGTTACTTTGTCTTGGACACAAGGATGGGAGGCTCTAAAGGAAAAAAGGTTAGGAACCACTGCTCTAAAAGAGCAGTTCAGAAAATGACTGAATGAAGGACAGGACACAAGGTACAAAGGCATTCTAATCTTAATACTATGAAGTAAAAGCTCTGTACTTTAAAAGTTTTTATTTAATTGTATTTGGCTCCAAAAACATAAGCTAAAATGTTAACATGACACGAGTTTCAATTAGTTTTGCAGATAAATTGTTGGTCGAAATGTTCTTCAAAGTTGAATCAGTACTTCAACTTTAACCAGTCTATTTTTACATACATATCTTTACTTCAAGGTAAAAAAAAAAAAAAAAAAAAAAAAAAAAGACTGCTTTTACTACCTTGGTATGTTTATTACTATTAAATCATTGCACAATATTAGGCTCTAAACTGTGGTAAGCCTCAGGAGCATACTTTTGATCTGAATCCACCTCTGCACAGTTTCACAGGCATGCGTCTTCCTGATGCCAAAGTCCACCCACTGTTCTGTCATGATAAACATGTGCAGTGAGGGACCAGCCCTTTAATATAAACGGCAGCCGAACGGAGAAGTCGAGCATTTACAAGAAATGGTGTAGTAATTTTTTGTCTCCACTTGGGGCAGTGTAGCACATGAATCTGAGCCAAACAATGTCATGTGAGGTAATGACATCAGAAAAAAGGAGCAGCAGTATCAGCAGAGGAAACAGGAAAAAAATGAGGAAACAGCATCATTGTGGCCTGTTGACTATAACCCCCGTCTGTGCAAAAACCTCAACAACTGAATGAAGCAGATAATGCAACATGTACTAACAGTCATCCTGCAGACACAGAAAAACAGCATTTTTTTCCTCTTTTCATTAGTTCTTTCATGTTTAAAGAAACAGTGAAGATTTCTTTGAGTTGTAAAATCCAGTTACACATTGACTGCACTGTTGCAAACATAGACGCTGTTGTGTAGTTCAAATCACAAACAGCAAATTGTGGTGACCCAGATGTTTGTTGATGCTAATTTCCCCTTAAAGGGACCTTAAATCCTCTCTGAGCAGAAAACATTTTTATGTGCACTTTGTTACTCCAGAACACCACTTGCAACAACAGGTGCCTTTAACATGTGTGCAGAGCCATCAGCTGCAGTACTGAACAGCACAGTCATATCTGCATCTGCACAACTTGAAGGTTTGTGTGTCAATAATAACATACATTCTCTTAAGTTTTCACAATGGAGTTTTAATTTTCTATAAAAAAACACACATACAAACACATGTACATATATACAGAAGAGCTTTTTACAATTATTTAACAAAAAAAAAAACCTGTAGAAATAGAATTAGAGCTTTCACCAGAAGTGAGGTTCAGATATTCAGGTGTGTCTGAATCCATTAAAGTTTATGTTAACATGTAACGGGAAAATGGTTTCATGTAAGATTATGTGACAAAATGGTCAATAAACTGATTATTAGCCTATATGTATACAGACTACCTCTAAAACTGACTATGTTCCGTAAATACAAGCCCTGCTAGAACAAAACTGAGCACCAAACAGCTTTGAATTAGCCACAAACTTCAAATGAACTTAACAGAATAGCACAGATGTTGTTGTCACTTCACAGAAAGGTGTAAGGGTGGTGTGGAAAGCTTCCTGGACTGCTACCAAGCACGCCACACTCCAGTGGCTGGCGTTTTAGCTTTATGGTTGGACATTGTCCCATATCACAGACTGGAAGGGATGATGAGGAGATAGTGAGCAGGAAGAGCTCTTTAAAAAAGTCCAAAATGAGCACTGCCCTGGAGCTCTCAGAACAGCATAGGGGACATCTGTGGGCAGAAGCTGTTCCAGAAGTCGCCTGTTAATGATGTGAGGTCTGAGCTTAACGTTATGTACTGTGGCAGGTCGTCTAGATCGTCTGCTGCAAGACAAACAGCAAAAAAAAAAATTAGTATGTGTGACACAAACCTCAACAGGCCTAAAAACCTAATCTAAAAGGCCTATAAATCCATTTTCTCACCTTCAAAATACGCAATTTTTTGCAAAATCTAGGGCAATGTGATAATAATTTGGTTTTGTGTTTAGAATTATGTGTTCAACTAATTCTAATGAAACCACATCAGTAACGTTCATCTCAAGCAGAGTTTAACTCCTCCCAGTGGGGACGTTTTACTAAAGCTTTAGAGGGAATTCAAAGTAGGTTCCCTTACAATACCTAAACATAGTTTATCTTATTGCAATAAAATAAAAATAAAAGCAATAAAATTTTTTTACTAACAGCAAACTCCACATAAATCTGTAACTTGTAACTGTGATTACGTTTAAATATTTGGTCATACACTGGGTTGATCATGATAATGCTTTCATTTCATGTCATTTACCTGAGGAGGACTCACTCCACTGACTTCCTGGACTGGTGCATGCTTCATTGTTCAGGAACCCCTTGTCGTCAAAACTGCTTGTCATCAGGAGTGAATCTTTCTCCAGTTGCTGACAAATCTGAAACAGCAACAGTAGATTGAGTATGGTAATTTTTTTCCCACACACGTTTAAAGAACTATATATTTTTTTAATACTTTCACAGAAACCAAAAAGGCAGATAAAGACAAACATGGGTATTCCTGTCAATGAAAAATGCACAGTGGCAAATGAGGACCTGTGGTTATGCTTACCTCGATGATATCGTAGTCGTAGTCTGGAGGGTCACGACGAAGAGAGAAGAGGAAAGGAAAAGAAAGAGATAAATATAAGTATGTGCATGGTAATAAAACTAGTGAGCACAACATCTAGTATTCAGTGTATCTCCAGTGTCCTGGTGCTGTACTGTGGTTATTATCGTACCTGGACTGGGATCAGGTGAGACTTGAAATCTGTGACTGAACTTTTTTGCAAAAGCCTCAGAGCTGATCTCAACTGTTGAAGACCAGTCAGGAACTTCAGATGGACTCACATGTAAGAAATCTGAAAAGGAAATAAAACCATGGTGTTAATAGTGTTAAATGAATTATGTAATTGGGGTTTTAGTAGCCCATACTTTATATATACTGCATATACGTATGTGTAAAAAAAGGTTTTAGGCCTTAAGTACTAATTGTATTTTTATGCTGACCTTGCTGTTCTGTCTTCACTGTGCTGTCAACTGTGTTTTCCTGAGTGGATGAAATATCGTCATGTGACATTTCCATGGTGGGAGACTGGTTGCAAATGTAGTCTTCATCCTCGTCCTCCATCCTGACCTGCAAATAAAACATATAGCAAGTTATTAAGATGTCACTGAAGTAAAACTAAATTTAAGTAAATCAAAGTAAAAAACAGCTGTTAGAAAACTACCACTGGTACTGACCTTCCTCCTTGGCTTTGATTTATTAACTTTGCTCCGTTTATCTGTGCAGATGAAACAAAAACAATCAGTTATTTCACATGTTAGCGTTAGCAGCTCAAAATGACTTTGTAAAGCACGGCTCAGTCATGTTTTTTTCAATTCTTGTCAGTTTTCTCACCTTTTGGTTTGTTTGAGACGGGCAGCATCCTGAAGACACGCACTGCCTGGTGGCCTTTGTTGATGCTCCTGTCTTTAACCTCCTCAATGTCAGGCAGTGAGTTCATAGCACAGCGGAAGTTGGCTTTCCACGTCTTTGGGTCACAGGTCTGGCCCTCCACGTATTTCCCTGCACAGTGGGTTTATTTTAGCCATCTTCCCTTGTTTAGTGTTGCTTAAGCTTTACCTGCATGCATGTTGGTAACTCACTCACCTGTGTGGATGGCCCATTTCTTGAACAGACAAGCGTCTTTGTCCAGCTCCCATCCATGTCTGGCTGCATGCTTCCAGGGAATGGAGAACATTGTCTTATCCTGGAAACATAAAAAAAATACTAGATTAAAGCAAGGTTGACTGTTATTATATTTTTCAAGTAGCAAAAATAGTTAATAGTTATTGTTATTCTGTTACTTGTTTAGAATCCCTGCTTCTAGAGGCAAGTATCATGCAAATATTGCCTGATCTGGGTCAGTTCAGCCATCTACCAAATAAACACCTGCAGAACTCTTGCAGAAATGACTTCCTTTTGCTTAGTGCTGATGAGCTACCACTGCTGCTGTCCCACAGTAAATGCATCTCAGATTACCAGTCTCTACACCTGTTTCCAGTGAACGCAGTGGACTTTGAAAAGTCATTGTTATGTAGTAAAAGTAATTTAACCGCATACCTTGTCTATCCAGGTCAGACCGGAGATGGCCTTAGACTCGATCATCTGCTCCAGCCATGGCCTCATCCTCATCCGTGACACGGGCATGTTTACCTAAAACAAGAAATTGTTTAGATTAATGACGAATACTGCGTGTGTTGCAGCCACAGTTAGGAGCGGCAGTAAAAGGAAGTCCAACAGGAGTGTGCGGAGTTCAGGGTCAGGGCACGCAGGGGTCATAAATACCGTTTAATTTTATTAGTGTTAACAAGAAAATATTCATGTCAACACAAGTAAAGTTAAATTGCATGTATGATTCTTGAAGCATTTGAAGACGGGCGCGAAACTGCCCACTATATAAAGCTTTGTGCGCCCTGAACGCACCGCGCACACCACCTACTGCATCAACGCATGCATGAACAAAGACTTAAAAGCAACTCATTAAATATTTCTTGATAAATATGGAAAACATTTGCAAGAAAACTTGAAATAATCTAAACTAACTTTTTTAGGGAAAAAAAAAAAGGCATTTCCTGCACCCAATAAATGAGAACCTCTATGCGAATGAATGAACTTTAAATCACTTACAGACTTCTATTGTGATCCGTAAGAGAAAATGCACGAGTAATAGTCCGTGTGGTTGAAGTTTGTCTCAGAGAAGCTTCTTTGTTGTTTTATTCACAATCCCTTCCTTGACTGTGGCAGGTACTGTATCGCTTGTGTTTATATGGTCTAAGGCGGGTATTCCCCGGCAGGGCAGGAATGACGCTACGGAGTTGTACTGTAAGAAATGTCCACCAGATAAAAAAAAGAGGTGGCTCTCATCTCTTATTGTAATGTTGTTTTTATGGACCAAATAGTATTACGAGGAGCACTTTTTATTTCTATATTTCTACCTTTACAGTGTCATTTGTAATGAGGTTTATTTTGCACACATTGCATGCATTTTAAACAAAACTAAGAAGACCACTGTAACCACCAAAACAACGACCCCTGATCCAGGAGAGTAGAAAGCTGATATTACTATAAGTTTCACAAATATTTCTGCATACAACTGCAGAAATATTTACAGCTTCGAAGGGGAAAATACATGTTGGAGGCGCACAATGACTGTATTCTGATGAAGTTCCAGACTTAATCTTTTGCAGTGTACTGGTGTATGCAAACTGCTCTGTAGCTCAGGGCAGGAGACCGGTTTCCGAGAAATCATGCCGCTGAAAGTAAAGAGGAAGTTGTCAACAACACAGGCTGATGGCAGGAGTTTGCAGCACGTAGACTTAAATGTGGTTTGATCAAAGTCGTGTGACATTGTCATATTGCTATGTTTTAGTTTAGCACACATTCTTTAACGGCGTACTGCACGTTGAAATACTTGCAGGGTTAATTAAGTCTAATTGCATTTTTACTGTGGCGTGCATTTTTCACTGTACACAATATAAGCTTATAAGTTGATAATCTTGTCATATACAACAGTGCAACAGTTACACCCTAACTGTGCTGACATTTGCATTATTTGTGTGTTAATACTATTAGTAACCTCATAATAGCAGAATCTGTTTAATATGCATTTTTATTACTGTTATTATCTTAACATCATGCACAATAATATAGCTATGAGCTGTTATAATTGACTCAAAGCGCATAGTTCTTATGTGAATCCACCTGCACACAGTCCCAGGCACAGTCGTGCTCCGGAAGTCAAAGTTCATTTCATCATCTGGCATGATAAACATGTGCACGGCGGGACCAGCCTTTTAGTATAAACAGGAGCCAAATGGAGAAGTCGGGCATTTACAAGAAATGGTGCAGTCATTTTTTTCCTCGCCCCTTGGGGCAGTGCAACACATGAATCTGGTTCTGCAAACAGTGAGCGGTGTTCGTGAGGCAGTGAAACGAGCAGACGCACTGGAGATTTGTTGTAAATGTATGGGTTATCTCCGGAAGAAGCAATGAATATGCATGAAAATAACTGTGTGCGCTTGAAGACAGACTGCAGGGATGGGAGACGGTGACAATAATGCAGTGAAAAATGCGCAATGAGCAACACAACCTGAAATATTTCCCAGATTCATTTATATAGGCTATACTTATATTCTGGTTGCAGTTTCTTTCTATTTGTACCCTTAAAACACTCTATAAATCTATATATGTGGATTACGTCACTACAAGATATAAACACAGGTCGCTCTCCCCGTGGGAATTGTGGAAACTCCGTTTTATGCCGCTCCTGACACAATGTCCATTTAGGGACTTCCCACGCAGTACTTCGGCGTGTACTGCGCCTGCGCCCGTCAGGATGAAGCGTGACTGGAGGTTTGTGCGCGCGCATGTGTGTGTGAGGCGGAATGGCAGGGAGTTTTCCAGCGGAGTTTTCACCGGCAGGCAGTCTGTGGGATTTCCCAGTAGCTGCATTGCGTAAAGTGGATTCAAGGGGAAAATCATCCCGGTTTTCCAGCCTGTTATTGTTTAGTGTCAAAGCGGCACCCAGGAGAGTGGAGAGAAACACGTGGATTACAAGAAGCAGATGCAAGACTCCTGTCACAGTGGAGCTGTTTGGAGTGTATTCAGCAGTTACAGATCAGGACTGGAGAGGAAGGTCTCAGAATCTGGACATGACACTGAAAATAATCCACTAAAGCAAAAGTTCTGCAATCAAACTAAATGTAGCTAAAAGAGTCCCAGCAGTAGAACTGTCCCCATTATGATCTGTATGTTGAATATTTTACTGCTGTACATATTTAACCCATGGGTCTGATTCTAAAATTAGTCATACTGCTGACACGTTTTTTTTTTTAATGCAAGCTCTAAAAAATACTACAAGATAAGACTTTACTGATCACACCATGGGGGAATTTCACAGTTGACAGCAGCAACATACAACACACCAGTGCAAGAGAAAGACAGGTACAAAAAAAAAAATCGCAAAAATACTATGCATTGATAATATATGATAAAATTATTTTTTTCCCCTAAATGTGACCTAATTATTGTAGCCAATCCATTTTAAATATCTTTACCCTTTACTACTCAACTTTATTTAGAATGAAATAAAAAATATATATTTATTTGTGTTGTTGCTGTCAAACAGATGCTAAATTAAGTGTAGATTGTTAATCTGAATATAGCACATACAATAATATTATTAATAGCATTATTATTATTGTTATTAAACTCCTCCGGGTTCTATCAGTGCTGTTAATGTTGATGCCATTTCACTGTGTCAGCCTGCTTTCATCATTGTTTGAGTCATCTCCATGTCCTATTATTTTATTTAGATGACGAAGAGGCCCAGAGACTACTTTACTGACCCCTTTCATAACCCTTTCTGAGTTTTGTTTTCATCAAATGCAAAATGTTGGCACATATTTGACATTAAAGAGTTAATGCAAACAAAGCCATTTCCAAGCCTATAGTTCATTCCCTAATCCAATGAGAAATGATAAGTGATATCGATAACGGAAGCGGAATTGGTAAATTCTAATCAAGTCCCTTCCCTAATAGTAATTGATCAAGTTTTCAGGTGTCAGGTGTAAATTGTTTTATTGATGCTACCATTGATTGGTTCCTCCATGCAACAAACCAAAAACAAAAATGATTAGAATGTCCTGATATTGACACTGTTCCTGAACCAGCTTTAAAATTTATCCATGAGCATCAGGCATCATACAGAGCTGACATCCATCATGGATAACCCCTCCCACCCCCTGCACCACACTGTAGAGGCCCTGAGCAGCTCCTTCGGCACAAGACTTTTAAATCCCCGGTACAAGGAGCGCTTCCTCAGGTCATTCCTCCCCACAGCCATCAGACTATATAACAGTTCACAGTAACCCTCCCCCACGTCCCATATCACATCATGTACATATGCAATGCAACCGCAATGTAAATAATGTAAATATGCAAATACCATTTACATTTAAAGAATGTTTGAATTCTAATTCTATATTTATAGAATATTTATAGAAATACAAAAAATCTAATTTTTCCTTTATATTTCACTCTTATTTGTGTTTTTTTCTACCCGTCTTTCTCTTGCACTAGTGTGTTGTATGCTGCTATCCCCTGTGAAATTTCCCCCTGGTGGGATCAATAAAGTCTTATCGTATCTTATCTTATCTTATCTTATCTTATCTTATCTTATCTTATGCTTGACAAAGTAACGTGTATATTCAGTGGAAAAAGTGTTGATCAGCACCTTATTACTACAACAGTGGAATGCTGAAGAGAATTTGTGACAATTACGTACGAGGGGATAAATGGTTTTTGTTATGTTTTTAGATGAAAAAGCAACAGAAAAAAATGTAATATTTTCAGTATTTTACATGCAAAGTAATTTTTTTGTGTGGAAATAGTACACCCTGTCAGTGATTAGCAACAACATAGATTTTTTATGCATGATTATTTTTTTGTGCAGTGTCAAATACTTCTAAAAGTGCTCTTTATTTATACATTGATTGGAATGGGTTTCAATGGCAATTTTTTTTGTATATGTTTGTTTGTATACAGTATCATTTGGACTTACTATAGGAGCTGAGCTGGAAATAACAAGATGAAATAAGAATACATAAATTTGCCAAAATCCATGTCATTTGCATAATGACAGCCAAAATTATTAAAAAAAAAAAAAAAAAAAAAAAAAGAAGAATGAAGGGCAGGTAAAATGCACACATTATTCCTTAAGTGTTAATGTGTCATATTCTATGAGTTCATCATATGTTTGTGGTGTCGCTGTGTGACGAGCATGTAAATTTAAAAAGAATTTTAACACTATATTTCATTTTATTACAAAAGTCAACATATTTATAGATACACTGTCTAATACTAAAGCCTACTGAAGGTGTCAGATAAATATAGTGGAATAAAATTCAGGAAAATGTGCTTTGAGATATGGTAGAGTTATAAATAACTTTGTCATCTCCACAGTACTCTGACAGAAGAATGATTAAAGCATTTACAGCCAACAGTACGAGATGGCAGCAATTCCAGCCTTGCCGAGATAAATCTATGGAATGATGATAAAGGGGAAATAATTCAACAACTGATGAGCGATATCTTTGTTTTCTTAAGTGTTACTTTGGATTCAAACTGACCAACAACTGATGAGGCCAAAATCACCGCCCCTGGGCCTGCTGGTTCTGAACACTGATAAAATGGCTTCAGTTTGACTCAAAGAACAACAATGAGGTTTGACAGAGTCTGACTCAAGGACAAGTGGACTGAGCACTTCTGACTTAGACAAGGTAACGTAGATTTTATTTTTATTTTTTTAATGAAATGTTCATGATTCTATTGAAACAGCTGATACTGATCCATTTTCAAGAATTAATTGCAGATTTTCAGTTTTATTTTCACTATATTTGTCTATTTTTTACATGCATTATCACTAATATTGATATGTTTTGTGCACTGATGAAAGGCATGAGACAAGGATATTCACAGAAAAAGACATCCTTAGCCCTCTGTGTAGTGTATAGGCTGTTATCAGGAGACAGACACTATTTGCTTAGAAATAGAATTAGCTAAAAACCACAACAGATTCCAACACAGACTTATTGTGACATGGTAAAGTCTTACACATTGAGGCTTTAAAATTAACTTTATCAATAATTTTAAGAGAATATGAGTTAGAGGGACTGGTTAGCAGCTGCAGCATGTACATGTATATACTGTGGACATATGATTTCTAAAAATCTGTGTTGTTTTGTTTGGTTTACCTCCTGTTGTAAATACACACTGACCAGTATCATCAGCTCTTTTTTCTTTTATTCCTGTCTTCATCAACAGGAAAAACTACTTGTACCTGTGTAGCAGCATGGCACTTATTACCAGCTTGCACAGCACTGCTACTTAAATCTACTTAATTCCTACCTGTTGTGAGCTAAACTAGAGCCCAGAGTGGTGTTTCATTCTCCATCACACTATCTGCCTTACAAAACAGCCAGTAGGGTGCATGGTTCCACCAGTGACATATTTTTTGCACATTAATTGCACTTTGTACATGTATACAGTGATTATATTTGTGATTATTCAGGACACCTGTGAGGATAAGGCAGGAATTTGAGGCTTTGGGATAAGGCAAGCTGCTTGAGCATTCAATCTCTCCCTGGGCCATCTGCTTTGACAATTCACCGACACTGGATCAAGTCAAAGCCCTCATTAGCCTGCAATTACAGTTTAGCCTCATACTGTACCTCTAACCTCACTCAGCTGGCAAGACGGGAACAGCAGGCTTTGGCCTTTTCCCCCATTAACACATTTTAAGGCTTTTGATCAATAATTTTAGGAAATTCAGTCCCTGTAATCACTGTTTGGTTTCATCGTGTACACTCTGTTGCCTCCGTCGTCATCATTCATTTCTCTCGCTCTCTTTTTAACTGGTCAAGGCAAAAGACCATCCTCCAGAGTCGGGGTCTGCTCCAGGTTTCTGCCTGTTAAAAGGAAGTTTTTCCTCACCACTTTCACCAAGTCTTTGCTTCTGGAGGATTCTGTTTGGTGTCTGTGAATTGGCTTAAGAGTCTGGTTTAGACCAGCTCTAAATGTAAAGTGTCATGAGATAACATTTGTTATGATGTGGTGCTATGTCTCCTCCTAGAACCGTCACCTTATCGTGGTGGAGGAGTTTGAGAGCCCTAATGACCCTAGGAGCTATGCTGTCGGG
>JAPQRP010000007.1:4847450-4866266 GCA_037367295.1 Apogon hyalosoma | reverse complement strand
TACTGTTTATCTGTCAAATGTTCATTGTGGTCAGTTTCAGATGCTGCAGCTCTTTCATAATTCATAGTTTGAGTTATAATTTGTTCAATATTAATTGTCAGCCTTGTAAATACAAGCTGGACTGACTGTACATATCCAGACCAAGGAAAATCAAATTTTCACTGTGTGCAGTAATCTACACCTGGTTTTTCTGCCTCCGTCCATAATAATATACATTATATAGACTGTCATCTAAAATTAATGTTTATTTGCAACATAGTATAGCAAACTATTAAATGATTAAAAACTAATTCATTTTAGCAAAAAAAAAAGTCTTCATTTTGAATGTCTGGGGTTGCCAGAAATTTGTGATGTTAATATGGGGTTACGAGCAAAAAAAAGGTTGGGAACCACTGATCTAAAGAGTATTATGTTTTAAAGTATAGTCTTTCAAATGCATGCAGAGCACATGCAGTATGTGTTGTGGTTATGCAAACATACATGTAGTCTATTAAAGCCAGTGTAACCTTGACTTTAGACTGTTTCATGTTACCTTGACATTCCTGACAACAATGCTCTTTTGTAGACAAACGTGCTTTGTGTTTAAAGTGATTAACAGTGTCCGGTTCAGAGGAAGTTCTCCCAATGTCTTCAGATGTTGAGGAGGGTTTCATTTCTCTGACCTTGTGTTTTTATTTCTGCTTATTCAGGAAACCCAAAGGGAGTCATGCTCACCCATGGGAACGTCGTGGCAGATTTCTCAGGCTTCCTTAAAGTCACAGATGTGAGTGACTTTTTACTTTTTTATTTTTGACTCAAGAAAACATCCATAGTTAAAAAATAGATTGGCATATCCACTGTTTAGTTTGACCTTAAACACTTCTGCACATATATTATTAGATTTGCTGAACTAAAAAGTATTTTACACCAGGTTTCATTCAACACATGTCCAGTGTTTCTCATAGTTTGCTCTAGTTTTTGTAATGGGAACAGAAATCACACTATCAACTGTTTCCTGTAGAAGCTCTGCAGTTTAGATTTTCTGTGAGTTTTTGATGCTGTGCATGATAAAAAGAATGAGAAACAGATACTAGATTCATTACAATCATGTAAAAACAACACATCTATGGGTGGCCCTCTGCACAATACCCCATTTACCAAGCATAAGGTGCATTTCTTTAGTTTTGGCATGGGTCAGGTGACATCATGAAGCAGAAAGAACCTCAGTGGGAGGTGGTTGGGGTGGTCATGGAACACCAAAACCTGTTGGACACAAAGGAAACTATGTCCCAGTTCATACTTTGTCTCTCGGTCTTGCATAAATTAGTCATTCCCTCAACCTTTTCCTAAATCTAATGGCGACCCTTTTTCTAACTTCATTCAAGTAGGTTTCATGCTTAAACCTGTATGCCTAAACTGTAACCATGGCGTTGTTGATAGGGCACCCTGAATGTCAAAACATGACGCCCCGGCCATGTGTCAGTATGTGACAAGTTAGGAGTGAGAATCTGTAGGTTTTTCCCAAAACAATTAGACTTTTTGGTACTTTCCAAGTTCAAAAAAATCAACTTACCACTACCTTTAAAATGTCTTATCTTTTATTTAATTCATAAAAACACATTAAAACAGTTTAGTTATAATTCTTATAAATCATGCAGTAGAGGGTTCATTACACACTTCTATACTGCTATACATGGGTTTGTTAGTTGAACTTGGTAGATAATCATTAAAGATTTAGTTGTTGTTTCATCCATTCACTTAAATGCATTCCAAACTATTTTCTGTACATTTTACCTCATAATAGTATAGTCTCTTTCCAAGAGTATGTTTCCACCTATGAAGCATCTATAATAATAATAATAATAATAACAATAACAATAATAATAGCAACAAGAAGAAACCTTTCTTCTCGTAAAACTTCAAGTTCAGCTCAGAAGCTTTATTTGAGGCTGGTCATTTTGGTTCTTCAATTCCACAAGGTTTAAATCATTTACTGTGGTTTGTTGAAGAAGACTTTGTGACTTTGTCCTCAGAATGTTTTTTATTGCCTCATTTGTGTCTTCGCTGCAACTTTGACTTTTGATACAGTAGCTGTGTTCGAAAAGATGATTTGAAGGCACTGATTCTTTCATTCCCTCTCTGTCCTGCAGAAAGTCATTTTCCCCAACCAGGATGATTGTCTCATTTCCTTCCTGCCATTGGCTCACATGTTCGAGCGACTCATTGAGGTAAAGTAGGCCGAGCTCAGATCTGCAACCACAGGAATTAGACAGTTATGTGTTTATGAGTTTCAAGATGTTGAGTGGGTGGAGATTAGAGATCTGTTTGTGTTACTGAGCGTGGGTGGTGGAATTCGGAATGATGTTGGAAGAAAAAAGAGAATGTTTCAACAATTCTTGGCTTCACTCAGATTCCTTTTTACTCTGATGTTAACACCTGTTGATAAGAGACACACCTTTATTATGTCTGCTTTATTATGTCTGCTGTGGATGTTATATCATTTTCTATTCTAATGAAACTCACATGTCATTAGCCTTAATTGCCTTAAAAGTCTTAAAAGTCATACACTATATGGACAAAAGTACTGGGAGACATTGAATTCAGGTGTTTCTTTTCTAACAGGAGTCTGTCTTAATATAGTTTTATATTGGGATAAATATCATTGCATTGGTTAGTTTGGTTTAAATTGTCCTTTTTGCTTCTAAAATGCCTCTGAGATGGTTTTTGCTTAATTTCTCTCAATATTGATTGTGTTTTTTTATCCATGACTATGATTTTAAACATTCTTTCTCTAGATTTCTAAAATGTTTTCCGTGATCTGACTGTAAATAATCATTTTCTACCACGAATAACTATCTACTTTATTCACATCTCACTTGGGAAGAAAAAATTCCCATTAAACTTAAAAAGGAAATATTGATGTTTATAAACCATATGGACAAAAATATCGGGACACATCATGGCTACAGCTGTAAACACATATTATGACATGTCATTATTGTTTTGTAGCCCAGACCTGTTAGAAAAGAATTCAGCATGTCCCAGTACTTTTGTCTATATAGTGTATGGTTTAGACAGTTATGCTGTGACACTAACGATATGTGAATTTGATGATTTTTAGTCAAATGCCCGTGTAGCAGGCCATATTATTAAGAGAAATCAGCACCTTTTATAGTGATTTTCCTCATTTACCTCACTCAAAAGTGTTTCCACTCAAATTTATTGCAAAATTTAACTTTATTTAACAAAAATCTCCGAAAGTTAACGTGACTTTATGTGTGTCTCCATCTACTGCCATTATGAAGACCTTAAGAGTTGTTTCTTCATGACAGTTGATTAAACCTTTGCCAGTAAGACGTAGTAATTTCACTCAATAACATACTACCTGAGCCAGCAGCTGGTCTCTTGACAAAAACCTGAATCTACTGACATCTTTTGACCCTCAAACCATCTTTTGTCGTCTCATTGGCCCACAAACACATAATTTGCTAAATCTGTTTGTTGCAAATGTCTTTTATGAATACACCATCATGGCAGATAGCTGTATGGAAACACAACTAGATATACCATTACTTATACTAGAAAAAAATAAGAGAACAGAGAGAAGATCTTTGGTTCACTGCAGATTTGTCTTATCTCAAAGTAAGACGGCAAAACTAAAGCTAGAGTCAATACACAAACATAGTTATTTATACAGACACTAAGAGTGACAATATGTGTATGTCTTGGCAGCAACTCAGCTTAGAGTCCAACTCTCATCTCTCAGTGATAGAAACAACTCTATTTATAATCTTCTGCGTCCTTTTAGAATTGCTCACTATGGCTATGAGGCCTCTTTCTTCACTGTGTTCATTTAAGCATCTGCTTTGGTCCAGTCTGGATCATTCAAAGACACACACAATACATACGTTATTCTTACACACACGCACGCACACACACACACACATACACATATCGCTGTGATAATCTGTTTTCTCAGATAACAGTTCACATGTTGTAGCATTTCCTAGTTCTACTGAAGCACATCCACACATATGTTGATTTGAGTCACACATACATAACAAGCTTTATTACTGGAAAGAGAAATCAGGGAATCAGCAGATTCCCGTGCACGGCAACAACCTGTTAAATGTACAATGTGTGGCTTACCTGCTGCCATCTGTCCTTTTTTTAACTAAATCATCCGCATTTCAAAGTTTATGCAGAAGAGTGACGTTTTAGTTGGAACATTTGCACTGACAGGCCACAGCAGTAAGTGCACGTTTGTCTGTCCAGTGAAAAATGTAGTTTCACAAAAGGTCTACTGTACCACAGTGGAAAACATTCAGTTTCAGTTTGAGTCAAACTTCTTGGATGCAACTTACCAGATTACAAAGCTATGACTGACCACAGGACTTCTAGAACTGGGAGACAGTTTCAGTATTGTGCACATTCTCCTGTAAAAAAAAAAAAAAAAAGGCTTTCTAAATGACATTATAGTAATAAAACTAGTCCAGAAAAACAAGGAAAGCAATTGATTCCACAAAATATTGCCTTTGTACTCATAGTTTTAAAGTGAAAAAAACTTTTGAGTCGTATTTTGCTCCTTGTTCAGTCCATACAGCTCTTCCTCTGAAACACAAGGGAATTCTCAGTATGGCCTGAAATGATGAAATAAACAGTAACAGTTGAATAATAGTATTCAAAGGAATTTAGATGGTTGTGCCTGCTTTATATCTGTCAAAACTGTAGCTTATAATAGCACAAAAAATTATAGATGCACACAGTACACAAACAGCTAATGCACAGGGAAGAATACAGTCAGATGTTTTAAGGCTTAAGACTGTCACATCACTCCATCCTTCTAAAAAAAAAAAACTAGGACATGGGTGTCAAACTCATTTTAGTTTGGGGGCCACATTCAGCCCAATTTGATCAGACCAGTAAAATAATAGCAACAGCCTATAAATAATGAGAACTCAAAATTTTTCTCTTTAAGTGCAAAAAAAGCAAAATTTCACTATGAAAATATACATTGCCTAAGTACCCTGTCGCAAAAAATGTGAATAACCTGAAAAAAACTTACATTTCTTAAAAAACTAAGAGCAACTTTACAGACCAGAGTGGATCTACAAAGGCACAGAACATTTAGTAACAGGCAGAATATTTTGGA
Organism: Apogon hyalosoma; assembly: GCA_037367295.1. Taxonomy (NCBI): domain Eukaryota; kingdom Metazoa; phylum Chordata; class Actinopteri; order Kurtiformes; family Apogonidae; genus Apogon; species Apogon hyalosoma. The sequence goes on along the minus strand of JAPQRP010000007.1, from coordinate 4,861,135 downwards.
GTTTGGAACTAAAATGAATTTGACACCCATGACTGGTTTTATCTGCAGTGTACATTGGTAGATTAGATTAGACTTTATTGATCCCACATCGGGGAAATTCAGTGGTCAAGGCAGCAACACAATAAAGTGCAAAAAACAGTAAGCATGCATAAAGATAGTGCAAAAAACAAGAAAATAATAAGAGTAATAAAAACTATAAAGACTATATACATATTTACAACAGAGTGGAAATGCAAAATGTCAGACAGTACACATGAGACGGATACTTCTCAAATTCATCCTGCGGGCCAGATTGGAATCTGTGGCAGGCCAGTTATGTTTGACAAACCTGAAATAGAAGAACGTGGAGGTCACTTTGACCGACATTGTTTGAAGCCAAACCTTCAATCAATCAATCAATCTTTATTTACATAGCACTTTTCATACAGTGAAATGTATAGCACAAACTGCTTTACATATAAAATCAGTACACCCCACTACCACCACTGCACACACACATATATGCACGCCCGCACACACACACACACACACACACACACACACACAGACACACACACTCACAAATAGAAATGAAGAAAAGAAACAGGCTGAGCACCTTGTCAGTTAAAGGGTTTGGGTTTGGCTCAGACTTCATTTTGTCAGTTATTCTAAATGACTCAGGGATTAAACTGCTGATAGAGGTTGGTCTGTGTTTGCATTTTGTCTTTTTAAGGCCTGCAGAATTTTACAGTACATTTTAGATTTTGTTATTTAATGAAGTGGATATTTTCTTTCATGGGTGTGTACAGTTTGTCTGGTATGCGCATCTGCCTGTCTTATCACAAAGACATTGAGTTACATCATGTTGAACCAACCAACATTGTTTACCCACAGTGTACAGTTGTCAGTTATGCGAAACTCAAAACACAGGAAATCACCTACATTACCCCAGAGCATGACATATGCAGTCGTACAAAACAAGTACGTATAGTGCCTGTCTCTTAAATACACAAACATACCTCTGTCAATCTGATAGTGTGAGAGTTGGTGAAGATTTAGGGTATGAACTGAGGTGGAAAATTTGGGTTGTGTCGGTTTCTTGTTGTCCTCAGCTGACCTGAAAAGCAGGAAAGGCATTCACATCCTGTATAGCCGACCAAAGAGCTGACTGTTCACTTAGTCTGCAGCCTCTGTTCAGATTCTCACAGTGTCTTGCAAATGATCAAAGCAGAGAGCTTTGTAATAAAGTGTTTGTCAGGTGTCTTTCAGGATACCATCTGGATATAATTAGAAGATTATTGCTGAACAAGTCACATTTTTCTGTTGTTATGTAATCTTGTGCAATCACTGGTATTTCCTGTAACTTTTCAGTGTGGTGCAAAATAGTCTCGCCTCGCTCTACTCACTTGACCCACTTCTTTAAGGTCAATTCATTTTGTTTTTTGTTCAATTTAGACATAATATATGGGTTGTCCGTGCAGATCAAAAACTGATTTTATGTGGAGGAAAGATGAAAAATGTAGAAATAGCAGTTTGCACACACCAATGTCCCTAATTTTCTACTCCTGCTTAGAAGCTGCTTTGAAAATCTCTATAATCATCACAGTGCAGAAGAAACTGAACGTCTTCAAAAATATTACAGTTTAATGTAATGGTATTAAAACATCACACAATGAAGTTACGCAGTGCTACTTCAATTTAAAATCACAATTGTAGCTGATCTATTGGAAGTGAAACAATCCATGCTTGTCAATGCACTGATGAAGGTCCGCATTTAGTTTGCAACTCGGCAAGCACAGAATTAGGTATTATTTTACAAATAGGAGGGTTCAATTTATTCTGTAATTTTGAGTGTTCTTCTATTTTTAGACGAAGAAGAATCTTTATTTTGTCAGTATATAGTTCAACCACATAGACATGCACCATACACTGAAACTGACCTGCACTCCACCCATCACTAGAACATGCAGGAACCCCACATACTGCAAACTAAGAGCAGTGGACTTGGGGCACCTGGGGAGCAAATTAAAAAAAAAAAAAAAAGTGTACATAACTTTTTTTCTTATTCAAAAAAATAAATCAGCTCATGATTTCGTTAATAAAGGATTACAGACCATTTTAATTACATTACACTTTGGTGTTTTTGTGTTGGTGTGTCTCTGCAGTCTGTGGTGTACTGTCATGGAGGGCGGATTGGCTTCTACCAGGGTGACATCCGCCTCCTTCCAGATGACATGAAGGCCCTGCGGCCAACCATTTTCCCTGTGGTGCCTCGACTGCTCAACCGCATGTATGATAAGGTGAGATTAACAGATAATTACAGACTTCTACAAATAGAGAAGACGATAAACCGGTCTGCTTTGTCAGTTCAGCCAGAGAACAAACAATAAGTATAAAGGTGACAGTTTTTGAGACAGTGACTCAGTCAAAAAATAAAATAATCAAATGATGATAAATCTATGTCAAGTAAAAAAAAAAACAAAACAAGAAAAAAACAGCTGTGATCAACAAGAGAAGAGAACAAATTAGGTTGTCGATCTCATAGTGAGCCTGGTGTTACCTACTGCTTAATGACCGATGTACTTCTCTGTATTTTTCATCTGTCCTTTCTCTAGATTTTCAGCCAGGCCAACACCCCATTGAAGCGTTGGCTTCTTAACTTTGCTGCCAAGAGAAAAGGAGCTGAACTCAGTAGGGGGGTCATTCGCAGTGACAGCATCTGGGATAAAATCTTCTTCAGTAAGATTCAGGTAAAGAGTGTGCAATGCTTCCTTCTACATGAGAGTCTACAAACACTTAACCACTGTTACCAATGTTTGTTGCATGAATGATTATCCTACACTAGTACAACTGCATTATCTTATTACTATTATGTTATTACCCTGTAAAATCAACTGTTGAATAGGCAGGCAGTCAGTTTTCAGTTGCATGTATCATCTAAAATATTTAGTAAATTATATCAAAAATTTGAAAAGCTAAAATATTCTGAATATGTGTCTTTCAAATGCTTTCAGTGAAGTATTTAGTACAAACAGGCAAAATCACTGCTGTAGTCTAAACACAGCGGCAAGCGCTTCTAAAACAATTTCATCTATTCTTTAAAATATCATACATATAATAATTTATTTCTAAGCTAATCGTAGCGAGTGTTGCTGTTGTACAAGGGCAGAAGAGAGACGCTCGCTAACTCAGGTAGAAGCATTAGGAAGTTTTGCAAAAACATAGAATTGGCACAGACCACTGAGATGATCATTAGCTAAGAGTTGGAGGTAACAAATGACCAATTTTCAGCACAAAACAGATTCCAAGAAAAAATGTCAAGTGCAAGTACATATTGCACAATGAACCTTCAAATAGCTTTAAAAAAAACTTTACCCAATCGTTGAGTTGTTATGTTAATATTGTTAAAATTCAGAGGACTTCCATGCACACTGTTGCCCATAAATTTTTAGATAAATATTTTACATCTTGTCATGAAATGATTGTGACCATGTAATTTCTTCTTGACTGGTAAAGTATAACTGAGACTCAGTATGTAATCATTGTAGCTGGTCAAAGGTGTTTACTGATGTGCAGAAATAGGAAGAAAAAGAGGATTGTGTCTGAAATAATATTTCAACTTTTTGGACAACTGTGTACTTATTCAATAAAATGACCCCTCATTTTGTCTCCAGTCACTGGTTTTACATCCCATTTATTATTCAAGTGTTTAGTATCTTAATTTCATAGATTTTTTTTTTTTTCAATTATATTTTGTTTTCAGAATTACAATTTTACCTATGCTGCTTAGGATTTCTACTATTCATTTGATAATTTACTGTACATGATGCAGTAGAGGCCTAGCTAATGTGCTAATGGTAATGTGTTAATGGCAAATTTACCATTAGTTAAGGCAACGTATCTATGTTAAGTTAATATTGTAATAACAGTATGTTAGCTAACATTATTTACCTTCCATGGTGCCACACATTGTGTACTATCCAGCTGCGCCCTTTGTTGTTGATTTGATTGAGAAAGCACTTAGCGGCAGGAAATATTACACTGTTCAACTTCTTTTATGGTTTCTCACAAAATAATGATCTCTTTGTATGTTTTCCCTCTCTAAAGGCCAGCCTGGGTGGAAGGCTGAGGATGATTATTACAGGAGCGGCTCCTACCTCGCCCACTGTCCTGGGATTCCTCAGAGCAGCCCTCGGATGCCAGGTCAGAAATAGTCAAATTTCAAAATTCATTCTCAAAACCAGACCCAGGGATGTCAAACTCACTTTTGCTCAGGGGCCACATTCAGCCCAATATGAGCTCAAGTGTGCCAGACCAGTAAAATGATAACAGAATAACCCATGAATAATGACAACTCCATACTTTTCTGTGTTTTAGAGTGAAAACATGTACGTTTACATGTACGAACTGTTCTTTAAAAAAAATGTGAAAAATATGAACAACCATGAACAAGAATGATCAAGAAATATAAATGCAATATTATGCCTCATTTACACATGCATATTACAATGTACAGATCACAGTGGATCTATAAAGCTACAAAGCATTTAGTAACAAGCAGAATGTTGTAATAATTCCTTTTATTTTTCTTCAGACATTTCAGGTTGTGCATGGTTGTTTGTGAAAAGATGGTTTGTAAAGTTTTACTTTTTTACATTAAAACAAAGACAAGTGGTGCCAGGCACAACAAACCCTGCCCCTGTGGCTCATTTTGGCATCGATCCAGCTGATGTCATCATATCTATGCGTGTGCTCATTTCAGCATATCAACTGCCTCTATACATGTGTAAAGTTTGAAGTAAATTGAAACAAAATTGATGATTTTAAAAATGTGAAATTTCGCCCATTGTAAGTAAATGGGAGATGAAAAAAGATTTTAAAACTGCATTAAAAATGAGAACTTTGACCTACATTTCCCAAAATGTAATCACATCTATTCTGGGTCACTGACAATCTATAAACCCAATTTGGTATGAATTCAACCAATAGTTTTGCTGCTAGAGTGCTAATAAACGAACAAACAAACCGGACCAAAAACAATACCCCTTGCCTCCCCTTCGGAAGTAAAAATTTAGAGTTGTCATTATTTATAGGTTATTAAAGTAGTATTTTACTGGTGCGACCCACCTGACACCAAACTGGGCTGTATGTAGCCCCTGAACTCAAATTATTTTGACATCCATGACTGCAATTTTTGCATTTCACAAATTCACCCCACAGGCCAGATTGGAGCCTTTGGTGGGCTGGTTTCGGCCCGTGGGCTGTATGTTTGACACTGCAGCCTTAACCTAACCATGCTGATCTTAAAGTTTCACAAATGTTCTCACTCTCAGTATCTACATTTGTAATTGGTCTCAACAAAGATTTGCACATAATATGCACAAAGCAGCATAAAGAACATGGAGTGTTTTACACAAGCCTGTTGTTCCATGGTCTGTGTTTGCAGGTTTATGAGGCATATGGGCAGACGGAGTGCACAGCTGGCTGCACCTACACCACACCTGGAGACTGGACCCCAGGTACGCTTATCAACAGGCCCAGAAATAAATCAAGTCCTTATCTCTGCCTGACATCTGAACTCGTGTCATTGTTTGCAGCAAGTTCAAAAGTCTAAAAATGGTACAGTTGAGTCATGGTTTTGAGGAATAAACAACTCCTACGCTGGAATAATGTGTGTGAGCTCACCCTCTTCTGCTGTATCCTTCCTTTACCCACTTTTATCTAAATTTTGATCAATTTGATGAAATACAGGCAAGTGATACTAGTATTTACATCATTTATCTGTGTGTAACAGGTTCGTACATTTCACTTTGCATGGCTCTGTGTTATTATGACCTCTTTACCAGTGATGTAGGCCTTTGGGCAAGGCTTTATCAGCTCTGTTCCTGATAAACATTTACAGACCACACTCAGGTCAAGTGGGAGGGACATAAATTGCTCGGATGTACGGTAGAGCAGGGGAGAGAACCGAACAGGCCCGGAAGTAGCTAAAGGAAAAAGAGTGTGGACTAAGTTTAGAGGCCCTGAAAAGGTCTGGAATGAAAAGTTTGTTTTTGTCTAGAATTTTTATATATAAGTAATCAGTGTTGTAACAAAATTTAAACAGGTTGAGATGAATTAGTTGAGAAACTGAACTTTGAGTCCAAAAAAATAAGTGAAAGCATTAATGGTGTTTTAATAGTCTATATTAGTCTATATTAATATGTCTCACATCTAAATAATGCATGTCATGACCAGGAGGCCAGTAGCAACCACTGGATGGGAATATGAATGTAGTGTTAGGACAAAATGCAGACTTTAATTGTACAGTAGCTGCTGACACAGACATCGAGGACAATCTACATTCCAATTCGAATTTACTAGCTGGTCGTCAACATTCATGCTTTGTTTTCTTCCAGTCACATGATAGGGCCACGACTAATTAAAGAAGAAAACAGAGAGACAGATGAGACTCAGTCCAGCAGTAAACATGGGTGTCTGATTCCAGTATTGTCTGTTTTTTGTTCATCACAACAACAACACAATCCTGAAAAAGGGTCAGCAGCATGTGAAAAAGACCCAGGGATCCTAAAATGACCTGGTAGTGTTCATGTAGCACTGAGGTGTCAAACTCATTTTAGTTCAGGGGCTACATGCAGCCCAATTTGATCTCCAGTGGGCCAGACCAGTAAAATAATCACAAAATAACTTAGAAATAATGACAACTCCAAATTTTCCTCTTTTCTTTAGTACAGAACAGTAAAATTGAATTAGGAAAATATTTACAACGTATCCTTTCACAAAAAAATGTGAATAAACTGAAAATGTGAAATTTCTTAAGAAAAAGAAATGTAATTTTAACAATATTATGCCTTACACATGTGTGTTATAATTTATAGATCATAGTGGATCTGAATGAATGTTAATATTTTCATGTGTAACTTTTGCACTTCACAAATTCATCCCACGGGCCGGATTAAAAACCTCAAGCGGGACGGATTTGGCCCATGGGCCTTATGTTTGATGCCCTTGACGTAGCAAAAGTTATGCATTTTAAAACAAAACATATCACACCCTGTCCACACTAATATGGATATTTAGCAAAACTGACAATTTCCTCCATGTTTTGGACTTAAATTCACTGAGAAATTTTTAAAAAGAGAATGTTACCAAGTTTCAAGTTTTTGAGGAAAATCCTGCTTTGTATGTACAGATACACCAGTTCTACTGTTATGAAAAGGTCTCTGCATTTAATGGTACCTTATATGACTTAATCCAGAACATCTGAGACATGTAACATGTAACAGCCTGTTGGTTCTGCATTCTCATAAGTAGAATGATATCTTATCGAAGGAAAGCTATGCTGACAGGGAGACGATGCTTCCATCATTTCCAAAATAGTGTTTTTGTTTCCCAACATAGGATTAGTGTCCAAACACACCTTCATTTACAACAGAACTGAGGCTTATATTATTCACTTTTCTGTGGTTAAATTGTATCAGAAGTAATGCAGTTTATTTATTTATTAATATATGACCTATCTTTAGAACCGGCCTGCCCAGGGGACCAATCCGGCCCATGGGATGAATTTGTTAAATGCAGAAATTACACTAAGATATTAACAAGCAAGGATGTTAAAGTCATTTTAGTTTAGGTTTCACATACAGACCAATGTGCTCTAAAGCAGGTTGAACCAGCTGTAAAATAATAACATAATAACCTGTGCATAATGACAACTCCAATCTTTGTTTTAGTGTAAAACAACCAAAAAAAAGTAAAATTACATGAAACTATTTATATTTACAAACTATCCTTTCACAAAAAATGTGACTAACCTGAAAAACAGAAATAACCTGAAATGTCTAATGAAAAATAAATGCAGTTATACCAATATTCTGCCTGTTACTAAGTATTTGTAGATCCACTGGAATCTGTCATTTGTAATGCACATGTGTTAATGAGAAACTGAGGCATAATATTGTTAAAGTTCCATCTATTTTTATGAAGAAATTTCAGGTTATTCTTGTTATTCAAATTTTTAAGGAAACTTTGTAGATGTAAATGTTTACATAATGTAATTTTTTTTTTTTTTTTTTTTTAACTGTTATTATTTTACTGGTCTGGCCCATTTGAGATCATATGAGGCTGAATGTGGCCCCTGAACTACAGAGAGTTTGACACCCATGACTTTAAGCATCAGTTTGTGTTTATCATTGTGCACTCTTGTATAATGTTTGATAACTACTCCAGATTTATATGAGGACAGGAGGTCCACAGAGATTATTTATGAATGGGGCCAGACTTTTGCATTGCACCCCTGAACATACTATGCTTTGGCCGTATGCCATACTAGCCAGGATGTTTAGCTGAATGCGTAATAGAAAATAACCTGACATAACCACCTTCTTTCATCCCCTGCTGAGTTTAATGAGAGCCTTTTGGATTTCCTGTGAATTCCCAGGGAACCGAGCAATAAAGACGTAAATCTGTCTGTGTAGTGTTAACTTTGGCAGCCTTACCTAATCTTCATACCTATCTGTGAACATGCTGCCAAATAATGTGCAGTGTTATTATTGTTGTACATAGTATGAAGACACAGTACAATCTCACATATTCCACATTTCACAACAACAACAACAAATGTGTATAACCTCTTACTAAGGAATAAACCTGTAAAATCTGTTGCTTAATTAAAAACAATGATTAAATTAAGTATTAATTGAGAGGTGTGGGGTCATAAGAACTGGAAGCTGTCAAACATAACTCTTTTAACTCGATTAGTTTACACCGTGCAGACCGTATCCTGAATAAATCCAATGTAAATCCACTGAAGGGGATGAGTCACTGCCTGTTCCTGATTTTAATAACCAACATGTGGAGCAGACACAGCCAGACTCAGTCTAACGGAAGACACAGTTACTTACAGAGAGTCATCCCACCAGCGGTATGATTATTGCCACATTAGTTTCTGATAATAAAGAATTGCACTGTGGTTCTGTGTAAAATATCATCTATCATTGTTGATTTCCATTCATTCCTTTGTATTCCCTTTCCTTCACGCACCAGTGTTTCCTTTTTTGACCATATTTGAGAGATCAATCTTCTTCTACACATAATTGGATGAACAACAATGAGCTAATCTCATTTTAATTTACCATAAACACAGTGTGAAATATCAACGGAGCATGATTAAAAGAGAACTATTCACTCTTGACATTTGACTGAAGTAAAAGTAAATGCTGTGTGAATTAAATACACCACCATCAAATACATAAGCGCAAACACTTTTAGCCGTCATCCTTCCTCGTAATTAAAACTAAATAAGGCACATTAATTACATGAATGATGAGATTTACAGTTAGAGCAAAAAATTTCATTTCATCATATCTGTAGTTGGATAGTCTGCCTACCCACTTACAGTAAACGTACATTATCAAAGTGAAGTGCATGAAAAACACAAGATAGAAGATAAATAATGACATGATACATGTGTTTCATTTAATATCAGGGTAACACACACACATGATAAGACTGGGATATGTGCCTCAGCCTGTTTTGCTACTTGCAGCCAAAAAATAATGTAATTAGACTATTGTATTACACCTCACATATTGAAGGGCATCAACTTCTAGTCTAATATTGCCCCCTGCTGCACAGCTGTATGTTAGTATGTAAGTATGTAAACTGTAGACAAAGATGTGACTTTACCTTTTTCTTATCAATCAAATAAACGCATATAATTTCATACATAACATAACATAACCATTGAAAATCTTATGGCGCATGTATTTTGTCTAGTCAAACTCATCCTTTTCAGTGCCAAATGAGTAAAATGAGGAACTAGGTTGTAAGTATGCCTTTTAGCAAGTTTCTTATGAGTGTCTTTTTTTTTTTTTTTTTTTTTATACCTCTAGGTCATGTTGGGGCCCCACTCCCATGCAACCTCATCAAACTGGTGGATGTTCCAGAGAAAAACTACTTTGCCTCTAAAGGAGAGGGAGAGGTAAAGGAAATGAACATGAAGACTTCTTGCATGTGCACTGTGTATTAAGGCCTATTTAATATGGGTGGGGGGGGGTCACAAATTAGATTAAATAAAATGAAAAACTGATGAAGCAAAGGGTCCTCATTCAATAGAATTGAGATGAATGTAAATACTTAAAACAAACCTGCACAGGGGATGCACTAAATAAATGTAAATCCTCATTTTGCTCCTGACCAGGTGTGTGTGAAGGGACCAAATGTGTTCAAGGGCTACCTCAAAGACCCAGAAAGGACAGCTGAGACGCTGGACTCAGAAGGCTGGCTTCACACTGGAGACATCGGCAAATGGTTACATGTATGTACACAACGTAATGGGTCAAGATCAGTATCAGGAGCCTTTGGTGCCCCCCAGCAGAATCGAACTGTCACCATGAGCACATTACAAAATAATGGAATTCTGGGGTTTATTATGAATGGGCGAACGCTTACACATATTCATTCATTTTCTGAACCAGCTTTATCCTCACTAGGGTTATGGGGGTCACTAGAGTCTATTCCAGCTACTTATGGGTGAAGGCGGGGTACACCCTGGACATGTCACCAGTTCATCACAGGGCTGACATATAGAGACAAACAATCACTCTCACATTCACACCCATGGGTAATTTAGATTAACCGATTAACCTATCAGTGCATGTCTTAGGACGGTGGGAGGAAGCCGGAGTACCCGGAGAGAACCCACGCAGACACGGGGAGAACATGCAAACTCCACGTACATGCACTTACACATATATCAGTACAATTTTAAACATCTGTAAATGTGATTTTATTATTTTACACAATTTTCTTTGAGGGAATGTATATGATTTGTGCATATTCCTCACACTGCCCTTCTAATTTTAGTGAGATTGATAAGTGTTTAAATGAAAAAAAAGTAAATACTTTTTAGATGTTGTCATTATACTCAAGAAGTGTTTTGATAAAACAAGTAATTTTGATCATTTATATTTTATTTTCATAATAATTCATTTAACATTCTACACATGTCCTTGAAGTTACTGTCCACCCTGTCACTTTGAGGGAATCACACCTTTAATAATCTGGTTGATGACATCGCTAATGACACCGTCATCATTTTGAGTGTCTTCAATGGAGATGAAAACATAGTCTTCAAGAGCATTTAGTTAATACATTTACATTTCAACATTTTCATCATTTTGTGTTTGTACTGAGATGTAGTCAAGCTTAGCATGTCAACCCTGTCACCACAAAATATTGTTTAACCTAAAACTTTTCAGAAATTCAAAATATATTTGTGGAACCTTCCACAGCCCTCTTCAAAGATGAACTACAACATGTGGTTATTAAATGCTAACATTAGCCCAAACTGTCCACCCTGTCACTTATTTTTACATGTATTTGTTGGTGGCAGGGTGGACATATTTGTTCCATATTTTGTGGTTTGCTTGTACTTTGTCTCCTTGCAAAAAATGTATTAAAAAATGTGGGACCTTGACCAACATCTACGTAACACATTGAACATAAAGTTAAGTTGAAAATCTCAAGTTTGTTTGTTTTTTGGGACATTTTGAAGTGTGAAAGGCATCTTATAGTGATATTGACCCAATGATCTGGATCTGTTATTCATTTGGAAGAACCAGGTTGTGGATTCTTCTTTTAAAGACATCTTCTCTGCTCTGTCCTCCTCCAGAACGGCACGCTGAAGATCATCGACAGGAAGAAACACATCTTTAAGTTGGCCCAGGGTGAGTACATTTCCCCTGAGAAAATTGAGAACATCTACATCCGGAGCGAACCTGTGGCACAGCTCTACGTTCATGGCGACAGCCTGCAGGTAATATCACACACAGGCGTCACATTCAAGCCCAAATGCTGAGCTAATGCTACCCCTTCATGCTACTGATGTGATTTGTTTTATTAAGGTGGAGTTCATAACATTCCTGTAATGTTTATTTTTCCTGTGTTCAGTCTTGTTTGGTGGGAATCGTGGTTCCGGACCCTGAGGTCATGCCTGAATGGGCCAGAAAGAAAGGTTTGATAGGTACCTACAAGGACCTCTGTAAAAACACGGTAGGTGATGGTGCTTTGTTCAGTTATAATCAACTTTTAAAGGATTATTCTAAAAAAAAAAAAAAATGTAAATACGGAGTCATATTTAGACAGAGTACATCCTTTTACTACAGGCATTGAAGACAGCGATCCTGGAAGATTTGGTGCGTCTGGGCAAAGCTGCCGGCCTCCACTCTTTTGAACAAGTAAGGACAAAAAAAACTATGATGTGTAAATATTCAGTTTGATTTTTATTCCATAACTATGCTCTATGAATCTTTTCTCAGCTCTCAATACTCCAAAATGAATAATATCCACATTGATGTACATCAGCATGCGGTCCAAATTGCTGTTGGACTCTGTTACTGTATATACATGTATGTCAGTGCTTCAGAAAGGCTATTTGATTATGTGTGTATTAATATTATTACAGAACCCAAGAACAAAGCACAAAATGAGCTGTAACTGTGGCTCCCAATATTTTTTTAACCATGTTTCACTTTATTTTAATGTTTATACAAACACACGAACACACACATACGTAGAAAACATGGTCAGTATTTGTCAGTGTTTCCCCTGACCAACCCAAATGATTAGAGTGTGTCATGAAAAAGCAAAGATGCTGTAACACAGTGAAGAACACTCCTCTGACTCAACGTTTTCTGAGTGTGTTGCCGGTGTCAATATCTAAATGCGTTCAAATGGGGAAAATACAGTCAAGATAGTCAAAACATTGAAAGTCCTTTGTCACTTTCTAAATTTCTAGATTTTATCTGAGTTGCCAAAGAATCTATATGTAAAGTATTTCAAAACCTTGTAAGAGGCATGTTTTAGTTCTTCAAGTGTGTACTTTTCTGATATTTGTTCAACAGAAGTCAATAAAATGTGAAAGTCTAGTGTATGAGAGCCTGTTAACACCACCTAAAAAAATGTATTTCTGCCATTTAAGGAATTATTCAAATATTTGTTTGTATTATATAAGTATTTTTTGAGTGACACATACAAACATACAAAATTATGATTTATCACGTTTATTTCTTCGAAATTACTGATTTACCTCCTCATTTTAAAAAGTAATGCGGAAAGGACTCTAAATCTCATCTCATCTCATCTCATCTCATCTCATCTCATCTCATCTTATCTTATCTTATCTTATCTTACCTCAAGCCAAGAGTCGGGACCCAAAGTGGGTTGTAGAGCTACTTTTTACTGGGTCCCCAGTAATAAAAATTATATTAATCAATCAATCAATCAATCAATCAATGGATTGATTTTCCAATTACACTAACAAAATAGTGTTCAGTGGAAGAGTTTCTATATGTTTAAGAATATCTGCAATGCAGAGAAGAGGAGTAAGACAAAATAAATATATAATAGCCTTAATAAATAAAACTATCCATCCATCATCTTCCTCTTATCCGGGGCAGGGTCGTAGAGGCATCAGTCTAAGCAGGGATGCCCAGACTTCCCTCTCCCCAGACTCCTCCTCCAGCTCTTCCAGGGGGATCCCAAGGCGTTCCCAGGCCAGCTGAGAGACAAAGTCTCACCAGCGTGTCCTAGGTCTGCCCTGAGACCTCCTCCTGGAGGGACATGCCTGGAACACCTCCCCAGGGAGGCGTCCAGGAGGCATCCGAAACAGATGCCCGAGCCACCTCAGCTGGCCCCTCTGGATG
>JAPQRP010000007.1:4815521-4840763 GCA_037367295.1 Apogon hyalosoma | reverse complement strand
TTTAACATCAGTGACAGATGTTAGTCTTTTGTGGTAGTTGTGGATCAGACACTTTATTTTCTCAGATGGTAAAGCTGTCCATTCTTCCTGGCAAAACACCTTCAGTTCCTTAGAGATTTGGGGTTTTCTTGCATGAACTGCATGTTTGACTCCTCCCCAAAGTGGATCAATGATACTGAGGTCAGGAGACTGAGATGGACACTCTTTCACCTTCACTTTTTTCTGTTGTAGCCAATGACAGGTCGACTTGGCCTTATATTTTGGGTCATTGTCATGTTGGAACATCCAAGACCGTCCCATGCCCATTTCGTCAGGGTATGTAAACTTATGAGCACAAATGCATCCGGGTAAGCATATTATGCACACTTTGCACTTCACGTTATAAAAGGTCATATTTTTTCACAATTTGTATTAGTTATTGTTTCGAATAAAAAAAGTTGTTAATTTTTGCTTGATTTAAAAACAAATAAATAAATAACCTAGCCACTAAAATCAGCACTTTTTAAACAACGGAAAATTACTACTCCAGCACCCTTCTCTGAAGTGAGTAAAAAAATGCACATTGGCACTTTTTAGCATTTAACATTTGACCTGGCACCAAAAAAATTATAGTAATACATGTTAACTAATGTTGCAGTCAGTCATTGACATATGCCAGGCTGCAAAAATCTAAAATTAAGTAATCCAATTTTTATTTAGTATATTGAGAGAGAGAGAAAAAAAAAAAGGTTTTTGTATTTTTTGCATCATTACAAACATGGCATTTAAAGGTTAAAAAAAATATGACAGTTATTGAGTATTTGGCATGTTTGTTTATGGCTCAAGTTGATGAAATACAAAAAAAAGGAAAAAACAAAGAAACATTTTGACACTACAACACTGCGTAGACTACACACTTTTGATGGTTAGGAAGGGCCTCTTCGGGTGGGACACTGGGGGGTTAAATGAGGCACATAAATCATAAGAGTCCTTCCTCCACTGATCTGCAGTATTATCTTACTTATCAATATCATATGTGCTGAAGATGTAAAATTTCATAAATGCTCCATGTGTTAAAACTACACAGTCTCATTAGCTGGACCTCTATCCTCCACATTCCTGCCTCATAACTTTCAGAGTACAAGAGACTTCTGCCCATCAAGTGTTATGATGCATTACCAGAGGAAGCTGAGGTGGAGGAGATCAATATCCCAATTGTCAACACAAGCATCCATTTGTTGGTGAGTCATCTGATATGGATCCATTTTCAAATGGTGAACTGTAATATCAGACAAGTACTATCGTGTATGTACGTCATTGTATTAATGTGCGTACTTTGAAGGTAGTGAGGGTACATGAGCTTTAAAATTGATGATTTTTAAAGTTTTGCCTTGGTTTTGTGTACATTTTTGATAATTTTTCTCTGTTTCTCTGCATATCCTGTGTACATGTACATACAGACTAGTGTGTCCACACCAGCTAAGCTGAAATCTGAAGACCAAGTATGGACGTCTAACTTAGACAGTCAGACGATGACTGAACAAGAGGCTTTTGAAGGTGGTGAAACTGACAGAAGACCCCAAAACCTGAGTCTAGAAGATGTCTCAAGTTCCAGCTTTAAGATAGACATGTCCTCAGACTATGATGATGAGGAGGAGGAGGAAGAGGTGGTGGCGGAAGAGGAGGAGGAAGCGGAGGATGAAGAAGAGGATGAATGCTATTCTCCCAACTCTGAGACCAGCAGCAGCCTGCCTTCACCTGAGATATTTCGAGATGAAAACTATGGTATGTGATCCACTACTACTGTATGTCCACCAAGAAATCATACAATTCTCTTCTCTTCTCTTCTCAGTGGAATCATCCATGTTACCCATCGACGAGGATCTGACAGGATTTCATTTGAATGTAAAAAACTCCACCTTGCTGGATCTGAGCCACGCTAGGAGCATCCACATGCATCAACCCCCCAATCTCTCTATAATCACAGGTAATGTGACAATGTGTACGAATATCCAACACATATCTGTCGTTATTTAACAAAGCAAATACTCATGGAGAAAAAAATTACACAGTTTAGAGTAATAAAAATAGAAAACTAAGCTACCTGCAGCACCAAAAAAAAAACTTGTTCTATTGAGGTTCACACTTGAGGTATTCCATCTCTAGACAGATTGAGACACACCAGTAGTTACAATAAAATATTGCTTTTGTAAATTTCTAAAAACCACAATGTAATTTCAACATAATCTGTGATTGAAGGATCTGCTACTTTTTTGACTTGGTGCAATAGGTTGGTTGGTAGGTTTATGGCACATTTACAACATCCAGGGCTTTAGTGTCAGGGACTTCACATTCAGACTCCTTAGTTTTATAGGTTTGGGCAGTAAAATAAGTTTTTGTTTTTTTTTTTTGTTTTTTTTTTTTTTTTAGAAAAAGATTGCAGCTCACTTTAATTTTTTTAACTAAAGACTTGATAAATCATTTAATAAATCCCATCTTTATTGACTTTCCCTGTATTAAACTAAAACCTTTACATCTTTTCCAACCATAGTCAAGTGCTGTTAGTAACAAAACATAACCGTTAAAATGGTTAAATATTTTTTAAAATATATTCAAAACAATATTTTTGCAAAAATGTAGGTGCAAATGTTGACATGAAACATTTTTACTTCTGAAACATTATAAACATCTGTTTTTTTGCAGAAATATACATGAATATGTAGCGAAATGGTGACTTAAGTTATTCATAGAAGGTAAAATTTTTTCATTACCTTATGTTTAAACTTACTTTCTATTTGTATTCTGCCAGTTGAAACTATAACTGGACTGAGATAAACACTAGGAATGGACATTTACTTTCTGAGGTTGAATAATCATGCCAGTATAAGTCAATTAGTTAGCTGTGGTGTCATTGTTAAAATAGTCCCTCTACCCAAACCAAAATAGCATTAATTAAAAAACAAAACAAAACTGACATCACCAAATATCCACCACCACCAGAATACCATTAATTAACCCTAACACTTTTTCAGATTTTAATTAAATTTTGCAGCACTTGGGCAGACACATTACCATGAACATAAGTTCTGCTTAAGTCCAGCAAATCAATTATTCATACATATCCCTAAACAACACTAATAAAGGTTCAGTGTGTGTGTTGTGACATCTAATGATGCTCAACCTTCAGCAGCCCCTAAAAACACAGAAGGCCCTTGTCAGAGGGATTGTCCTTTTAGATCAGGGCTTTTCAGTTTAACTGTGGTCCACACCCAAACTTAGTAGGTGACATTAATGTAATTTAATGCTGCTTGTTCGTGCTATAAAACTGAAACAAGTAGATGAGCAAATTTATTCAAAACTGCAATCAAAACACAATGATGTAACATTGTGGACTCTGTCAAGTGACCCACTTCTATAGATATGAACTCATCTCAGTTCATTCTAAGGTAATAAAAACATACTGATTCTTAATGTTAAATCTTAATGTAAATGTAATGATTACACACTAATTAAAACATAATTATACATATTACAGTATGTTCCATTTTTGATAAATTAGATCCCCCTAAAGTCCCCTAAATATTAAAAGTTTTTAGTTTTATAAAGTATGTAGTGAGTGAATTTTAGAGTGTTTGGTTCTTATAAATACTCTTTTATACTTTTTTTAATTTTTCATTTTGTTTGACAGGGAAAATGCACATTAATTCACATTTCTGTAAATGCAAAGTAGTAAAGGACATGTAGACTGCATCTACAGTAGACTATGCAGACCTCGTGTTCTTGTAATAAAAGCATGAATCTACATTAACTCTAATTTTGTGTGTTTGTCTGGTTTGCAGATGCCCCTTCAATTCTTGCTGAAAATACGTGTGAGATCAGGTAGATTTGATAAACATCTAACCTGTGTCACATTTCAAAAGTACGTTCTCAACATGCTGACCTAAATAACCAAAGCTGGTTTAATAACTGTCTTTTCTTTATCCAAGCAACAGCAGAAGACCTGCAGAAGACTCTAAAGTACATGTAGACTCTGGTAAGCAGTAAGGGACATTTATTCCAGTGGTTAATGTGTCAAATGGAAATTAATTTCAGTTAGTATAAATGATCATTTTATGTTTCTTACATCCCCAATTATTTACCAAAGTATCCAAGACAGAAACTCCACAAGCTGTAAGTCACCTGTCTTAACATATAATCTTGTATTTTAGTTTGAATGATAAGCATGTGAGTTTTAAACATGTATTTATTCTTTAGCATGTCATGAGAAGGCCCATTACATACAAGAAGAAGGTGTGGTTCAGAAGACCTTTATGTGACAGCTCTAACAGAAAAACCACCTCAGCTACCATAATTAACACCACTGAAACAGTCCAGGCATGTTGCTCACATGAGCAGATAAAGCCTGACAGAGATACGTCTAGAGAAGATCAGATAAGTAATGGTATAATGCTGCCACCGGGCAAGACTGGAAAAAGTGGCCCACACCAAGTCAAGGTGTTTGACTTTGTCAACAAAAGTGCCATGGATGTGATGTTACAAAAAATGAGAGAAAGATGTGCCAAACTCAAAAATGTTCCTCTGTTTCCTCTTACACCTGCTAAGTAGACACAGCCAGCTCTGTTGTGGTATCTAATGTTATTATATTGAGATATGGCCTTGGTTTCAGAGTGTTCTCTTATGTTCCAGTTCAGTGTAACAGGTGCATGTGACTGAAAAGAAATACTTCAAGTGGAAAATGTTAAATTGTATTTAGTCACAAATTATTGAAAGAGATCATTTCAGTGGTAGCCTTTGTTACTCTTTCCTACCACCTAGCAATTTATTTTTATTGCATGCAGACCTTGCTCACATTTGGTCATTTACAGGTGTTTTGTTCTATGTATAAGAATCTGTGTTTTGTTCAAGAAAATACACTCTTTACAAAAAATTATTGTGCAAAATAACCACTAGATGTCAGGCCTATGTTGGTTTATCAGCATATAATCTTCAACAACTACTTTTTACATCTTTAAATTAGTTTTTTGTTTTGTTTTGTTTTTTTTAGTGGCATGTGTAGAATTAACGTTTATTGTATACATTCTGTATTTGTGTCTAGCAAATGTATGTCACTGTCAAAAGCTTTAACATCTGTAAGACAAATGTAAACTTGTATTATTCATGACTATTATTGTATTTTTCTTTGTTGCGTTCTATACTCTGCGTTGTTTTCTGCAGTTAGACTGTCTAGAAAAAAATGTTAATTTATATAACTGTGAAATAAATTAAAAGAAGTCAAACTGAATAGCTTTTCCTGTTTTTAGAGCATAATTTACGCTTTGATAAATACCTGTGTTGTAAGGGAGGTTTCTAAGGATTTTTGTATGTGTTTTATAAACAATACATCCTCTCATGTACAATATGTGCGAATAAATTTCATGCCGTCACGATTCCCGACAAAACATCAACACGGCGAATCCACTGACCACGTGGTACCGAACCAAAAATACCAGCCAATCAGATATTTTGTAGTAGCAGCAGCGTCCGGTCGACCAATCAGAAAATTGCAGTGGGTTACCAAGCAGCTCGTGTGACTAATGCCTGTCATATGACTGTGACACCCATGGAGACAGTTACAAGGAACAAGATTTGCTCTTGGATTTGAAAAGGAAAGAGACCTCCTGTACCGAAATTATTTTGGTACACGATGCCTCCGACTCTCTTCCAGAAACTTTTCAATAAGAGAAATGCATTTTCGTCGCCGCCCCCGAGATGTAGCAAAGAGGACCCAGCTTTCAGGTAGCACTTTATTATGTGTGTGCGCTTATGGGTGTTTGTGTGGAACACTGTACGTGTGTACAACAACCTTATTTATGCACTACCTGGAAGCACAACAAGATTTTAGGCATGATGAGTATTTTCAACTGGCAGGAAGTTTTCTGTTCACCTTTGCTTAACATATGTTAGCCTAGTTTTGCTGATTTGAAGTGCAGGGGTACGTGAGGGACGTGTTGTGTTGTGCCTGTTGGTGAGGCTGGCTAGCATGCTAATGCTAAGCAGACGTTAGCGGGACTGATGCACGCGCTGTCCCTATTGTGGAACTGGGCTTTTCTCAATAGCGAACAGTTTGTTTGATCGTTAAAGGGTTAATTTCAGTATGCTATTGATACTATATTGATAATGAAGTGATAATTAAGGCGTTTTTAGCCGGAAGTGTAATGTAATCACATTATCAGTATCCTCGCCTAGAAGTTAGAGGCAGTGTCCCGCTTTGGTCTTTGTCTACCCCGTGTCCCCCTTCATGTTTTCTTCGCAAAGCAGGTTAATCCTGTATGATGGCGAAACGAGGAGCCAGATGTGCAAATAGAACCACACTGCTTTGTTTCTTCCCGAGGTCCAGCCACGATAACATGGTGCAAAGTACAACTGACTTGAGTGAGCCCCAGCCGATAGAACTGTACTCTTCTCCGGTGCCTTCCTTCACACGGCGGAGGAGGACACTGTGTGCTCTGTGTTGACGCACATGTGACTGGAGTCGGACACTGATCGTAGATCCACCACAGACAGAGCTTCACTCTCCGTAGGCTTCACTCATCTTGCTATCATAAAATTGTCCAGTAGCTGATTTATGATGAAAGCAGGCCATGCGGATGTTTTTCTGTGATGCAGCCATGTGTCACGTTGACGCCGGTGGATGCTACCTGTTACTGTAGCCAGTGTGTTGTATTTGTGACGGTCGGCGCAAATACAACACAGTTGGTTATTTAGATGTGCCCTGATTACTAAAGATGGCCCTGATTACGAGTTTCTCACATCCACTTAAGCAGATAAACTTGAATTAAGCCTTGCATTCTAACCTTAATTGCTCTTTTTGGGGAAAACGTCACCACATTATTCGTAGTATAGTCACATATCTATGTAGTTATAATGTTGCATACGTTGACGTGGTTCTTAAGATAGATAACACCAGTTCCTTGTATATTTAACTAATAATCCTGAATACCGGAGACATTAAGCTACTTTCACTGAATTACTGTTACACAAAAATCGGTTTTGCTGTTGAAAAAACAGGCACAATGTTTTGCTGCATTGCTCACAATGGCTACATTCACTAGACATTCAGCATGTAAGGAAAAGCCACACAGCCCAAAACAAAATAAAAAGATTCAAATAAATTATGGCCAGCGTACACTGTCCAAGTGTGTGGATTATTAGTTAGTTCTTAGGTTTTATTTTAAAGCCAAATTTGACCAGTTTTAGCAGTATATGGTGGTTAATAGGATACTGGATCATCACAGAGTTGCTTCACTGGTTCCCTGTGAATGTTTCGTCCTATACACATTCTGGGTCAGGGTCACATCTGCCACTAAGGGGAAAGTGCTCTTTTAGAGTTTAAATACACTTACCATGGAAAATATTGGTCTGAGCAGTCACCCAAGGGTGGGTATATTTATCATTCGACCAGAGAATTCACCTCTTCATGGTGCCACTTGCACTTTGGCCCAAGTCTGTGCCAGAGCACGTTCCAAGGCCATAAAGGTTCCCTGCACCCAGTGATATAAATGCTGTATGTGTGTGGTGGGCTAGCCTCAGTCCTCCAGCAAACAGGCAGGCAGCAGGCATTTCTGTGAACCCGGTGGTCAACTGTGCTCTTCATACCTCTGGCATGAACTCCCCATTCATCAGGCATGAATAGCTGTGGAGAGGATGGTTAGAAACTGTTAGGAGATGGATGCAAGGATAGGAAAGATGTGTGAGGGAGACAATGCCCAGCTTAGATATTTTTTAACTCTAATGGATCATATGGTGTCTATCTTGTTACCTCCACCAAGGAGGTTTTCATTGGGGTTTGTCTGTCTGTTAGCAAGATAACTCAAAAAGTTATGGAAGGATTTTAATGAAATTTTCAGGAAATGTTGATACTGGCACAAGGAATAAATGATTACATTTTGGTGGTGATGGGGGTGGCTGATCTGCCTTGGCAGAGGTCTGTGCTCTATGAGTGCTTTACTAGTTTATTGTTTGTTCTGCAGATTTTCTGATAATCAGCTGTCCATATGGAAGCTCACTGTACCACATTGAGGCAGCTGCATTAAAACCAAAGTAGCATATTTCAGTTTGATTATGTATTTATTGCGTTTTTCATTAAAAAAAAAAAAAAAGTCATAACAGTCCAATTACTAAAGACAGACTCCAGTAATCACCCAGATTGATAATCACTTCTCTCCCATTGTTAAACGGTCAGTGATGAGAGTCAGTGCTGAACTGTAAACATGTTGAGTGAAAAGTGATTTAAAAGTTGGGCTCTTGTACAACTCTGTAACCCAACATAATGCATGACTCAAATGTCTGTCACAGCACAGAACTCTCCTGTGAAGGATACCACTGAGGGCAGCAGGTTGGCTGACCCTGGGAACCCTAAAAAGCCTCTCTGGTGTTCCTGGCTGCAGCACCTGACCAGGGACAGCATACTGTACATTACACTGAGAGCTCCTGGCTCATCTTGTAGACTGTCAGAAGTCTGAGTGTTAGCCAATAGCTTTGTCCTCCATACCCAGGCTGCTTGCTTTGACTGCCCCCTGCCACTGCTGCACACCAAGGAAACTTCCTTCATGACCAATACTGAACAGTTCAACATGCCTACCTGCTATGAAAAGAAGAGATGTGTGTTTGTCTTTGAGACATGGACACACTTGGATGAGTGTATCCATTTTTAGCCTGTTAAAAATAAAATGAAATGTTGAAATGTTGGCTAAGGACTACTGATGGAAATTAGCACTGTTGCTACAAATAAATAAATAAATATGAAAACATGGAGTTAATCATGTAAAAACAATGCGTGAAACCTAGTAGGGGAATATTCATTTTAACATAGACTTGATGAATTGACTGTAACACCTGGGTGAAAATATGACAATCTGCTTTTTATCCAGGGAAATGCATTACATTGATCATGGCAGAGCAGAATTTTCAGTTTTTAGTTTTATTTATAGTGACACTTTTCTATTGATAGTTTACATGAGAAGTCAAGTCTCAGGTTCTTGACTGGCATGGCATCCTTCCTCCACCGCAAACTTTCATAACTCTGTGTGTCATGTGAGGCTTTCATCAATCTCAGGCTGTCATGTTTGTGAACGGTCACATGGCTGTGTTCTCAGTCACTGCAACTTGGATAGGTAGAACTATCATGTGTGTTCCTCTCTTTCACTCAGTTTTTCTTATGTATATTTAAATACTTTTAACCTCATACATTCATGTATGTGCTATAGCTTTGCACTGTTGCCCTGTTGGTTTCTATGTGTGTTTATCTGTGTGAACACTGCAGGCCTGCCATGCTTCTGTAAAGACAGCGACTGTCATCAGGTTCCTATCAGAGCTATTTTAAGTGGCCACACTCCGCCTTCTTAGAACTGCAGGGTCATGTTAAAGATATAGTTTTACGTAAAAGCTGCACACACATTGCACACATTCAATTGCATACTGGTGAGTGCTAGTATTTTGACTTAACATCTATTTAGGCTTACATGTCCTGTTACTTCATGTGACAACATAACTTTGAGCACAGCCAAAAGTACACATCACAGAGTTTTTAGATCCAGAATTGTGTGTATCAGAAGAATTGTGATCATCAGAAAAATGGTGAACTAAGGAAGAAAATTAAATGCCATATCTATCTTTCTCAGGTTTATGTGACACCCGCAATTCACTGTATCACTATAATCACCATGTGTTTGTTCATGAACAGTTTCCAGTTTCAAGGCTTTGCTGATACATGATACAATGGGGACAGGACCTTACAAACAGTACAACACATTTAGTAGACAGTGTTTTTGATCAGTCCATTTTGGTGCAGTCCACTGGTATGAAATGGATCAAGATTTGGATAATAAGTGATGTAATACAGTTAGGGATGTACCGATACAACTTTTTCACTTCTGATACGATACCGATATTGCAGCCATGAGTATTGGCCAATACCGATATCAATCTGATATGATATCAGCACGAATCATACATAATTTTATTACTTATTTTGTAGTGTGGAATGTTACAAAAGGCTTGATCAAGTGATGTTACTCAGAGAACAATAGTCAGCAACAGTAGGTATGAGGAAAACTGGTAAAATGTTTTTAAGTAATTTAACCGATTGTATTGTTTGTCTGTGTTTGTAAGCATTAGCTAATGTTTATGTTGTCTTTGTATTGCGTGTGGATGTTTGCTAGGTAAGCTGGCAATGTTAAAGGGAAATTCCGGTGTAAGTTTAAGCCATGGTCAAACACACCGTCACGCTGAGTATGACCCCCCCCCCTCTTGAAAGATCAAGTTTGGAAATTGTTAGCTTCTCTAGTTGTACCAACTTCAGCATAGACTGCACGATAGCAATACACAGCTGTGTATGTCTTCACGCACAAACCGCAACCAAAAACCCATTCGTAGCCACAAATAATGCTCAGAAAAGCACCTAACATCATCAACAGTACATATAGGGTCCCAGCACATAGTACGAGTCAGCAAACATCTGCTAGCTTTGCCAGGTTCTTTTTACAAAGAGACCAAACACAACTCACCCACTCTCCTCCAGCCGCTTGCTTGTTTGTGGGGGAGCCCTGACGAGTTGATCACCGAGTGCAGTGGAGTTCCGCAGCTCAAGGAAGAAAATTTCTGATTATTACTTAATGGAAAAGCAATCAGAGTTCTTATGTATCTTGAATATCAGTTTATAACTTTTGTCAAGTGCTAGCAGGGAAATTAGCGCAGTTGAGCATTTTTAACTTTACATATTTGCAGGAGAAAATCATGTAAATAAACGTGAGATTTAACGTGACGTTGGGTTTGTTTATCTCATGAAGAGTGAGGAGACAGCATGAAGGTGAAGAGAAATCAGTCAGAGAAGCTAGTGGTTGGCAAACTTGACCTCTCAAGGGGGGTCTTATTCAGTGTCATGATGTGTTTGACCATGGCTTAAACTTACACTGGAATTTCCCTTTAAAGCTAACTTCACACAGGGCAGCAGACAGGACGCAAAGTCTGCTAGGACCGTGTTTTGCCAGCAACTAACATCGTTGTTGATGTACTGTACGTTACACTGAGAGCTCCTGGCTCATCTTGTAGACTATCAGAAGTCTGATTGTTAGCCAATAGCTTTGTCCTCCATACCCAGGCTGCTTTCCTCGACTGCCCCCTGCCACTGCTGCACACCAAGGAAACTTCCTTGACGACTAATACTGAACAGTTCAACATGCCTGCCTGCTATGAAAAGAAGAGATGTGTGTTTGTCTTTGAGACATGGACACACTTGGATGAGTGTATCCATTTTTAGCCTGTTAAAAATAAAATGAAATGTTGGCTAAGGACTACTGATGGAAATTAGCACTGTTGCTACAATCTGGCATATTTACAGCTGCAGTTGTTGTAGATGTTCATTAATATGCACTGTCCCAAATAAAGAAAGAAAGAAAGAAAGAAAGAAAGAAACAAGTGGTGCCAGGCACAACACATCCCGCCCCTCGCAAACATTTTACCTGATTTGCCCTATCTCTTATCCTTGCGAAAACACATTTTTGGTGACCCTGACCTTGACCTTTGACCTACATTCACCAAAATTTAATGGGATCTATTCTGGACCACCTCGCACCTTTCCTGAAAATATCATGAAAATTGGTCCTGTAGTTTTTGCATAAAGTTGCTGACAAACAAACAAACAAATGCACAAACAAAAAAACGGAACCAAAAACAATACCCTTGTATCCCCTTTGGGGGGCGGGGTAATAAATAAATATGAAAACAAGGAGTTAATCATGTAAAAACAATGAGTGAAACCTAGTAGGGGAATATTCATTTTAACATAGACTTGATGAATTGACTTTAACACCTGGGTGAAAATATGACAATCTGCTTTTTATCCAGGGAAATGCATTACACTGATCATGACAGAGCAGAATTTTCAGTTTTTAGTTTTATTTATAGTGACACTTTCCTATTGATAGTTTACATGAGAAGTCAAGTCTCAGGTTCTTGACTGGCATGGCGTCCTTCCTCCACCGCAAACTTTCATAACTCTGTGTGTCATGTGAGGCTTTCATCAGTCTCAGGCTGTCATGTTTGTGAACGGTCACATGGCTGTGTTCTCAGTCACTGCAACTTGGATAGGTAGAACTATCATGTGTGTTCCTCTCTTTCACTCAGTTTTTCTTATGTATATTTAAATATTTTTAACCTCATATATTCTGGAGGAAGAAAATGTATGATTATTACTTAATGGAAACGCAATCAGAGTTCTTATTTATCTTGAATATTAGTTTATAACTTTTATTGTCAAGTGCTGGCAGGGAAATGAGTGCAATTGAGCATTTTTAACTTTACGTATTTGCAGGAGAAAATCATGTAAACAAATGTGAGATTTAACGTGACGTTGGGTTTGTTTATCTCATGAAGAGTTAGGAGACAGCATGAAGGTGAAGAGAAACCAGTCAGAGAAGCTAGCAGTCAGCAAACTTGATCTCTCGGGGGGGGGGGGTCTTACTCAGTGTCACGATGTGTTTGACCATGGCTTAAACTTACGCCAGAATTTCCCTTTAAAGCTAACTTCACACAGGGCAGCAGACAGGATGCAAAGTCTGCTAGCACCATGTTTTGCCAGCAACCAACATTGTTGTCGATATCATTTTTCAGAATAATTTGATGGCATATGATCAGGTGTGTCTACATATTTTCAATTCTTGTAGCCAGTTGAATAAGGCTGGCAGAAACGTAATGGAAGACTGGACACTGACATCTAGACTGAATGCATGACTGTCACATTAGATGCATGAGAGTTGGTAACCCTGTGCTAATAGATACTCTCTTTGTTACTTAAATTTGCCTCAGAGTTTCCACCCACTGCAATAACTGCAAAGTGGCAGCTCGCTGATGTCACAATAGGTAAACAAACGTAGCTGTCACAGACCGATTTGGGTGGATTCGGGTGCTCTTCTTCTTTGGCATTTGTGGCGGGCGGCACCAACACAAGGTGCATTACTGCCACCTACTGTGTTGGCGTGGGAACCAGAGTCACCTATGGATAGAAGTGCTAGAGTGGAAAATGGACTGCGTATCGGAACGCTTATATCAGAGATTTTAGATGCAGTCTGATAAAATCCGATACTCGCTTTTTAACTGATATCGGACCGATATCAATATCGGATCGGGACACCCCTAAATACAGTACATATACTAAGTGTGAAACTTTTCACACATTTCTGCGTGTCAAGCACAAATTCTGGAAACCATTCAGTTAAAAAATCTCTTAACAACACAGGGCAGATTGTGATGTGGCACTAGATGTCTACAAATAATCAGTAGTATGATTACTTCATCCACTAGGGATCGGGGAAGTCAGACCAGAAAGGTCACTGTTGTCCTCATTAGTCTTCTTTGAGGCTTCAGATAAGGAAAAAGGAAAGGGGGAAAAAGCAGCAAAAGAAAGGGAGGGATGACACCCATATTGATGTTGTGTCGAACTGACCCTCTACTACAGATTTAATCCTTTCTTTTCTTTTCTTTTCTTTCCACACCCACCATACACCACTACTTTAATTTAACCGCTTTGTTTCTAACTGTATTTTGTATACAATATCAACAGGCAAACAGTGTATGCAATATATGTGGTTGTATGCAGAATCAAAGCCAATCTGCTAAATGGTAGTGATATTTTTATTTTCATTTCTTTTCCTTTCCTTTTTTTTCTTTTATTAGGGGCGGGGCTCTGTAGGAGCAAGGATGGAGGGTGGAGATTGTTTTTGTTTGTATTGACATATATCTATAACATATTGTCTGTACAGTCTTTGCATAAATACCAATAAAAAGATTTGGACCAAAAAAAATGAAAGGGAGGGAGGCGGTGACATTGGGGGTTTGGTTGGACAGTCAAGCTAATGGTAGAGCAAGCAGTAGGGTAAATTGTTGTAAGGCTGAGCTGTAATTTTATCTAGTATGACATTTTTGACCTTTACTTAAGAGCAAAAAGAATTGATTTCCAGCAATAGAATATTCTGTGTCAAATAACAATTGATCATCATTGACCATTCACTCTGATTTCTACATAATTTCCACTACTCCTTGTTCAACTTGATTGTTCATGTGATTCCTTATGAGACAAAGTCACACAGACATTACTGCCATCATAGTCATTCAGTCATGTGTTGCTGAGTCAGAACATGTAATAGCACTGAAATTTGGTGTATTGCATAAAGTCACTTCACGACTGTGTAACAAAGACCTAATTTGGAAATAACACTTGCTTAGGATATGAAACACTGCATGAAACAAATAATAATAATGTTTATCCAAGTGTATTTCATAAATTGCAGGCATATGGTGATTTTTTTTTTTTTTCTCAAAGTAACTACAGCTAAAAGCAGCTTCTGTGTGTTTGTATTTAAATCCTCACTTAACCATTCAATAATTGGATGAACTGTAACTTTGAGTGCAAAGACCCCTGGGCGTTACAGTATTTACCCCCATGTACTCACACTCGTGATTGCTGGAATGCAGAAATCCCTCAACAGGTATGCAGGTAGTCAGGTGCTTGTGAGTTGTTTACTATAACTTAGTCAGAGCAAATACTACATGTCCTACATCATCTATAGCCCATGTTTTGCTTGAGATATCTGAAAGATAAGATGTTTTTTCTTTATTCCTCTTTATTGTTCCACTGATGGTTTTCTTAGTAGTTGTCATGCCCTTAATATTAAAGTATCATCACAACGTAGAAGGAGCTAAGAGTAACAATAACCAGTGGGTAAAATGCAATGTACCAGGAAGTTTGTAGAAGCACAAGGGCTGACATGAGTCACATGAATAAATACACAGTTGCAATACAGTCAGAACAGGTGTGTTTATCTCTTTGGCACTTGAGCATTTTTTGTAGAATACATCACCCTAATGGAAAATGCACTGCTTAATTTTGGTGTTTGCCCATAAAGTTAGTAGAAAATATTTTTTACCTCTTCTCGTGAAATGATTGTGACAATGTGCTTTATTCTGGACAGATTAAGTGTAACTGGGACTTAGTATGTAATCATTGCACCAGGTCAAAGGTGATTACTGATGTGTACAAAACACGAATAAACAGAGGAATGTATTTGGAAACAAAATTATCAGAACTTTTTAGGCAACATGGTTCATGCTGTATGCTCCATCTGCTTTATCTGTGCAGTTAGTAGCAACAAGTTTATTAATAAACACAGGATGTTTTACAAACTATGAATCACTTCTTCACGCTGCTCTTCGTTCATGTTGCATTCATGCAAATTTCCTCCCTGCATTCATGTCACAGAAGAATGCTGAGTGCTGTCTGAATGAAAATATTGCTGGAAAGAGAATTTTTGAGAATTTGAGCATAATATGAAACATTGAGTTTGTCTCATCACACATAAGACTTTACAAGCTAAATTTATATCAAAAGAATATCTAGAAGAATACCTGATGATCGGCATCTTATTGTATGTTTATTTTTTGTATAACATCCAATATTTTACGAGTTGCCTTGTTAAGCTTTCTGCAGCAGATACATCGTTAAAATATTGTAATTAAATACTGTGGCGTAGCCTGAGGACACACTACTGCTACTACAGCCAGAAGAACGTCACACAACTTGGACTGAGGAGGGGATATTTATGTCACTGTCTTTCTGTCTCTGACAAACACTAACCCACAGTCACACATGCACAGACGTTCCAGTGGCTGTGGAGAAAGCGAAGGCTCTTTGAGGTCAGCGAGAAGGCTGATGTCAGACTCTGCAGTCAAGCAAACTCTGATTACTTTCTTGTGACCTTTATCAGTGCACACTGGCAGGTTGCTTTTGCCCATGCTTCAATTCAGGATTCACATATAGTACTCTAGGCAACTGAATAGATTTTTTTTTGTTGTAGGATTGTAAAAAAAAAAAAAATGCATCAGACTGCAGCCACACCAACCTGTTAGTATCACTGCAGAATATATGTAAATTAGTGGGAATGTTGCACTGTTTGTAGGTGGAATATTATTTGTCAAAGCTTCTACACATTTTGTGCTGTGCACAAAACCTTAGAATTTCACTGCAGCTGCCAAAGTTCACAAATTTACCTGATCCACTAAGGTGCACATTATGGGGAGTATCACTATGCCTATTTTGAAATTAATCTGCAAGAGAGGAATCAAATTAATCGCCGAAAATTGTCTTGTTTTGACTTTTTGAGCAAGTTATTTCTCTGTTCTTCTAGACTTTTTTGTCTGTATGGAGGACAGAATGCAGGGAACAAGGAACACAAAGGGAGAGAGGAACAAAAAAGAGCTGGATTAAGAAACAACACACAAACAAATCCCCACAGTGACTCTCTTGTCACAGCGCTTTCTGGCAGTCAGCAGTGCTGGGCTTGCTGCCGCTGCTGCTGTTGCTGCCTCTGTACTGTCCAGCACACACTGTGCTCCTGTGATCACCTGACAGTCTCATGTTGTTGTGTGAATTTAGTTCACTGCTATTCTTAGACCTTGCTTTGCTGAGAGAAGAGAGGAGAGAAGACAGAGGGGAGAGGGCTGGGGAAAGACTGGCAGACTTGCAATGATGCCCAGGTAGGAGTCGGTAATGTTTAACTAGGCTTTGCATGCAGCCAGGTGGACATGGTAGTGCTGGTCAGGGGAGGTTTGAGAGTAGTGTTTTGTGTTGTTTTCTTCTGATTCTGGGCTCTGCTGTATGGTTGGAAATGTGACTGTTTGCATTAGTTTTGAAGCAGAAAAACAGACTTTTTTTTTTAATAGTGAGAGGAGTTGTAGGGAAGATAAAGATTGATTGAATCAGTGCAGGGCACATTATGTAACATGGATTATAGGGTTTACGGTGCAGCATGGCTTTTGTTTTTGGAAAGGGAACATCAACAGTGTGCTATGTTTGGAGTTAACAGACTTTCTATGTTACATGTTAATGACCATATGGTGGTTCTTAACTTTTCATAAGGAAGTAGGTGAATCATTTTATAACAGTGATGGCCATACTTGTCAGTTTACAGGCATTTGGGTGGATCTAATCTTAAATGGAGAAGTGTTGGGGCTTTATTTTTGTGGTTAACAGGTCTCTAGGGAACTTTATACAGTACGTCAGTATGCTTGTGGGTCCACTGAGCCAGGGGAAGATATTTTTTTTTGAGTAATTTTGGGTTCAGACAATTGAAGTCAAAGGCATTGCAAGCATTTAGTGGTTATGAAGTCATGTGCTGCTTTTATGAATGACTCCCCTCTACTCTGTCAGAGCTGTGACTGTCACAAGCTTACTGATGGGACACTTCCTCCTTTGCTCTCACGTCTCTTTTTACTCTGTATTTCTGCCTTAGATCCATGAAGCAGAGATTAAGACACACACAAATGCATAATTTTAATTTTGTATGTTTCCCTCTGCATCTGCTTTCTGTGCTAGCTGCGTCTTCACATTCACTATTTTCTGTTGTTCTCGGCTTTTGTCCTTTGTCTCTTGTCTTTTACTCCAGCTATTGTCATGATCTCTTTCTTATTTTTGCCCTTTTCCTTTGCCTTTGTTCCTTTTCTTTTTGAAGCCATTTTCATGCTTTTTGCTTTAGCTTTGTCCTTCACTTCATATTTATTACTTTTTCCTCTAGAATCTCACATTCTCAACAACAATGACAAATATGTATCTGTAGAATATGCAGATCTTCTGCAGGTTGATTTGAAATTAGCATATCTCCTTGTTTTTATTATTTTAACATTGATGTCATGTATACACATTGCTGGGTATCTGGAAAAACTGATATTTTCTCATGCATTCATCAATGTGAAAACTCCAGTTTAGGTCACCGAAAATGAGTATTTCTGAAAACTCTGGCCAAAGTGGAGATTTTGAAAAACTATAATTTTGTGTGTGTGTGTAAACAGAATTATAGGGTCCTGAATATCACAGTATACAATAGGGCTGCAACTAACAACAATTTTAATAATCAATTAAGCTGTAGATTATTTTAATAACTAATCGATTCATCAGAAACACAAAAGACTAAATTCTCAAAGATCTGAATTTAACTCAAAGCAGTATAGGCTGCAGACAAGTCACTAATGATTACATCCCTGCAATGGCTTCGGGTATAGTTACCAAGCACTAGCCCACTACCTAGACTTGTTATGGCTAGAGACTAGCAAACTATAATCTTCACCCAGCTCTGGTAGGTAACAGTCTGGTGGCCTGATAAACGGAGATGGGTGAAAACATTATAATTATGACAACAATGTCTAACTAGCTAACAGGCTAAAGTAATCACGACATGTACATTATCTTAAGCTAGGTTTTTGTTCCCAGTGGCCATGACAGCCCTGTTTGCCTGAAACGTGGTGCGTTGTGGGATTTTGGCCATTTTTTCCTCCATTTTCAAGTTTTGTTACATTAATGGCATACTACATTTTGGGCAAACGGGGCTGCTGTGGCCACTGCGAACATAATGTAAAGGTTTAGCGTGCGGGCATGCCTGAATACTAACATGCTCAAGACTTAATGAATAGACTGCAAAATTTGTTGCCCACTTTTAAGAATCTATTTGGATCAATTTAAACAATTTGTTGTTGCAACTCCAGTATACAACAAAAATGCACTGAGGTCATGTGTGTAGTCTTGGTTTATCGTAACCCAACCCCATGACAGTGCTCTACAGTCTATTCATGCAGGCTTGTGTACATGAAAACTTTTCTGAAAACAATCTGGTTTGTGTGATGATTTTTTTTTTTTTTTTGAAAATGTAGGTGAAGAAATATCAGTTTCTATAAATACCTGGCTACGTGTACACATGGCCTGAGAATGAACAGGAAGTCTTAGGGATTACACCTAGTAAATTCTTGATGAAGTCAGTTGAATAAAACTGTCTAATCCCAGATGATGTTATCCCAAACATACATTGATGTACCATCATCAGTTCATATCTGATGTATTACTAATGTAGTACAATTATGTAGATACAGTCTATTATAAGGAGGTATGTGCCAGGCTAAAACAGCCACTTGATTCATAACCTCTTACACAAGGCTCTGTGATGGACCCATACAATGTAACCTGAGCCCATTATGTAGGTCTAGCATGTGTTATGTCAGACATAACAGATGTCGTGCTTAGACTGGGTCATTGCTCTGAAAGTTATTTTGTTTTTGTTTTTCAATGAATTAAAGTATTAACTGTCAGTCTTATTAAAAGGAAAATAACAGATCAATAATTTTTCAGTAGAGATTTCCACCGAAGGGTTAGGAAGGTCTGCAGCATGTAGGCCTAGCTGTTTGCAATTAGTAGCTGAAATACCTGTAGCTGCTGAAATGTGCATACTCTGTAGGATGGATCATAAACCTCAATAATAACAAACAGTGCCTGTGTTTTGGTTTGTTATTCAGAACATTTCACATGCCTAAGAGGTCAGTAATACTTTGGCTAGGTTGATGAGGACCTATGGGAGTGTCCTGAACAGATGGAGTCAGTGTAACTAGTTCTAAAAAGACACTGGGTCATCTGTCTGCTTCAAACAGTGGAGTGAAAGTGCAGCTATACTGTGGTCTCAGGCTTCAAAACAAACCTAGCATTTTTTGTTCAGGTCAAAGCTTGTGCTCGTTTGCTTTTGTGCTTAGAAATTTTATGTGATAGCACTGGTGGCCCCTGTTGTGAATCATTCTAAAATTCATTCCAACATTTTCAGTGTGGAACACAAATTGATCCTGTAAATGTAATAGATATGGACATTAGTTTGCAGTTATCAGATTTCAGGCACATGTGGATAAGAAGAACAGTGCCAATTGTGCGTTATGCCTCTATCATTAATGTCCACTATACATTGAATAGCAGCACCTCTGGTTACAACTGTGTGCTACAGGATTATGCCACTTTTCCACTGACAGTATCAACTCGACTCACTTTGACTCTTGACAGATTTTTTGCCATGTCCATTGCGTGAGAGCAGAAACCACTAGGCACTATCAAATACAATTTCCAGTATCACCCTCACTGAAGTTCTAAGCAAGCACAGACTGGTCAGTCCATGAATGTCACAGTGTTAAAATGTATGTGCGTTACCAAGTAGCAAGGCAGGACACCAAGCCAACCAAGTGGAAAGTCTTTGAAAACATCTGAGCACAATTTCAAGTAGGCTCTATGTTGGTAAATCAGCCACAGATTGCAAGTCTAAATGACTACATTTTCTAAATATTTATAATCCTAACCTAAAGTTATGACTCTTAGTTTCATCCTTGGCCATTGTTGCCTTTCTTGTTGTTACAGTCATGCAGAGGAAGATGTCAAAATAGTTGATATTCTGTCACCATGATGACTACCTGCAGTGAGGTAATTCATGCAGTGGAAATGCAGCATGCTGCTTCTAAAGCTAAACCAAGTTGAGGCGAGTTGAGCAGATGCCTGTAGTGGAAAAAGCACCAGTAGTCTCCCATAGTCAGACCTAGGTCTACACTACATAAAAACACATTTATTTGTCAAAACTTGCCTTTTTCAACATGTATTTGCAGTTTGGAGGTTGCTGTTGTTCTGTCATGGAACAAGGGGGATTTTGAAAATGGGAGCATGTAAGTGGCAAAAGGGAGAATAATTGCCCAGCGACAGGATTATTCCAGCAGACTACATCCTGTGAGCCATACTTCTATACGGTCACTACTGGAGATGCATGCAGAAATTGTTATGATAAGAAAATATACAGTGTTGCCTGCCCGAACCACCCAAAAAGTTCTTCTGGTATTACTGTGTTTCTAGGTCACACATGGTATGAGTAGCTCAAAATGACTTTGGTTTGACAAGTTAACACTAAACCTGCAGCACATGACTCCCACCTCTCACATACACAGCCATCTTACCCTTCCTAAAATCATTTTGCCTGCAAGAATGCTGGTTATACTTTGACACCTGTGTTTGGTAAATATCAGTTCACATGCATGCGAATGTACACATAGATCTTCTCTGTCTTAGAGACACACATCTTATCTGGTGCTCCATCGAAGCTCACCAAACAACAACTCAAACAGCTTTTGAATCTGAGCTTGTGTGAGCTATTTTGTTGGCAGAGGAAATGGACTTAACTGTTCCTCCCCCAACACTCCTACCCCCTTTCTCCACCTAACCATGTACTATAAATGTTTGTGTTTGGGGACACTCCCTGCTCCCCAATAAAAGGATATATTTAGCCTCAGCTCTGTGCCCATTTGCCTGACCCATCTATCCATCAGATCAGGAAGAAATCCTCGACTGTCTGTCTGTCGGTCCAATCCCCTGTCATCTTTATAGCCCCTACTAAATCAACCAGTGGGCTGAGTTTCTCCAAAAGCATAGGGGGCTGCCAGAGCCCTGCAAGTGAGTACTTGCACCCACTGGAGTGATTGTGGCAACAGGTTAGCCAGACTTTATAAGAATGCAGGTGCAAATATGCAGCAGGATCCAGACACCATATTACCTGAGATGACCAGCATTAAAAAAAATGAGCTAAGTTACAGGTTGCTTAGCAACAGCCATGGAGCAGTAGTTCCCAGAAAACACAGCTTACTGTTACTTAACTATTTGGCAGTGTTTCTGCCCAGAAGAAATGTATCTTTACAGAAATCATTAACAGTTAAAATTTAATACAGAGTTGAACAGTTAATATATAATTGATATTAAAGAATAAGTCAAATGTATCATAACATAGCATTATAAATATTACAAAGTATTGTGCCCCAATGACTGTATCATATCCCCAGGTATAATGGAACATGGTTGTTTAGCACCCAAGCAAAAATCATATAATGAGCAATCTTCTTTCTGTCCTCCTTTCATTCACCAAGTTTAAAGTTATTTAATTTTCAGTTATATGCTTTAAAACTTGATCTTTATTGACCTGTAGAAGTGCATTGGCTACAAAGGGACACAATTTCACAGATGTTTGATTTCAGTCAACTATCAATTAAGTTTTGTAAAATAATCCTGTCGCCATTAATCAGCCTGAGTATTCCTTCAGCTGAGAACTGCTGAGTATGGCAATGTACAGTCTCTCTTCACTCTGTAATTACTGCAGTGGACCAAGACTTGTTGCCTTCAGTGCTTGTTAAACTGAGTGAACTTGTACTCAGTAGGTAACCATTTGAATGTAAAGCAAAACAAGTACATTTTTATCCTTGTATTATGAAATAGGACTGGATATTACATTTTGGGGAAGACAGTCAGGCAACTGAGTGGCTGCCTGTTGTCCGGCTGTACTGTTTATCTGTGGTAGCGGATAAGGATTAGGATGTCTTGGCGTACTGAGTGTTTATGCCTCCCCACTGGTTGAGGCATGAGGTGGATGAATGGCAGCTGTGGCATGGAGTCGGTTCACACTGGCAGACGAAGGCTTTAATAGTGAATAACAAGATTGTCAGTACATCATCTAGTAGTCAGTTTTCTAGATATAGACTGAGAAAGTAGATATGCTGAGGTTCAATGTATTACACAAGTTCCCATCAGTATTGAAACAGGCAGTGAACTGGAGTGTTTGTGTAATGCTGTGTGATTTGAGCTTTAATGTCCCTGTTTAAGCACACATCTTAAAAATATGAGAGCTGTTTTCTATTTGAGTTAATTTTCAGTGCATTCTGCTACTTTATTGGCTTGTATTAATTGCCTTGTTTTCTCTCCCTCCTGTCCTTTATTTCCCACCCGTTTTTATCTCTTCCTCTCCACTATCCATCTTTTCTTTTATCTAGCTGGCCAATCCCCCAGCTGGAGCCCAGTCAGATCAGGTTGATAGTCTACCAGGACTGTGAGAGGCGGGGCAGGAATGTCCTCTTCGATTCTAATGCCAAAAAGAGGGGCACGGAGGAAACCCCCATTGCCGTAAGTGTTATCTTTGTTTTGGTTTGTTATGAAGGTGTTTTCATACGATAATGATTTAATTATTTCTGTAACAGATCCTTTTCTAATTTTCTAATTCCAGCAGTCAAGTGATGCAGAAGAGTACTGCAAAACTCTGACTTCATCCCTTAAAATGTTTCTGTAATAAAGAAAGCTGCACAGGGTCAGGTGCAACTCAAAATACTACGTTTATTAATACATTTGAGCTTCTTTCTTGTCACACATTGATCAGTAACTGATTAAGGGATCAACAAGGAGTTGCACTGGATTGTTACTGGAGGGTTCTTGTTTGTTTATAATTATAGTTTTTATTCAGACTGTAAAAAATACATGTACATAGCCACTATGACATCACCCACTGTGTTGTAGACTATTGTTTTTAGCCATCACTGTTCTTTTAGGCCCTTGGTGTAACTCCATAACCCCATCTTCAGAAGAGCTGTCTGTCAGGAAAAACTGCTGTTTATTCAATAAACACATTCTCCACAATCTGGCTGAGCAAGGCAATGACTTATCAATCACATGTCAATCAACGCTCACACTGCATTCTTCTATTATTAGCCTTAAAGTCTTACTAATAGTGTAGGAATTTACCAAAGCCTCTAGTATTACTAGCGAAAAGTTGCTTTTTTATTATTTTTTTAAGGGAAACCAATTAGAGCTAGCATCTCACAGCTTCCAGTGATATTATTTTTTATTTCCACATTGGCCTCTTTCTTTTGTTCATAAAAACTAGGATAATGACATGTTTGAGTTGCATGATTTCTTGTTAATATCTACCTTTTTTCCTTTAAAGACTGTCCTACAGTTTGTAAAGCAGAGGGCTCTCCTTAATTCGTGTGATGCTAAAAAACTCCAAAGCATGGCAATTCTGAAAGTAGAGGGGTCATCTACGCTTAGAGTTCGTTGGACAGATGGTGTATATGCACGTCAGCATGTCTGCATATCTATCGCAGCGTTAACACTCCCTTTTCCTGATGTTTAAATTTCTGATGGTATAAAGTTCTCCTGTAGCCGTGCAGTTTTTATCAGGGTGTGTGCAATAAAGGATTGGCTTTGTGTGTACAGCCTCTCCCATGCTGCACCTGTCAGCTGATTTTATTTTTGTCTTTTTGTTATTTATTTTTACAAACAGTGACAGAGTCACATTTCTTTTTCCGTAAGCTTTTTCAATAACATGCTTCATATTTTCATAATGCTGCTGCTGCTGCTGTGTGTTCCTGTCTGACCCTGACCGGTTTGTTCTGGTGCTCTTATCTCCAATAATAATAGCCTCAGCTGACAGCCCATGTGTAAGCAGCATTCTTTCATCCTCACATGACAGCCGTGTCACTCCCTGTCTGTCTGTCTCTCTGTCTGTTTGTCTTTCTCCACTTCTTACCCTTCTATCCTGCTCTGAATTTCTCATATTCTTTTTACCTTTATGTGTCTTCCTCCTTCCTCTGACTTTCTATTTATCTTGCATCTGTCTCCTTTTGATGTCCTGATTACTGTCCTCGTCTCATAAAAGTCATCTAGTTATTTTGGCTTCCCTCCTAAAATCCCCATGCTACCCTTTAAAAAGCTTTTTCTCCCTTTACCACTTGTACTTTCTGTATACTATTTATTTGGACTCTTTAACTTTTCTCTATCTTTATTTTCCACATCACATCTGTAGATATACTGTATTACTGCTTTTTTTCTATTTCTCTACCTACTTTTTTGTTTTTACCCCTAAACATATTTCCCTAGAGTTTCTTCAGCTGTCCTCACCTGTTACTATGCCTTCTGCTTCCTCTGTGGTCTACACAACTCAACTAGTATCTTTTCACTCTGACATGGCTTACTCTTTCTGTCTGTCGTCCAATGACTGACTCAGCTTCTCTTCGCTATTTTTCCATCGGCATCATATTCATGGCAACAATTTTGCTGTCACACAAAGTCACTTTCACACTGTGACTTTCACTCATATGATTATCTACCATTCAACATTCATAGATTTAGAAATGAGGTTTTGTTAAGGCACCGAATTTAGCTTAGACCTGCATCTGGATGTTGCAGTGACATTTGTTTTTGAGCTTTGGAAAAACCACAGAGTAAGAAGAATTAACTTGGGTGTCTTTTGCCTCAATGTCAGTTTTTTGGTGAATTCTGCGTTTTTCAGCTTTGCGTTCACCTCTATCACATGATGTTTGTTTCTTGTCAGCTCAGGGTTTTAGAGAGATCAACAGCAGAAAGAGGCAAGGCACAGAGAAGTGGAAATGAGCCAGAGATGACCAGACAGATGCATGGGAAGGTTAAGACGGGGGTGAAGAGAAAGACAGAGAAGAACAGAGCAGAAAGCAACAGACAACGGAGATGAAGGGAAATCTATGGATAGACAGAGCAAGAGAAGTGAAATCTAGTGAAGTAAAGGAATGGATGTGAGGGAGAAAGCAGGAAAAGGAAGA
>JAPQRP010000007.1:4805008-4815421 GCA_037367295.1 Apogon hyalosoma | reverse complement strand
GCTCTGTGGTCGGGAGGAGGGGGAGGGAGGGGGAGAACGATTGCAGTGCTGCTCGTTCACGAGTTCCTGAGAAAGTCATATGACTGGCAGTCACATGCTGCTGGCCTCTGTGTACACGCCTCACACTGCACTGCAGCAGACAAAAACACACACACCCACACACATACACACACACACACACACACACACACACGCGCGCACTAAAACACACTCCAGACCAGAATTATAATAGCTTTATTAGCATGCCAGTTATTAAATCACTCACTAGATATTAATGACTACAAATACAAAATGAAAGTATGAGGGAGTTGAAGTGTCTACTGTGTTTTAAAATGTTCTTCTCTCTTTATATCTGTTTCATATTTGGGTCTCCCTCTTGTTTGTCTTCTCTTTCTCTCTCTGTGTTCACAAAGACAGTGGTTTCAAGTGAGCCATTACCAGAGCCTGACTAAAGAGCACTCTCTCTCACACACGCACACACACACACACACACACACACACACACACACGGCCTCCCCCTCTCTCGTTCCCTACCCTCCCAAATGCATTCCTCCTGAATTGGCTGCCAAGTTAAGAAGGCACATGACACCGACTGATTGAGCTCACATTGCTTTTAGTTTGCTGTTTACAAGTGCTTCCAGATTATGTTTCAGTATTATTATTATTATTTTTTTTTTGATCACATCATTTGAATGTATCTTTTCCAAATACCACATTGTTATGGACCACTGAGTTTTTGTGTTTGACAGTGGTTAAAATGTTGATATCTTGAGGTAAAAGTTAAGCAGACATTTGGCTCTCATCTTTTTTTTTTTTTACTTCCATACCTGAGATTACTTTTTTCTATTTTCATTT
Organism: Apogon hyalosoma; assembly: GCA_037367295.1. Classification (NCBI taxonomy): domain Eukaryota; kingdom Metazoa; phylum Chordata; class Actinopteri; order Kurtiformes; family Apogonidae; genus Apogon; species Apogon hyalosoma. Next base: position 4,814,566 of record JAPQRP010000007.1, on the reverse strand, counting down.
GGGTACAAACACAAGAACACAAACATCTCTGTCCTTCATTATGATTATAATTGTTCTTGATAGCCAGGGGTGTTGAACTCATTTTATTTCAGGAGCCACATTCAGCCCAAGATGATTTGAAGTGGGCTGGACCAGTAATATAATACCAGTGAAAGAAGTAAAATTACATTATGAAAGTGTTTGCATCTACAACGTTTCCCTAAAAAATGTGAATAACATGAACAACCTGACATTTCTCGACAAAAATAGGTGTAATTTTAACAATATTATGCCTCAGTATATCATTTACACGTGCATTACAAATTACAGATAGCAGTGGATCTACAAATACACAAAACATTTAGTAATAGGCAGAATATTAGTAAAATTACACTTCTCTGTAGACATTTCATGTTGTTCATGTGCAGGTTATTCTACATTTGGTGTGAAAGGATAGTTTGTAAATGTCAACATTTTTATTGAATTTAGCTTTTTTACACTAAAACAACGAGACAAATATAGCGTTGTTGTTAATTATAGGTTATTAAAATAGTGTTTTACTGGTCTAATCCACTTTAGATCATACTGGTCTGTATGTGGAACCTGAACTAAAAAGATTTTAATGCCATTGATTGGTAATATCTTCAGTGTAATTTTTGCATTCCAAAAATTCATCCCACTGGCCAGATTCCACGCTTTGGTGGGCTAGTTTTGACCCACAGGCCATGTGTTTGACACCTGTGTTTTCAGCTAAATTAAAAAAAAAAAAAGCTCAGCTTTGGTCTTGCTTTTTCTTCTTAATGTCTGCCATTAAGGTCTAGCACTTCAGTTAGATTGTGTTTCTGGCTTTTTGGTAAATACCATCCTTTTTTCCCCAGAGCACAGAGAGCCAGGTTAAGATGTTTGGGAAATGCTGCCAGCTCCGTCCTACGGGGGGCAGCAGCAGTTCCTTGGACAGCTCCTCCTCTTGCACCTCAGAAACACGGGAGTCTAAGGAGCAGGGCCTTCGCTACCAGGTAATACACATATACAAAGATGTGCATCAAAGGGTATCTATGATCCTTTAAGAACAATTAAAAACTGTTTCTGGTCCTCTCCACATCTCTTCAGGGTTCGAAGTGTTCATCGGATGTGGTAATGCTTGGGGAAATGATGTTTGGCTCTGTGGCAATGAGCTACAAAGGCTCCACATTAAAAATCCATCAGATCAGGTAAGTAAGGGGGGAGTCTCTTCATCTTCTTACTGTGAAAATCTTCTGTGATAGTAAAGGCAGGAAGATTGAAGTGTTATAATATTGGCGTAACTTTTTGCCATGCATGTTAGCATTATGAAAGATGTTGCAGTTCAGAGTTTATAGTTAAGATACTACACCCTGACAATCAAGTAAGTGAACAAAGGAAAGAGATGAGGCAAAAAAGAAACTGTGACTTGTTTAGAAAACTCCAAAGATCCAATTAGGGTAGATGTGAACGAGTTTGAGATATAATTTGAATATTATCACCCTGTACGTGATTATATGAACTGAACACACATGCTTATCTTTGTCCCTGTGCTATATACTATCATCAGATCGCCACCTCAGCTGATGCTGAGTAAGGTCTTCACGGCGAGGACAGGAGGCAGTGTGTATGGCAGCCTCAACACGTAAGCACACACACACGCACACGTTTCGCTCTGATTTCTTCAGCAGTCTGCTCAATAAGCCAGTACATGCAGATACACTTTAATGTTATCTTTTCTCTCTCACCCACTCCATCTGTCTTCAGTATAGTCCATATTTTTTCCACTCATGTCAGCTAAGGATACCATATGTCTTAGATTCTCACTGTCATTTTTCCTGTTTATCTATATTCATATTAACTTACTTAACCCATAAAGACCTAAACAGCCACAGGAAACCAAAATCATCTACTGATCTAAAATGTTTAATAACTTCTGAATCACTAAATCTATCAATACATTGAAATAATTCAGATAAAATGCAGTTTGTCATCTTTTCATACTCATCAGATATGTTACATTTGGACATTCAAAGGCTCGTGGAACATGGAAACACAGTCATCTTCTACAACATTGATTCACCAGTAAAACACATGGAGTTTGTTAAATGACAGTGGATGGAGACACTTGGTTTATGTTCAGTTAATGATAGATTCAGTGAAAAAGTCATCTTTTCTTCAGTTGTATCTGTTTCTGATATAATAACTGTTGAATTTGCTCTCCATTTTAATGAACATCTATATGATCAGAAAAATAAATATAGGAAAATACTTGGTTTTCACAGAAGAAAATACAAAATATAGAGGATAATATTGGAATAAATGGTGATAAATTATTTAGGGAAGGTTTGATATAGAGAAGAATTAATTTGGGAACTGCCACAAAAGTAGTTCTGGGTCTTTATGGGTTAATATCTCTAATATTTGGTAGTTTTGCATTGTGGTTAAAAAAAATGACTACCCTGAATGATGATCACAACATATGTTAAGCTTTTTTGTATTTTCTAATCCAATATCAAATAAAATAAAATAAAATAAATTCATTTAAAAATGCACTACTTTCTGTGTATGTAGTTGCCTCTGTCTGTTGTCACTAATCAGTGTGCTCCAGCAAAGCCGCAGTTCTGTCTGACTGGTCACATGTTATCTGATCATAACATATACAAATGCATTTCTGATTTCAGTAATTATTTGTAATCCCTTCAGACCCTTGTGAGACCTGATAATAAATACTATTGGAATATTACTGAATTGTACTGTTAGATTCAAGGTACTTAAAATGTTCTTTACTGTAGATGTATATTGATTCCAAATATTATTTATTATTGTCCATGATTGTTAATAGTCAGTATACTTACTTTTCCACAGTCATATTTATTGTACTCTGTGTTTCATCCTAAACAGGTTACAGGACAGTCTAGAGTTCATTGGACAAGACAGCAACACTCTTCGGCCTGATCAAAACACGGGGCCCAGCAGTCTTCTAGGGAACATAGGTAAACCAGTCCAACATCAAGCTTTTTTATGAAAGGGTTTCATTAACCCCTCCTTCTGTTCAGTTTATTCCAAAGCAGGTTTGTCTTCATTTTGATTAGAGATAGATGCTAACTGCTGTCACTTCCCTGTTAGTTCTATTTTTGTGTCTTCCTGGAAATCAGACTCTAATCTCTAATCTCAGTTGAACAACACCTGTCTGTGTCGAGTGTTGCCATCACATACAACATAAAGCGCAGTACAATGTGAAATCATGTTTGTTGAGGTTGTAGCAGAGTTGATGTTTTTCCTCCTGATCCTCTAACATTCCTGTTTGAATACAAACCAGACTGGATCAACTCTGCCAACAGTTCTCCCTCCTGGCTCCCCTCTGCTAAGCTCAAGTTGGAAAACTTTCAAACTGGCTTTGTAAGCACAAGTTTCTCAGCATATTAGTGGAATCAGCTGTTATCCTACCAAAGCTGTATCTCTCATCTATGACTCATCAGGTCTTTCCCTGAACCTCATGATGACTCTACTTGTTACTGGAGAGGAAAGGTTGACTTGGAGTCTGAAAGAATACAAAGAGCGAATGAGGAAGAATGCAAAAGAAAAACTGTTGGCAGATTCTGTCTTTGCTAGTATGCATTTCCTGTTTTTCCTCACAGAAAAGACTGAAGAAAAACAATATGTTAATAACAGTTTTTTTTATATATTTTTATTTGAGGAGTTGTGTTTTCTGTGAGGGATACCATTCTTCCCATTTGTCTGTCATGTCTCACACAGAGCTTTAATAGCTCCTGTAAGTCAGAGGTAACTGCAGTATGGTTGTACAACAGGAGGGAGCTGACTTTTCCTGCTTACTTATTCACTAACCATGGATCATGTTTTTTTGTCTTTCTCTTTTCCTCCCTCTCTTCTTTTTTCCATGTTTGTGTTTGTGCTGCGCAGGATTTTCTCAGCTCTGCAGCCCTCGACGGGCGTTCTCAGAACAAGGCCCTCTGCGCCTCATCAAAAGCGCATCTTTCTTTTCAGGTTGGCGCTTAAAATCGGCCACAACTGAAGTGTGCCGGTTGCATGCATTTGTGTAGGCTACAGTTGCAGTAGCGTTGGTTGTAGGGGCCTTGAATGCATGCCTGTGTGGAAGCAGCTATAGCATGCAGTAATAAAACATACTTGCAAATAACATGGGTCAGACAGTCAGTGCAGAACAAAATGATGATTTGGATGAATGAGACTGCCACTGTCGTCTGCTTTACTGCCATATTAAATAACCTACCAGTGACTTTAGGTGCAAGCTCGTTCTTCTAACAGCACTGGCAAATAATTCCTCTCAAAAACTTAGCTGTCAATCACATTTTTCAGTGCTATATGGTCACGCTGTCTGACTCAGGCCTGCAGGTGTGTAATGCATGCAGAAATGGTGTGCATGGGATTCTCACTGGTGTTGGTGGCTTTAGTTCTAGGCATAGATGTAGTAGTCACTTGCCGTTCTTTTATTTTCTTACCTGATGTCGCTGACAGTGTCTGATACTTGGACAATGATTGTAGGCTTTACATGTGTTTTGGCTATCAACAACAACCCCATCCCAGACATTCTCCCCATGCTTTTCTAACTGTTTGCGTTTCCTATGTTTGTTTTTTTACCCAATTGATGTGTTGAAACCTGCCTTTGCCTACAGAAACACATTCATAAACACCAGAGCTCACATTAATGCACCAATCCACACAATTCTACTATACAGCTGGTGGTGAAATGCCTTATACAGTGCACCTAAGCGGTTGTTTCTGAATGACAGGGAGCATTTTCTGTCCTATTTTACTCTGCTTTTTAGCCAGTTCAATTATTTAAGCACTAAAATGAAACTCATAAACACACTGGGATCAGAGTGTTCAGAACTCTACTGTCATTACTACTAGCACAGAGAATTACATGCAACAGACAGTAGGATTTATTATATCGCTGTCACACTCACTGTTAGGCTTTTGTAGGCAGTCTTGCCTGGGTATCACCACTAGATAAAGTACACTGCATTATCTCCAGATGAGCTCTTTGATTTGCTTGTTGTGTTTTTTTTTTTTTTACTGACATGATAGTTAAATATGGACTGTCTCATTTCAGTTTACCTCTGTTAGTGTACTTCCATACACTGAGTGAATACACTTTGCTTCAAAACTTGCACAGTATGTAAATTTCAAAAGTTTAGTGTTTTCTCAAAATGAACATGGCTCTGGTTTACGTACAGATAATCACAATCAAACTTTTTTTTTCATCTCTGTTTTTATTTGCAAATTTCAACTAGACATAGCACTGTCACAATTGAGGAATGTCTCCCATCACAATATCAGCTGTTTTGACTTTCATATGATTTTAGTAAAAATGACTAAAAGTGATACCCCTTTTACTGTAATCTCACATTTCAAGTCATTGTTTAGTAGCAGCCAAGCTAAGGATAGCTATACTGTCACTTCCTCAGCTGCATTCCACACCTATTTGCACATTGTGAAAACACTACATAGGTATATTCATACACTCATATTGCAGTGCGTTTTGGCACAGTTTTCAATGTAAATGCCCTTGCACACTGAAAGTAAAAGGTGTTAGTATGGAAGAATGTGGATTCAGAGGCATGCTAGCAATCTCTCTCTATCACCATCAAACACCAAGTGTAGTTGTAATTAATCCAAAATTTCTATTATTTGTTATGTGATGCTGATCAAAGAGCTCTTCCTCAAAGATCCTTCTTCTCAAACCTGTTTCCTTGTTGTAGTGAAGTGGTGGTGTGTTGTATAAAAAGAACCCCCACCCTGATGCCACCCCAATACCAAGCTACCTATCCCACAGTCCAATTTAGGGCACTGTTAAATTGGCCCAGCATTTAGTTCTGTTAGTTATGCAGCGTTGGAATGGTCATAAAGCACCCTGTGTCATAGAAATGTATACATGCAGACACATAAACACACAGAAAAAAGGCCTCTTGCTCATGAATCATCTCAACCAGCGCATCCAAGCTCTCTTTTTGTGGGTTTCACACCCCTTGGCTGTGAGCAGCACTGACATTTTCCCCATTTTACCTTGAAGTGTTGACGAGAAGGACATATGAGAACAAGCAAACAGGCTCAGTGACATCCACGTTACTGTGTCTGATGATGTAAGTTATATCAAAGCTGTGGCAGCTGCTGTCGATGGTGACAGTTCAGCAACAGCTTGTTATGACAGGACCACTTTTCGCCTTAATTATTCTACGGATGTTTTGACACTTCCTGTGTTACAAAACAATAGATGGCTGAAAAATGATGGGTAACTCACTAACAACCTTTTGATGTTAGAAATTAGTCCAATACCTTGTCGTATTTTGACCCTTTGTAAGTTGTTAGCCTGGAGAAAATGTGTGATATCTTTGTATAGTTTATAGTATAATATTTCTCTTTTTTTGCTTGTTTGTTTGTTTTAAAGTTACATTCCAAATGTTGGTTCCTACATTTGTAGATTCAGATCGTACATATTAAATGGGCTGTTAGGGCTGAGGACTGCATTTATTGAATAAAATAGACTTCAAAGCTTTACTTTTATGGTGATAGCTCTTCACACTGCTCTGTTGCTCACAGTGTTTTTTTTTTTTTTTGTCTCTTTTCTATTCATTCTTTCTTTATATTTCCCTTTCTTGTTCTGTACCTTCCTATTTTTCCTCCTTCCTCTCACTCACTTGCTTTGATCCTTGTCTCCCTCTTTTGTAACCTTTTTAACATAATCCTTTTGCCTCTCTTCCCCCTTTCCTCCAGGCCACAGTCACCCGATGGACATGCCAGGCCGAGGGTTGTATGACGAGAGAGACAGCGGCATCGCCAGGTCAGGTAAGTTAATGAGACTTGGAGCCAAAGCCTGGATTGACCTACACTCGGTGCTGCTTTCAGTCCTACTGCTGAACTTTGAATTACATTTAGACAGAGGTTTTCAAGGAACTAAGAAGATTAAGTACATGTATGTCCTTTTTCACCTCACACAAAGCAAAGTTTATTTCTGCACGTTTGGCTCTCACTATATCGACTGCTTAAAATATGAGTGATGCAACTAATGGCTTTAATTCTCAAGTATTTCCGGGGTCAAAGTGCTTTAACCTCATTCTTCAAGGTCAGGTACACGAAAGAGTTACACAAATACTGGTTGCTTTAACTGGTGGTGCTTAAGCTGTCATATGTGGCATGCAGTTTTCCATCATTTAAATATGATCCATAGATGCACTCTCTTATGGACTGTTAGGATGTGTAGCAAAACAAGAAGAGGGTGAAAGGCAATAGATGTCAGTCAGAGAGGCTAAAATTTGTTCTTTTTTTTTTATCTCTTTTGAATCATTCATATTATTTTCACCCAAAGCCATAAAAAGTATATTGTGCCAGAGTTAGTGTGGGTTTTTACAGCTATTTAAGGCATATTCATATATAAAGTGTATTGAGAAAATATCATTTAGATCAATATAGTTTGGAGTTTTGTTAACTAACTCATTGCATAAACCCCTGGCTATTTTATTCAATACATATTCAATACATTCAAGACAAGGACAGACAGATTTAAAAATCAGTTTTTACACAACAATCACCACACAATACAGAAAAACACATATGATGAGCAATATGTTCTATAAGGAATCAGTGCAATTAACAGAATGTTTGCGTGTGTGTGATGGGTTTCTAGTTGTGTGTTTCTTGTTTTTTTTTACTTATTTATTTTACCCAAACCTTTTATTCAGTGCTTTTGTTTGTATTTTTATAGTAGTTTTTATATATGATGTACAGACTGAATGGGACTTGAAATGTCGGTGCACATGTTACAGTGACAGCTATTCTGTCTCTGTCCCCATGGTTCAAAAATTTTGAAAATATTTATACCCTTCATCAAAGATCTGCAACAGTGTGTTACGCACCATCACTTAATCAAGGCGTCCATGTAAAACCAGGATTATTTCATAGTCTGATGTCTGTAGCTGTACTGAGGCAATCTGAACATGTAATTTCATTTATCTTATTTCCTCAGTGTCAGAAAAGTGCACAGTACAAAAACTGCTGCTCATTAACTGAACACTAAATGTATTTGTTAGCTTGGTAGTGTTGTCACTGCAAGATCACTTAGTAAACCTAGTCTTATTTTTGTTACATATATATTTTTCATTTTTATATTCTGAACAAGTATATTTATTTACGTATTTACATAAGTAAGTGCTTGTGACATCTCCCTCATATTGCCATTCAACCTTAAAAATACAGATATGATATTTTTTTTGGTCCAGCCCTGTCTGCACTCAGAGAAGGTGTGGAGTAGTTCACAGGGCCTCTAGGGTCCGGAAAACCTTGTGCAATGGAAACTGACCCCTGTCCCCCCTCTGTGCTGCCCGCCGCCTGCCCTCCACCCCCTACAAACACCCCATGTCCCACTGGCATGACTGGTATGAACGGAATTGTGCTTTCTCCTCAAACCCGGGTCACATGCAAAGGATTATATATAGCAGCTCCAAAAACCTGCTACTAGTAAATGAGCTTCTAATTCAGGCCTTGTCCTCTCATCTCCACTCTCTCCACCTCCCCTCTGCACTCAGTCTTGAGAGCTCTTTATTGGTCTCTGACACACACACAAAAAATACAAACACACTTCCCCGTAACACCCAGTCTTTTCCGTCAGAACTTCTTCTCATTTTACTAATGCTTATTTGCTAATGCTAATCGTGCAACATCTTTCACTCTCACAGTACAGTTTATCTTTATACATCTTACGCACACTTAGTCATCACCTGAAGTAATTCCCCTTTCTCTCTTTACACACATACATAGAGCTTAACACACCCTCTATATGGCTCATGTGACCATTGATAAATGCCTGGGCTGTAAATAACTCTGTGATCAGGCCTGTGAGTTTGCGCAGGTTGTCATTATCGTGCCAGTCTGGTGTAAAGCCAGGTTGTTGAACAACAGCAGCATGTGATTCTTAGCAAGCTCGCTGATATTAGATCTCATATGAAAGCTATCCGGCTCTGTGTATGTGCAAATGAGGAGGAGGATTGTGGATATATGTGCCTGCACTGGTTTTGTGTTTGGTATTTGTTTTCATTTTGCAGGATCTTTTCTTTGTCATGTTAAGTTGTTTTCTTTCTTTGTACTTGGGCCTAGCTCTGTGTGTGTTTGTGTACCTTGTGAATACCATTTAGAATGAGTAACCCCACACATTTACCGTCTGACTCACTTGTCCTTTTGCTTTTCCGTCACTCACCATTCTCTCCATCTGTTCCCTGCTGCTGTCTGTTCTCCCTTCTCATTCTGCCTCTCTCCACTGCCCTCATCTTCTTCCCCATTCATCTCCTTCTCCCTTTCTGTTCTTTCAGCCTCTCTAAGCAGCCTGTTGATCACCCCCTTCCCATCTCCCGGCTCTTCCCTGACCAGCAGCTGTGCGTCAAGCTACCAGCGCCGATGGCTCCGCAGTCAAACCACAAGTCTGGAGAATGGGGTCTTCCCCCGATGGTGAGATGCATGTACATGTAAAAATACATTTTACACATGAACAATGATCATATATATATATTTCAACTACAACCTCAGATCAGACGAGACAACTCGTTG
>JAPQRP010000007.1:4780139-4804908 GCA_037367295.1 Apogon hyalosoma | reverse complement strand
AAAAATCTGTCTTCCTTCTCATCATATTCCAGAGGTTTTCAATGAAGTTCAGGTCTGGAAATTTGGAATTGATTTTGATTTTTTTTTTTCTTGGTGTTAAATTTGTCCACAGAATAGTGACAGTAAGCGCTTAAGATACAAGACAAGAAATGAGTGTTAAAAGATCTGCAGTCTTCACAAAAACATAGACACTCTGGGTCTTTTCCAGTCCACTTATCTCATCCCCATTTGCTGTTGGTCTGTCAGGCTTTGGCAGACTTTATCCTGCTAGAACTTCCTTAGAATCTCACAGTCAATTGGGAAAATGACACAAGCTTCTGTTATGTACTAACAGAATCACTAAGCGTTACACATGTAGATCTAGACAGGATGCTGCTGTTGCTGTCAGTACAGCTAAGCGCTCATATTTTCCAAAGGAAGTTAGGAGAGTTTTACTTTTTTTTTTTTTTTGCTTAACTGAAAATAAACTGATATTTTCCTTCTGACAAAAATATTCATTAATCACTTAAGACATGTGTTGCATCTTGTAAATATACTCCTGAACAAAACCATAAGATTGGGGAAAAATTACAAGAATTTACATTTTTCAATGGTGGGTAACCAGGTGGTAAATAGATAATAAATAATAAATAGAGCTTCAAAATGCAAAAACAAGAAAATGCAGCAAGAGACAAAAAGAAGAGAGTAGGTCATTTATTGAAAACTGCATTTTAACTCAAACAGGCTGAAAACCGTAGTCTAAAAACACCCCAAAACAGAACTAAAAGTGTAAAGCAAATGACTCTGTAGTGAATAGCCATTCCATTCTTGATCACTTCAAAAATTTGTTTTTGACATGTTTGATGCAAGTGTTTCCAGGAGGCTGGTGCTAATGTCACTCAATGTGGTGAAGATGGCTTCACTCGGGCATCCATGGAACTGACATCTGTTTTTATTAGTCTAACAGCCCCAAGGTCTGATGGACTGTTGGTGTCAGTTCTCATCCATTTGTCATCCGTAAACAATTTTTCAAGAATCCTCTCCAAAATCGTCAGTCAGAATGACTTGATATTTGTTGTGGAACATCTTTGGGATAAGGTCTACCAAGTTTGTTCAAAGAATTGGGAAATATTGATTTTTAATTTTTTTATGAATTTTGGAAATTTTTAAAATCCCTTTTAGTTTATAATGGGACAAATTTCAGAGTGCTATAACTTGAAAACATTTGCAGATATTGATGTAATTACTATTGGCAATAGATAGGAAGTCACATATGGGCTTTCAGTTGGTGCTGTGACCTTTGACCTTGAGTGACCTTGAAATGTCACACAAATTTCAATTAATGTCTTTAAATACGTGGTTGGACTACAGGACCCTTGGTCCTATTTTTTGTTCTTAATGGGATTTAGATCAGGAGAACATGCAGGAGGGTCCAAAAGAACAAAATTATTCTCCTGGAGGAAGTCCTCTGTCAGGCGAGTGTTGTGAATTCTAGCATTGTCGTGCTCCTCGGTCAAAAGGGATGCCCACTGTAACATCTCCACATAACCAGCTGCTGTTTGATGCCCCTTAACAACCTGAAGCTCCATTGTTCCACTGAAGGAAAAAGCACCCAAGGTCATGATGGATCCTCCTCTACCGTATCACGTAGCAAACATCTCCAGTGGGATCTCTTTAACATTAACATTGGAAACCATCAGGACTGTCCAGGTTAAATTTTTTATCAGCGGAGATTAAAACTTCCATCCGCCTTTAGGGTGCTTTCACACCAGCAGCACTTGGTGCGCACCAAACGTTCCATTTGAACCAAAAGCTCTTAGTTCGGTTCATTTTCGTTGGTGTGAAAGCATCAACCACACTCGGATCTGCACTAAATCAAGCGGACCAAGACCTCCAAAAAGAGGTGGTCTCAGTCTGCCTGACTCTGCACCAAATGCCGAACTGTGGTGCGGTCCTTCTAGTGAGAACACAAACTCATGTCCAAACCATAGACAGTAGGTCCAAACGAACTATTCGAAATGCATCATGGGTCAGGTCAGGTTAGCATGACCACATTCATGAAAATAGTGCGTCTCCTCTGCCTGAAATGACGTGCTATACGCCTTCGGCAACTCCAGTGCATTGGCAGATTGTTCTCCAGACGCAGCCGTGACTCATTCTCCAATTGGATGTTTTGCCAAAAATGGCCAATACAGAGAATGTGATATACAAAGATCAGAGCAAGTACCAATGTGCGAACGTGTCGCTCTACAGTAAGTCAAAATTGGCGCTTATTTCTACCCGAAGATAAACTTTGATGAAACGTCAATCGGACCAATTTTGGTTTGTTTGCAGGTGTGAAAGCGGACCACACTGGAGTCTACATGCTACAGAATAACAATTTTGTTGTCTGGTGCGGACCAAATTATAGAACTAGCGGTGTGAAAGTGCCCTTAAATGCCCTGGGTTTGGTTCTCCATTGTAAAGTCCAAACAAGTTTATTTCATGGGAAGGAACATAACCTGTGAAGGTCTTCACATCTGTCTTATGGGTATTGGGCTGCAGTCAGCATCAGTAAAGGCCTTTAGTGTGGGTTGAGGATCAGTCTGTGTCTTCATTGACGCCCCTTCGGATCCTCCGGCTCTGTGCAGGTGAACTTTTTTGGATCCATCACTTGACTTTTTTGTCCCATAACCCATTTTGAGAAATTTATAATGACTTTCTTTCTGCATCGGAACTCGACAGTGATGATGCATTGTGGGAGGTCTTGTTTGTGCAGTTCAACAATGCTGCCATGTCCAAAAACAGAAAGCCTTTTGACCTTTCCCATCTGGAGGTTATGGCAGTGTGAATGCCTGAAAAGAAGACATGAAAGCCAGGACTTCATGCAGATTTTAAGGCTATCCTAAACATTTAATCAGTTGATGAACAGCCTGTTAGAGTGAAGGTGCAGTTTTCAATAAATTGTCTACTCACTGCTTTTTGTCTCTTACTCTGGTTTCTTCAATTTGCATTTTGAAGCTCTACTTGCATCTTGCTTATGATTCACCATTGGATGTGATTACAATGTCTTTCCTGATCTTAAGGAGTTCAGGAGTGTATATATGTCCCTAGTTGATATATTTGGATTCTAAGGCACATTCAGATGTGATTTTGAAAAATTGGGTAAGTGCTTTAATCTGGGATTGTGTTGGATTTGTTTGTGCTTTATACATTTTAAATTACCTCCCTATGCTTTCCCCATCAGGTCAGTGGAAGAGAGCTTCAACATGTCTGATGAAAGTGCAGGACCGAGCCTTGGAGTGGCTCGGAAGAAAAAGATTGCCATTGGGGTCATCTTCATGCTGTCCCATAATTCTGAGGAGAACAATCGCTTCCAGGACTTCTTTTTCTCCCACTTCCCTCTCTTTGAAAGCCACATGAACAAACTCAAGACGGCCATTGAACAGGTGAAGTCTCTTTCTGGAGTCGTCTTTCATTAAAAATAAAGACTGTCAGGATTTGCGTTTCTGATATATTTGAGCTTTGTTTTGTTCTGCTTTTTTTCCAGTTTTTTCTTTGTTATCTTGATTACTTCCCTGATAGACATGTTGGAGGTCAGGCTCTCCACTTAGTAATAGCCATTTAAAAATAAGATATAAATAGAATCCAGAACCAAACCTTATACTGTCTGCTGTTGTAATAAGCAGTGTTGTGGTCAGGTTGGCCTGTCATCGGTCATACCTCGTATATCTGCTATTTTGTTGATATATGTCTGTTAGCTGTGTCAGCTCCCTGGAAGTCTCCCAGGTCTGCCGTGCTTCTCTTGTCCACCACACTCTACCTTTTCTGCTGACTGTTTGTCAGCTTCAGTGCCATATGTCTAAAAGGGCATGTGTGTTGTGTCCCTTTTCAAGGCCATGAAGAGCCGACGGTCAGCTGATGCCAGCCAGAGGGCGTCTGCTTACAGCCGCATGGTCGATGGACTGAACGAGTTCAGGTACAGCAACAACTCCCATTCTCTCACTACAACACACACACAAACTTCAATAGAGAAAAAAGCCATAAAGTTAGGCTGCTAGACACCAAGTTGGTCACTTTGACTTAAGAGTAAACAACATTTTGTTCGTGTGGATGAAGGCATTTTTTATGAGTTCTATTTATAAAACATTTCATTCAGCAATATAGCCTAAAATAAACAATGTAACACAACAGCTGTGAACATCGCTTTGTATATATTTAATGTGTGAGTCTCTCATAAGATTAGTTACATGGTCTGTTATTGAAGTAGGTCACCAAGTGCCCATACTGTGTTACTTGTGTTATGACATTAACATTTGACCTGATGAGTATTTTATACATGGCTGTAATTCCCAGCATCTCTACTGGAGCTGCATCACTTCAAGCTTTTATTCTAAGTAAACCTAGCTAAAATAATTTTTGTCTAATAGGCTAACTTTGATATATAGTCCAGGTTACTCTTGAGAAAGTTTACATGGTTTAAAAAAAAAAGTAACCCTCACTTGCTGCTATGGTTTATATGGAAGCGACTGTACTTTTGTGCACAAGGCAATGGTGATCTTATGTCAGAGCTTTATTTCTTTTTAGTGAAAAAGGTAAATTGCCAGCTTCTTGTGGTTTAAATGAAAGAGAAGCAGAATGAAAGCTCCCTATTAGCCCACACCATGTTGTACCTGTCAGTGAAAATGTGCTGACTGTGTTATGGTCTGGACTGTCAGCTAAAGTTATGAAGTGTGAATGTAAGAGGTGATGCATCGATAGAACGAAGCAGGGTTTCTGTAAGTCTGCTCCAGTTACCGATGTGGTGTGCTGAAGCGTCTCAGCACTTAATAATTAATGAATACTCACTGTGAATTACGTGTAAGGATGGCATTGTGCTGACACTCCCTGTCTGTCCTCATACTCTGTTTTAGTTGCTTCATTTTGACTATTTTAACATATTTTCATACTAAGAGAAAACATACAATGCAAGAAATCAGGAACACCCTGATTCCTTCCTGTCTTGAGAAAGCAATAGTTATTGCAGTCCAGGTGCAATGCATGCTGGGGACTGTGGATTGCATTAATTTATTAAAGCTGATTTAAATTCCCATCAGCTATTTCTGAACTCTGTCATTCAATTAAAACACACAGGAAGCTAGGAAGCTTAATTGAGATGTTTTGGAAAAATATACTGTTTCCTTGTTATTGCTTAGAGTTATCTACATGCATGCATGACAGAAAAAGTTGCACACAAAGTGATTTTGTTGTGCGTCTCCTCCACTGCTTTCTCCTGCCACACACCCATCGGCAGGCCACTTCCCTGTTTGAGGTCCCCCTCAGTGCTGCAGTCATATGCTTGTTGGCAGCCAGCCACAGCAACCCAACCCTCCTAAGTGGCAACCCTATCTACCCTATACGAGCACCAGAATAGTAAATAATATGTGAGTGCCAGCAGAAGGAGTGCTATTGCCCAGGACAAACAAAATATCTGTAAAATCTCACCTTCAGACAGCAGCTAAATATAAGTGTGGCCACCTTTGCCATTAAGGGATTTGACTTCATGGAACATTACAGAGGGAAACTGATAGAAATGCCTTTCCCTAATGTTGATGCTGTGTTGACGTAGTTTGAGGGCGGGTCATACGTGTATCAACGCATGTTGGCAAAGATAAGATGTACACTTAGCAGAGGCATGTGTACATAAAAATCACACCAGCTAATATTGTGGTTATCTCTGGGTTTTCACTTAGAGCACTAACAGGGGGAAGGATAATGTGGTTAATACACCAGGGTCAGCTGTTACATTTCTTTGGCATAAATACAAACACTTCTTACTAATGTGTGCATCTAATAGCAAATGGAGAATATGATCTTCTACAGCATGTAAAATACTTTGGAGTGTTAATGAGTATTTTTCAATCCAGTAGTAGCACATTGAATATTAAATATTTCCACATCAAAATATTTTAAATGACTAGGCTATGTTTAGTTGACTATTTTGTTTACACATGAGAGAAATCTATCATCTTATTCAGTGTAATGGCTCATTTTGTTTCAGTGGCATCACATCCCTTTTATATGTATGATGTGAGTAAAACTTTGATGCGTCACCATTGTGATTCCTGACTGGTTCAGACGACTGCTTGAAAGTCATGAAACTGTCTTTTGTTATGGTCTTGGCTCCTTGCAGCAGACTTACAAACTGCATGGGGTCAGTGCTTGGTGGGATGTAGTCACCATAGCACAGAGTAAGTGAAAATTTATATTTGAGGTCAGAAATGTTTCCAATTCGTAGCCACCCTAGTGAGGTAATTTTAATTGGCCTGACACACCAGTTGCATTTCACATTATACATCAGAGCTGCATTCTTTAAAGTTCACCTGAACAGCTGATCCACAGAGCCTGAGACCAGATCTTCTGGTCCTTGGGCCTCAGGCCTCTGCCCTCTTGAGGGTGGGCTTTGAGTTGATGAATGTACACCAGTTACATCAGGGTCAAGTAGAGCTTAAAAAGGCTACACATAAGCCAACCTGTTTATATCACAGGGATGAAGAAAGTATTAATAGGTTATATGATGCTGCAGTGTAAGTCACGGATCATCTCTGCTGATGTGCTGATACAAAGACACATAAAAAGGCACGTTTTGATGTGTTGAGTTACAAGGCGCTCCAAGTCCATTCTGAACCTGTTGGACTCTGCTGTGGCTATTGTGTGTTTTTGTTAAATTTGTTTCTATGGCGTGGTGAAGCAGAAGCTGACTGTTTTGTCACTGATTATCTTGGAGAGAGAAAGTGAGACTGTTCTGTTGCCACAACAACATTGAGATTGACACATGTAAATGCACAGCGTTTTTTTTTTGGTTTTTTTTGCCATTGAGGGTCTGCTAGTCAAAGCAGTAATAAAATACTGTTCATCAGGGGTGTCAAGCACACAGCCCACAGGCCAAAACCTGCCCAGCAAACAGTCCAATCTGGCCCCAAGGGATGAATTTGTAAAGTGCAATTATTACACTGAAGATATTAACAGTCAGGGGTGTAAAACTCATTTTTGTTCAGGAGCCACATAGAGATCAATGTGATTGCAAGTAAAATAATAGCATAATAACCTATAAGTAATGACTCCAAATTTTCTTCTTGGTTTAATGTGAAAAAATTAACATTACACTGAAAATATTTACATTTACAAACTATCCTTTAACAATAAAATGTGAATAACCCCAACAAATATGAACAACATGAAATGTCTAAATAAAATTAAGCACAATTTTAACAATATTATGCCTGTTACTAAATGTTTGTGTAAGATCGTGTGTAATGCACATGAATGAATGATAAGTAGAGGCATAATTTTGGTAAAATTGCACTTACTTTTCTTATGAAATTTCAGTTTTTTCAAGTTATTTACATCTTTTTTGTCAAAGGATAGTTTGTAAATGTACATATTTTCATAATATAATGTTTTTTTATTGTACTAAGATAAAGAGAAAAACTTGGAGTTGTCATTATTCATAGGCTATTACCCTATTATTTTACTGGTCCGGCCCACTGGAAATCAATTTGGGCTGAATGTGGCCCCTGAAAGAAAATGAGTTTGACACCCCTGCTGTACATAGTATCTGATGATTGTCATGAAGTAGTGTTGTTTTCACCACCATCTTTCTGACATGTCTCAGAAAATATGTTTACAAATGAGTTAATGTATTAAAGTTTTATTCACATATTAGGCTATTTCTGTGAAATTCCCACTGGTAGCACTTAACACTCTGAGACGGGATAATGGGATATGACACCACTTGCAGCATAACACTGTTTTTAATTGGGTAAATGCATAAATACACTTGTAAAATTGTTCACAATGTTGGTGTGTGGCATTTTGTCAGACAAATACAATCACAACAATTAAACACAGACACAAAGTAAATTTCTGAAAACTGATATTGGATCATACATAAAAAAAATACCAATTTCCCTCAATTTGCACATCTTTGAAAACATTTGACATAATATAAAGACACATGTCAGTAAGACATACTCGATAGCCTAAGACTTTTTGCTTGACATTTTATCAAAATAAAGAATAATTTAGAAGTAGCTGATTCAAGACCTTTATTTGTGGGTAAACCACTATTAATGTCCCCCTTTTGACTCTGTTCTTGAAAGAACACATTAAATGCTGCAAAACAAATCTGTATGACTACTATGGCTTCTTTTGAAAGTCTATTTAGTTCAACCTAAAATAGTCTTTTCACTTGGAACAGTTGAGTTCTGGTGAAGGTCACTTTCACTGTGTGACATCTGTGTTTTCTCCCAGCATGCTGCCCTCAGACTGCCACGCTCCCCTGTCCTCGTAGGTCGAACAGGTTGTGAGTTCAGTGCAGAATTAACCCTGTTTATTGCCTGGGGTCTCCCGAAGTTTCCAGTGAGTCTTGCAAATATGGAACAAAATATATAAGGTTTGAAGGACAAGGTGGTTGGATATTGATATGAATACGTTAGAAATGAAATGTTCTTTTTAACTTTGCTGAGCTATTGTTTTTGAAGACAGGGAGTGCATTGTGGCTTCTGCTTGACCCACAATCAGAACTGGAAGCTTCAATTCCCAGTAGTAGCTGCCATGTCTGTCTGATGGTCACTCCAGCCTTTTCAATCCCAGACTCCAACAGCTGCGTTTCAGCTGTGATTAAAAATCCCCGATTCTTCACATTCCTTATGCTGCAGAGATTCCCCTCTGCCCGTGTCAAAGCTTGGCCCCTCGCCGAGACATGCTCACCAATGGGCCCCCGCGTTCCATGGAAACTCCAGTTCTTCTCAATGGACAAACGCCCCAACTGAGCCACATACAGACAGATATACACACAAGCACAGCGACATTCACCATACAGAGGGAGAGACAGGCCTTGTGGGTGTGTGTAAGTACGTAGGACTGTTACAAACACACACACACAATCACAGCCAGGGTCTCCCAGGGCCTCAGCGCAGACAGCGAAACTCTGTGAACTGAGATCTCTTTTGTTTACCACGACAGACAATAACACGTCTGTTTTCTCTCTTTTTTCCACCCTTCCTTTTCATTGGCTCTCTCTGCGTCCTCTGCCTCTTTCATCCCTCCTCGAACATCGACTCCAGGATGACCATCTGTGACCTCTACACCATGCCCCGTGTGGCTGAGCCCGTCTGGTTGACCATGATGTCTGGAGCATCAGAGAAAAACCAGCTCTGCGGTCAATTCATGAGGGAGCTCTCCCATCTGATGGAGCAGGCCTCCAAGAACCAGTTGAGTGTTATTCTGTACTCACACCCACTCTCACATCTAGTAAATGTCGAAATATCTGCTTTGTACACAGGTGTCTAACATGCGGCCCATGGACCAAAACTGGCCCGCCAGAGCATCCAATCCAGCCCCTGGAATGAATTTTTGAAATGCAAAAATTACACTGAAGACATTAACAGTCAGTGGTGTTAAAATAATTTGAATTGAGGTTCCACATACAGACCAGTTCAATCTAAAGTGGGTCAGACCAGTAAAATAGTATCATAATAACCTATAAATAATGAAAAACACAAATTTTCTCTTTGTTTCATTGTAAAAAACTAAAATTACATGAAAATGTTTACATTTACAAACTATCCTTTTGAAAAAAATGAGAATAACCTGAACAAATGCGAACAACGTGAAATGTCTTAAGTAAGTGCAGTTTTAACAACATTCTGCATTTTACTAAATGTTTTGTGTATTTGTTATTGTTGTGTAAGTTGTAATGTACATGTGTAAATGATAAACTGAGCCAGAATATTGTTAAAATTGCCTATTTTTGTTAAGACGTTTCAGATTGTTCATGTTATTCAGATTTTTCATAATGTAATTTTACTTTTTTCACTGTTATTATATTACTGGTCCGGCCCACTTCAGATCATATTGGGCTGAATGTGGCCCTTAAACTAGAATGAGTTTGACACCACTGACTTAGTAGATACTTACTTAGGTTGGGTGTTTATCAAGTTAATGAAAGGACTGGGCATCACAAGCATCATTCTATTTTTATGTTTTTGTACAGTATGTATCATTTGTTTGTAGACTTTGCTAACTTGACTTCATTTTTTTTATTTTGAAAAATTGAGTACTTTTAATTTGTTTCAGTGTTAGCTCTAATTTTGCAAAAACAATGAGGAACTGAAAAAAGTACAATGAAAGACTACATGACTAGAGCTGGGAATTGCACAGAAACTTTGGATACTAGTACTAACAGAGATACTTTGGCGTGGACATCGCTTGCCAAATGATACTATGAGTATCAATATCAGTTTTATATTTAACAAATGGAAAGTTGCATCATGTGACGCATCAGATCTTTAGTTTTACTTTTCAGCTCCTTTGCATTTTAATTCACTCAAACAGTGTATTAATGGAAAAAAAAAAAAAGTGTCTCAGCATCCTGGCATTTTTCACTCTGGTATCCTTTAAGCTGGTTTACAACATAAAAAAGATACTTTACTGCAATTTGAAGTGACTGACATGACATAAGTAATGAAAAATATAAAAGGTGTGTGTACGTGCTGAATATACTGACAAAGATGAGATTTACTACTTACTGAAACTTGATATCACATGACAAGACGTTTTTCGATACTTGATAGTATCTCAGCAGTTTGTAAGGTGCCACAGAGTATCTTCACATTGGCACCCAGCCGGATACGTGACATAAGATATGACTTTCTATATTTTGCAGAGCATTTCATTCTCGTACGCTCTTAACTCACTATTAACCTACAATTCTATTTCATTTCAGTTCATGTTGCATTATTCATTGTTTTTATTCCAGTTAACAGAATTTTTTTTTTGCTGCTAGTTTTTCCTTTGAGTCTTAGTTTTTGTTAACTGTAATATCCCACATCAGGCAAACATTTAAATGATGCAGTCCACAGTGAGCTATTTCACACACATTGACGTCTAGCCCTACTATGAAGTTAAATGTACACAGGCTCAAAAAAATTAAGAAAGAACATTGTGTTCTTAAGTGTGCCGACCTAAGGAAAGCATTGCTACATATTTTGTTTGCTTGCACTTCCTGGAAAGGCTTATCAACAGAGAATTACATGCACATTTACACACACTATTCATTCTCACACTCATAGTCACTGCGTATAGTGTGCATTTCTTCTGTATTACGCTTGAACGAAAACACACACACACTGTATGTTTCACTCTCTCTTCATTTATTTGTCTGCTTTCAAGAGAGCTGTGAATGAGAGGCTCCCTGCCAGTCTCTAATTGCTCATTGTAGCTGTTACAAAGCCACAACAAACCACTGCTAATTGTACATATATGAATTGGTAGCAAGGCCTTTATTGAACATAGAAACTGTGGTGAGAACAGTTAATTTGAAGAAGCGTTCAATAGACTGAACAGAACAGAAGCCTTAGAGTTGAAGGGACAGTAATGACGGCATTTTCATACAGACATGTGTTATTGCATTTGGATACTGCGTTTATTACTGACGTGCATTACACGTCTTAAAATCTGCTGCAGTCTGAGAAGGAAACAGATAAAAGTTGTTAGAAGCAATTATTTTACCCTTTCAGCACTACTAAACACTAGGGTTGCAAATAACACTTATTTTCACCGACAGTTAATCTTTATATTATATTATAATATATTATATTATCTTATATAACAAGCTTCAGTCTGAGCTCCCTCTACAAACACTGATTCCTCTGAATGATTTTAAAGAGACTTAAAACTCTGGAATCAAGGCTGCTGATCTGTAAATTTTTTTTATTTTATTTTAAACTTAATTTTTATTTAGCTCATACAAATATACAAGGCATTAAATGTATCTAGTCAAACATCCCTATATGGCATTTATGAAAAAATATGGATATCTGCAGTAGATACTGATTAGAATTAGTCACAAATGAAACATGAATGACAGTATAAAGAAACAAAAACAAAAAACCGACAAAAAACATACATGTAAATGACCACTTCTGAATGTTTATTGCATTAAAAGGTTAATCATGAGACTCCATCTCTTCGTAAATAGCTCTCCCTGAATTCTAAGTACATAAGTAATTTGTTCCATCTGATAGATTTCCCTCACTTTCTCAATCCAGATGTTATATGTGGGAGGTTCAGGTTTCAGTTTGTAAATGTTTTGACTAATTTTCTGTGCTGGCAAATGTATTATTGTAAAACTGTAATGATGTGACCGTTTCACTGCCGTCTTGGCCAGGTCTCCCTTGAAAAAGAGATCCTCCTTCTCAATGGGACCCACCTGGATAAATAAATGTTAAATAAAAAAATATTTTCTCAATTCGCCAGTTAGTCATTGGACTGTCAAAATGGTGGAAGAATGGCTCTTTCAAGGTTTTATTCAGGTTTCTATCAGAAGAGGAAATAAGCCTGAAAATATTCTGATTTATGAGGTCAGAATCTGATAAACTGTTCCAAAACAAAATCTCAAACACAACATTTGTAAATAGTTGATTATAAATGTAATAGCTGACAACTAATCACTTAAAATTTTTCAAGCTCTTTTGAATACATAAGTTATGAGAAAAATTTTTGAACAGGGACTGCTTTAAATGTTTATTCTAACTAACTATACCTAGCTTGGCAAAGATGGCATATTAAACCTTGTTGACTTCATTCTATTATCCACACTGCAGGAAATTTAGCTTGAGCTTCCACTCATGCTTTATCCATTAAAAGCAGGAAAACATGTAGAAGACAGTGTACATACTTTTCTACAGACATGTTTCTTTGACTGTAGGGGTTGGGGAAACATATTTAGAGGCATCATTATCAAATTGTCAGGGAATAAAAGATTAAGCTGGTAACAAAAAAAGTGGTGCAAAAGTGGAAAATTGACAGTCATCAATGAATATGTTTAAAAAACGAAGCTTCAGTGTTTCCAGCAATGTCATGTTGGTTAAAACATCTCTATACAGGATTCAGTGCAGATCTCCTGGAGTGTACTCTTGGGCTCTAAATCTGTTCTCAGTCAACATGTCGACCGCTAGCAGTGGTTGTCTCTGGTGACCATTTGTGTGTTTCTATCAGCCGAGTTTAAGCTGCTGTTTCCACCACCATCTGTTACAGTAACAATGACAGTTGAAGTCTTGTGTCTCCCTGGTGACTGTTAGTGTTACTGTATCACATCATGTCTTTATTTCTGAGAATTCCAGTCAGTATTCCCATGACTGATGGTTTTGATGAGTGCTGCGGTTACAACTGTGTTTGAACATGTGACTCAGTTGAACTACTGTGACACAGTTGAGTCATGGGACAGGAAGGGAAGTAGACATGTTGTGGTTTGGAATGAGAAGTGAATTATGCCACAAGAATGTGTATGCATAGGTCACATGTGGAGTCGAGTTTCACATCAAATAGCATACATTTTCTATAAAGTCACACATGTTCATTAATGTCTGATCATAACAGGTAAAGTTCACTTTCTGTACTCATCTTTTTGCTGACATATCTCTGTTATTCCAGATTCCTCCCTGCATTATTGACAGCCATCCTGACCAATCATTTGGCCTGGGTTCCCACCGTCATGCCTAATGGGCAGCCCCCGATCAAGATCTTCCTTGAGAAACACTCCTCACAAAGCGTTGACATGCTGGCCAAGACGCACCCTTACAACCCACTGTGGGCGCAGCTAGGTGAGACACTCTACATGAGATGTGAACATGCTTTGGTATTTTGAAAAAGCTCTAAGACTAAATAACAAAATAGGACCAATGTCCCTGTATCTCACCGGTATGTTCTATCAAGCATCAATATCAAGTTGAATGTGCAAGGTTGTCAGGTTCTGCAGCTATGTTAGAGCGCTGTGGTCGTGATGCAGGAGATCAATCTCCCAACAGAAGTGGGTGGTACTTTCACTGGAGGAGAACTCAGCAGATTAAATAAAAGTCCATATATGGCTTCCTATCAGTGCTCAGTAGTAACCATGTTGATATCTGTAACCATTTCCATGTTATAAGCCATTAAAATATGGACCATTATAAGTAAAGGCAAATGATTAATATTTAAAACATTTGTCAAAAATTCCAAAATCCAAATATCTCAAAACTGCAAATAACCTTTATAGACATTATCTCAAGGAAGATGCATATACAATTTGAAATGAATCTGACCAGTAATTTTGCCGGTGAACTAAAAACGCCAGTGCTTGGTTTTAATCCAGTGGTTTCACATGCCTTTCAGAAGATTAAAATCAATTCATCTGAAATTTAGGACTCATTCAATACAATTTTGGCAGTTTGAGAAGTTTGGAATAAATAGTTAACATTACTTTTCCAAAGTTGCATCAGCCTCCATTATTGTGAAGAATTTATATTGATCACACACACATCACTACAAAACCAAACCGACACGCAACCAATATTTTTGGTGTTTCCTCTCAAAGAAAAAACAGCTAATAATTCCTAATTTTAGAAGTAACAAGATAAAATAGTTTCTGTTACTGTAACTTTCATCTAGAATGGGGAAGTACAAGTTCAACAAAACCTGGCTTGAGAACAGAGCATGTAGCGCTCGGTTGAAGCCTGTTGAAAATAAGGAATTTCAGGCTTGCTGCATCTTGTGCAAGAAAACTCTCAGTTGAGAAACTTTTTGTGTAAAGACATCAGTCACATGCTTGCTGTCACCCAATATCATTCTGTACTCACACTCATTCACACCAAAGTGCAGCCCCCTATAACCCACTCAACACCAACCACTAGGTCTTAAATTGTATTCCTGATGATCTTAAAAAGTCATAAATTTCCCTTGTTGAAAGCTCCTGGAACCCTGTAATCCTGGCTGTAATTGGAGTTCATCCCAATAAGCCAATTAATTTATGGATCCATATACCAAGAAATGAAATGCTTATAAATACATGGAAGCCTTAAAAAGACTTCTGAGCATGTCAGGATTTTCACCTCAACTGACACAGAAAGCATTTGGGAAGATAATTGACTCTTTGCACCACCTAGTGTTCAAAACAGAGAACTGCAGTCTGAAGCACTGTGCATGAAAATGAATGTTAGCGTTTTAAAAAGAAGAATCGGATGTTTAACTGACAAGAGTCTAAACACACTTCTGTTTTTACAGGATAATGAAAAGTTTTCTCACTAACAAAACAGTGTTCAGTAATGATCAACGTTTTTCCCTTTAGTGACAAAAAACTGTAAAGGTATACATGGTGGGCTTCAAGAGTTAGAGATTTGAAGGCCCTTTGAAATGTAAAACATTTGAAATGCAATATCTGAAATACAGTAAATACTAGAGTACTTGATTTTTTATTTGTAATCCACTTTGCAACAGTAGAGCGCTACTTATAAATGTATTTCACTATTGATCCTGTTTACTATAATGTGTGACTTGTGGTTTGTGCTAGTCAGCAAGACAAGTTAGTGCTAATCTAATTTAATATTCAGTTAGTCAAACTCTTTCAATGTCAACTTACATTCTGTTAACCAGTGTTACTTGTAGCAATTAAACATACTGTGAATAAAATCTCAATACCTTGTATGTAAACTTGACAACTTTCGCTTTAATTCAATTTTCACTTGCAAGAAAGGTTAAAACAACTCCCATGATCCAAGACTGCTTCATGATGTCATCAAATTATGTTTCATTTCAATCTCCTGTGTTGCTGAAGATATCCCTCGCAGCAGAAATTACATACTGTTCCTTTATCACTTTGTAATTTATCCAACAAGATTATAAGATAAGATAAGACTTTATTTATCCCACCATGGGGAAATTTCACAGTAAACAGCAGCGACATACAGCAAGCAACTGCAGGGAAAAGACAGGTTGAAAACCATGAGTGAAAATATAAAAGAAATTTTAAAAAAAATGATATTAGTATACATATTTATATAACTACAGAATTTGAATGAGAAATAAAAAAATGTAAGTAAATATTATATGCATATGTGCAGTCATCATGGCTGCACATGCACATGGTCTGATATGGGGGGGGTTTACTGTGAACTGTTTTAAATATAAATCCTCAACACTCAACATATTACACCAAATGTCAGTAACCCACAAATGTTTGAACAGTGTCCTGTCCTGTTACTTTCTCCAGTGTTTTATGCAGTGTAATTAATGTTTAATTCCTCTTGTGTAGGTGACCTGTACGGTGCCATTGGGTCTCCGGTGCGGCTCTCGAGAACAGTGGTGGTGGGCCGCAGGCAGGAGCTGGTCCAGAGACTCCTTTATGTCCTCACATACTTCATTCGCTGCTCAGAGCTGCTGGAGACTCACATGCTGGACAGTGCTGAGGACGAGGCTATCGTCATGCCAGGCTCTCTCATCACCACCTCCCTGAGGAAAGGAGAAGTGGAGGAGTCAGACTACGTCCTGGTTACCGTCCATAAACCCAGTGGAGACTACCTGTCCCAGAGCGTCCACGGCCAACAGACGGAGGCCGAGGACAGCAGCTACCCCTCGGATAACAGCCTCCAGAGCAGCACGTATACAGACACTGAGCTGGAGCAGGGTGCTGGGGACACACCAAAGGAGGAGGATGAGGAAGACGAGGAAGATGAGGACAGCAGTGAGAGTCAAGGATCAAGGAGCAGTGTGCTTCAGACGGGACACAGTCAGGGTCTGTTGCCGGTTTTGAGGACTGGAGAAGCCCCTGAATTGCACAGGGAGTCCAGCAGTCCGCTGGCCACAGAGGCCCGACTGGAGACGGTTCTCCGGGTCGGCTCATCCTCCCCCAGTGACTGTGTTCTGGATGCAGAGACCAAGAGTGACCTGAAACTCCACATCCCATCAGTACCATCACATCCATCCCCCACCTCAGCCATCACAGAGTGTAAAAGCTCTGCACCGGAGGCTGGAATAGACACAGGGATGGGAAACCAGTCCAGTAAGGGGTCGACTCACTGGTCTTTGGGGATTACCCTGGAAAAGAAGCCTCCAGATAAGAATGTGGCTTCTGCAGTTCCGGTTCCAGGAGCACCAGGAAACACCATGACCGGGCCAATGGCTCTGAATCTGACTGGAGACAAAGAACCTGCGACAAAAGTCACCTTCCTCATTGGAGATTCCATGTCACCTGAGTCAGACACAGAAAGCCGCGGACGAAGGATGGAAGAGGAAATTAAAAAGCACAAGAAACACCTCAAGGACAAACATCCGCTTCACCAGCAGCTGCTGCTTCATCAGCAACAACAGCATCAGCAGCAACAACAGCTGCACAAAGAAGCAGATTCACAGACCAGCAACAACAGCACATCACAGGACCAAACCAAACAGACCAAGGAGGCTCCTGCACTGCAGCGGGTGTCCAGCAAAATGCCCCAGTGGAGCCCGAACTGTATGGACGATTTCGATGAATATTTTAATCTGGAGAACCCTGTGGAGACTAGGACTATAGACGATTTGGCCAAACGACAGGAGGCCAGCAACACACACAGCATACACAAACAGTTGTTGGACCCCTCAGGAGGCCCCCTGCTCTGTGACTTGAGGGGTCACAGCAGTCAAGGTGTGTCCAGGGGTCACGCTTTGGGCCTCTGCTTGGATTCTGGGAGTGTTGATTCAGGATCCAGCAGAAGGGGGGATAGGAGAGGACATGCTTTTTCAGACACTCTGAGGAGATGCAGATGTGGGTCTACAGACTCTGCTGACAACTGCTACTGTAGGGGCTGTTCTGCTGAGCAGGACAAGGGCCTCGTGTTGTCAGTCCCTGTCCCACAGGATGTTAGCAGCAGCAACGAGGACCAAAAGCGCAAAGGTTTGCCTGTCAACGACTGGGAGATCCCGCGGAACGAGAGCTCGGACAGCGCACTGGGGGACAGCGAGAGTGAGGAGACAGAAGACTGGCAGGAGGAAGTGCTGGTACCTTTCCCTGGGTGAGTAGAACCAGAATACAGTCTGAATACAAAGGCATAAGGATGGCTTCTATCCACGTGTATCACACATTTTAAACATTGAAAATCTCTGAAAAAGATCATATTTTGTAGGGGTGTAATGGTGCACTCGTTTGTACCGAACCGTTTCGGTACAGGGCCTTCGTTACAATACGGAGGTGTACCGAATGAATACATGTAGTTGATGTGAAGAACACAAACACTCGGGAGGCAGGGTGAACACGAGCAGAACCCATGTGCAGGGTTTCCTTTACATTCAGCAGCGACAAATTCTCAGCACCACTGTAAAAACCAAACAAAACATGACAACAGAGAGTACAACAGAGGCACAGAGGCCAGATCGGACGTCCGAAGCATCTTAAGTGTAACTTTCTTTCTCGGTATGTTGTCGCTTTGTGGCATAAAAGAGTCCACAGGTTCCTTTATAGCAAAAAGCGTTTTATTATTTTAACTCAAGTTGACAAAGTCAAGTGAACCTGCTCCTCTTCTCCTTCACCTGCCTCTGCTGTGGTGTTACTGTGAGGTCACCTCAGGGAATACTGTGAGGCATTCAAAGACACTCAGTAAATTACAGTGTTTCCCATAAATGAACATTAAACATTCAAAAATACATAACGTGGGGTGCCTGTTAATGCACAAATGACCAAACAATATTTTGTAGAAATGTCCTGGTAGTTACGGAGCGCACCCCCCACTTCACTGTACCGAAAACATACCGAACCGAAATGTTTCTGTACCGTTACACCCCTACTAAATATGAACAATTAAACTGTTATTAAAAACACAGAACAGTTGGGCTTGGCTTAGCTACAGTTTTTGAAAATTAGTGCTGAGGGTACATTTCCATCTGCAGCAAAAAACATTGACTTTGTTCCAGATTGTCCCACTGGCATCATATTACATTTCTTTTTATATTGATTTTCTATCTTTATTATAATGTTTACCATAACACTGGAAGGTCTCACAGCATGTGTCTGTCTGTGTGTATATCTGTACGGTTCTGAGAAACTGAGATGTTTTTAACTGGCCAATTTGGTACCTAGAGTTGAGGAATAGTCCCATCTCAACATTAAATACATTTTTTCTTTAAAATTCCCTTTTTTAAAGTCAGGAGGGACTGATTTAATTCAAGTTGCTAAGCAGTTACCAGGAGGAGGGACAGGAAGCGTCCTTGCACATCCCATCAGCCTTGCATGATGGGAAACTAAGTTAAAAACAGGAACAGCGCATTCACGGTCAAGGAAGAGACTAGCAAAAACGGCAAGTTAATAAGACCAATGTTTTAGGAGATATTAGTAATGTTGGAATACAATAGGCTTACAGTCACATTGCTGTGCCCATAACGGTTGATGGGAAGCTTAGTACCATGCTGCATGACAGGAAATTAAGTTAAAACAGGAACGACACATTTACTAACTTCAGTCCTTAGCTATCGAATTAATATATTAATTGTCATTTAAATGTGAAATAATGATTTACAGTTTTATAGTTTTTATGTCAGTACTTATAAAATATATACTAGCATCTTTTCCCAAAAGTCAGCTCTCCAGCATAAAAACTACCACGTCTAGAACCTGTGGTTCCCCACGGGTCAACGCACTAGTCTGCATCATAATACTGGAAGGTCTCAGAGTGTCTGTGTGTGTGTATGTATCTGCACAGTTCTGAGAAACTGAGATGTTTTTAACTGGCCAATTTGGTACCTACAGTTAAGGAAAAGTCCCATCTCCACATTAAATATCTCAACAAGTTGATAGGACCAATATTTTGGGAGATATTAGTCATTTTGGAATACAACAGCTTTACAATCACGTTGCTCAGTTGACGAGAGGCCCAGTGCCACACTGCATGATGGGAAATGAAATTTAAAAACAGGAACGACGCATTTATTAACTTCAGTCCCCAGATACCAGTATTAATATGACCCCTGGTTCTCCACGGGTCAACACGCTAGTATTTTATATTGGACTTAAAGCTGCAAGAAGCTCTATATAAAAACAGATGACCTGACTGTTTTAAGTTGCTATGGAAAAAATTATCACTCATATAGGAGCTGTCAGTCACATATTTGATTCCCTACCTCAGGGTAGATTTTCTACAACCTTTAACCCAAGTCACAAGGTAAAAGATTGTGTTTCCTCTCAAACCATTTGAAGTACAATAAGTTGAATGGTTAACCAGTTATCTCACACTAATACGCCTTCATATACAGAGGTGTCATGGATGGATCTTACAATGAGAAGAATTCTAAAAATCTAGATTTGCTGCAAAAAGTTTTAATGCTTGGAAGTGGTGGAAATGTTGGTTTATTGATATAAACAACTTTAATAAATGATAATGTGAGAGAATATGTGTACCAATGAGCAGACCACAACATTTGTCACTGATTCAATAGAGAAAAAGCAAACATAAATGTATATTGGTTGTTTCAATCATCTTTTAGTGTTGCTGCATTTTGTAGTATTTGCAGTCAGTGACACATTAATGTTTATGTAATGTAAGATACTCTACTTTCAATAGCAAAACCAAAACACTTCTAAGTACTTTCAGTGAGAAAGAGCCAAGTGTTTTGAATGGTAAATGAGATGTAAACACAGCAGCAATAATGGAACATTTATATAGTAATAAATATCTGCAAAAACTTGTAGAAAAATAAAAGTTGTAATGCTTGTGAGAGCTGGAAATGGTGGCATATCAGTAAAAGGTAAATGTGAATAAGTGTAATGGAAACAGATTTGGTGAATATTTATGTGTCTCCATATGTATGCAAATAAAGAGGCAGCAACATTCACTGAATTAATACAAGGAACCAAACAAAAGGCCCTATTAGATGGAAACTACAGCAAAATGCCAGGTTGTATGATGAGCTGCAGAATCAAATGTTAGATATAGGTTTTGACAGGTTTTGAGAGTGAAATAATACTACGTCGTCCAGTCTGTCAGTTTGGTTCAGGAGTCAGAAGATGTGAGACAGCTTCAAGTTTTGGTCAAATGCCTCTTACCTGTATATCTATTAGATCGTCATTCAACGGGTGGAATGTTACTGCATAAAGTACTGCACCTAACTGGAAAGGCAGTGGATGGAAACATACATAAAATGTCATTATTCCTAATTATTCCTCCGCTTTCTCTCCATAGGCAGTAGCAACAGACCCTTTCCCGGTGAAGTTGCTGTATGACAAGTCACATGACCAGGTATGGGTTCTCACGTGGGGGAACCTGGACAGAACACACCCCACACTTCAGGTAAGAGTTTGTTTAGATTCATGTGACTCTTTCAGGCAATACCAGTTTAGTTCTCATCCTCCTGTTCCAACATTTTCACATGGTGTATAAACGCCGCCCAGCACAGCTTTACAAGTGCAAATGGCCCTTCTTTATTATTGTCTTGTTTCTGCACCTACTTCTGCTGCTTGTGTATTTAAGAACTGTGAAGAGCGATTATCTTCTGGGAAGAACACAATCTGTATAAGCCATAGAAAGTTTACCAAGCGAGGAAAGCAGCACCTCATAACTAATTGAGCACTGTTGTGTCTACCTGCATTCCTGTTTATGCAATAAGTACTGCGTGACAACATCTTATCTGTGTATGTTGTAGGGCATTTACCAAGCCAACAAAAAAAAAAAAACAGCAATTCACAGCTGTGGTTCTGGTCGGTTTGCGCATGGCGTCCCTTTGGACCACTGGTGTTGGAGGCTTCACAAATGAGGAATGATCACAGGTGTGGTTGTATTTAATCTGCCTCAGGGGAGTGGGTGAGGCAAGGGAAGACAGAGAGGGAGAGAGGATGCAGAGAGGAGAGGAGGTGGAGGGGAAAGGGAAAAGAGCGTGCGCCCTGGGAAAGCCATGATGCCGTTTTTATAGGCTAGCATTCATATGAGAGTGTGTGTGAGCGCGTTACAAAGCCACCAAAGGACTCCACTGTAATATCTGTAACAGACACAAACATGTTTATTGTTCTGTTTTGTCCCATTGGAGGCAGACATCCCATTATAATTGTGTGAGGTGTTGTGTTCTTTACCGTTTGGGGACAGGCTGTGTTCATGCACAGGGATAATATTCTCAAATTTGTGATTCTTCAGAGAATGTTTGAAGTGAAGCGGCTCATTGTATATTCAGGAAATTACTTGAATGCATAAATGATTTTTTGTTCGCGTTATCGGTCTCACATAAAGTGGTAGTTGTTAAGTGTTTTTTGTGCTGGTGTTGTTGCATCTATAAAAATAGTTTTGTAAGAGGTTGGAACTGTTTTGTTTAGCACTGTAATTTCCATAGTTTTTCAAAAAATGGTGTTTCTGTGGAATAGATCATGTTTTACAGTGAATATTAGTTTGAACAAGGGATGATTCATGAAGAAAAGGAAATGTTGAAATGATTTTGACAAATATTATGAGTCACAGTTTTAGTGGGAATGCAAACTTTTGTATTTCCTTTGCCCTGAATAACAGTTATAAAAAAAGACACTATGAAGATTATTAAGATCCATACTAAACAATGCTGGAGAATAATAATGACTATATCCATATTCATTAGGATATATGTTTTGATAAAGTTGCCAGTGTGAAAAGTATCCTGATAATGTTTGAAAGCTGAAGAAAGAGGGTGCATCAAATGAACTTGGTTCTCCTAGTGTAACATAAACCCCATATTGTGTGTATCATCAGGACCTGAACATTGAATTACATAATAAAATGCCGTTTTTACTGTTTACCTTACCTACTGTTACTGTTACCATTTTACTGCTGTATCTTTTATGTCAGTTACATCATGTTTAGTCTTGAAACCCCTTTTCTGCATTTCAAGTTGCTTTGCTGATGTTAATAAACTTGTCTGAGGAACACTATTTTCTGTTTTAATCATGGAAATGATTCACTCAGGACTCATCAGAGCACATGACCTTTTTGCTATTACTGTGAAAATGACACTCTCAGCAGAGCCTTTTCTACTACATGACTACTTTGGTATAAACATTTACCTTCCAGACAGCTGGCATCCTTGGCACTTTGTATTTATTTCTCTGTGTGGAATTAAAACTGCTAGCTCTATCTATACTAGGAAAAAACTGTTCAAGGTCCATTATTATTGTCAAGAAAAACTGTATTACAGTCCTATTTGTGCAATTATTTTATCAGTTGGCCTTATGTTAACCCACAGGTTACAGGCTGTTTCAGATAAGCTAAACAGAAAATAAGGCAGATTAAGTAAAAACCGTGATAACGCAGCATTCAGATTAATTCTAAACAACTCTCACAAACTTGATTAATTACACTTCCACCTTGTTTCCCCGTCTGTATCACCATCTCAAATGCCTCTGAGGCTATACGTCCTGTACCCTGGGTGTGCATTTCAGCAACATGTGCCTCCAGTGAGAATGATCTCCTGACAAACTGTGTGTTTAGATCAGGTTTTAATTTATTTGGCTGATTAATGTGAATTGTATAGAGTTGTTTGGTGTAGATTTACTCTTTTAACAGGTCAGATGGGTAGATGAACCCCAACTCCACACATATGATTTATAGACTGGGGTATTTATTCATCATGTTGTATCATAACCGGTGTTTCCCATTAAAGATATAGACTTTGGTGCTGTGCTGCGGTAGTGTATTCTGTTCCAACATGGTCTTACAATGGACCAAAAATGTTGGTGAACAATCTCACTTGACCCTGTTGCCAATGTCAGTTTGTTTTGGGATAAACTTAAAGTGCACTGCTTATGTTTTTATTACATTGCAATGAAAATGAAACTAGCCCCAAGATCTTCATTTACAATATACACACATGTGTATGCCTGTGCACAAAAAACACACATCTGAGCCAGATCCAGAACCATCAACCTCTAAAGCACAGGTGTCAAACATATGGCTTGGGGGCCAAAACCAGCCCGTGCATGCGTTTGTGAAATGCAAAAATTACACTGAAGATATTAACAAGGGTATCGAGGGTGTCAAAATCTGTTCCACATTCAGCCCAGTTTGATTCAAAGTGGATCAGATCAGTAAAATATTATCATAATAATGTATAAATAATGACAACACCAAATCTGTCTCTTTATTTTAGTGTAAAAAATGTCGAATTACATGAAAATGTTTACATTTATAAACTATCCTTTTGTAAAAATTGTGAATACAATGAACAAATATGAACAGCTTGAAATATCTAAGGAAAATTACATTCAATTTTAACAATATTCTGCCTCTTACTTCCTTTTGTAGATCTGATCTGTAATGCACATGTATAAATGATGAGTTGAGGTGTAATATTGTTAAAATTGCACTTATTTTTCTTAAGAAATTTCAGTTTTTTCAGGTATGATATTTTCAAATATTAATGTTATGTGTTTGCAGTAAAACAGAGGGGAAAATTTGGAGTTGTCATTATTTATAGGTTATTATGTTATTATTTTACTGGTCCGGCCAACTTATGATCAGATTGAGCTGAATGAGGAACCTGAACAAAAATGAGTTTGACACCCTTGCGTTTCTCATTGTGTACACAGAGCATACACAACAAAATTCAGATGCACTTAATGGAGATGGTGTTACAGTAAAAAAAAAAAACAATATTTAAATAGTATCAAAAGAGCTAGAATAAATAGTTAAAACAGTAGGAAAAAAAAAGAACACACACACCCCGGCCCTCTCCATTCAGTCAAGTCACTGATTCACACATACATTGTAAATGTTTCATTATTTCACATTGTTGATTATTGCACATTGTTGATTATTCTTATTGTTGCACATTGTTGATTTGTCTGACTGGTTATTACACGGCGGTGCAGTGGATAGCACTCGTGCCTCACAGTAAGAAGGTCCTGGGTTCGATTCCAATACCAGTCAGTGGGACCTTTCTGTGTGGAGTTTGCATGTTCTCGTTGTGTCTGCGTGGGTTCTCTCCGGGTACTCCGGCTTCCTCCCACCATCCAAAGACATGCACTGATAGGTTAATTGGT